>OX104064.1:77418858-77466967 GCA_944474145.2 Dicrocoelium dendriticum | reverse complement strand
CCATGGCATCCGTGAAACTGCAGGGCAGCATCCCGGCTAGTTGGTGACATAGGGACCTGTCGTGCAACCCGGTGCAAAACCGCTCAGCCAGCCACTTATCTCGTTCGGCGTTGGAGAGTGAGCTCCTGAAGAGTGCAAGCGAACGCTACGACCGATGCTTCTGTCTGTTGTGTACGAGCGGCCAACTTTTGTCTATACAGAACTGCGGCTTCCTGTTTCCGGAACAGCCCGCGCAGCTATTCCCATATTTCTGACGCTGGCGTCGTTGGAGGAATTTCGGTTGCATGGAAGGGACGCGTGGCTTCCTCACTCAGAAAACTGAAAACGCAAGGGCCCACGTTCTTTTCAAGGACACTGGAAAGGTATAAGGATACGTGAAACTCCCGATTGTCGAAATCATCACCCGGCCGAAACACGTGGGGTTGCCTCGGAACTGGTCGAAACTCCGAACAATCCTGAGCAACAACACGAAGTTACGATTTCATTTTGGGGGCTAACTTCTTCCTTCTCCATTGAGATCCCACCTCTGTCACCAAATGTAACGAAGTTCCTGGAGTGGGGTATCGGTGGGAGCTAGGAAACAGACACGGAACGAATCAAAGGCGGTAGAAAGCAGCACGGAGTCAATCACAGCTGACACACGATGCGAGAAGCCCACGCAGCCTGTGGGCACTCTCAGAATCGCAATACGCAACCGTGACACGAGCAAAAACGAGCAGACACGGGGCAAGCACGTTTATCCACAACAGGACAGGCAGACGTGTATACAGGACCTTGAGAAGACAATCAAAACAAAAAAGGGAAGGTCAAAGAGTTTGGGTCGGTAAAGTGGCTTCCCACGTTTTCACATATCTGTGGCTTCTCGAGAATCTGCAAATAAAAGGGAAAAGAAAGAGATCATTTAGGTAGTCTTTAAAACGACTCATGGCGGTTTCGATTTCGTTACATATGCTTTAATCGGCGCCTTTTCGCGGGCGGTATTTTCAGACTCAATGGTTAAGACATTTGCAATCAAATTGCATGCAGTACAAGATGCTGTGCTATTGCGGCGACGTCAGGCGATGTAAAGAATCCATGAGTATGCAAGAAGAATCCGAAATTTTGATAATCTGTCTATTTCTTGATACGCCTGGTGATATATTATGCTGTAAATGAATGAGTTTAGCTACAGCCTTTTTAATAGGGGAACGCGCTTTGAAAATTATTTAGGTAGATAAATAACCGATAGTCTTTAAATAGGTATATATGTCTGCAAAGGCTTTTGGAATGGTGATCGTCGGACTACAAATAAATAACGAGGCGACTATGTGTTTCAGTATACGCATTACATAAAACGGGCTACTGAAAGAAGGTAGTTGACAATAAGTAAAATACGTTGCCTGTTTAATATATTGTCTAACGGTAATGCTGCACTGTGCAATAGAGCTAACTGCCAACGGCAATATGCTGGCCGCTCTGAAGTATTATAGATTTCTGGCTCCACAGAAGGCGTCACAGCAATTCTACCATATGCAATGGAGCTGACTGACTGCTCATATAAGCTGGGTGCCCGTAAGTACTAAATGGCACCACTCCACGTAATATTTCTAAGGGAATGTATTTATGTATTTATGTATATACAAGGACTGATGCGTAAGCTGGAGGCAGGTAATTATCAGAGGATCTCAACTCTACTTAAGTTGTCACTGCGATGCTAACATATGCAATAGAGCTGACTGATTGCTCACCTAATCTGGGGGCCCGTAAGTATTAGATCATCGCCACTCCACTTAATATTTAAAAGGGAATATATATATTTATTTATATGCAATATAGCTGAATGAGTGCTACCTGGTGGCCGGAAATTATCAGAGGATCCCAACTCTGCTCAAGTATAATATACTATATATATAATAATAATATAATAGTAATAATAGTGGCGAAAAACAGCGCGAAACGCAACAGTATCATCCGCAGCCAATGCAGCGAAACCGAAACAACACCTGCGCACTAAAACAAACACCGTCTCATACATCGTAAAATAGTGCACCACCATTTTCATTTCCCCTAAATCAATATACCTTTAATAAACCCTTATCAAGCCTTAACAGCGTACTTCACAACATTCATCCCCAGCAGCCAGTACAGCAAACAGTACCGCCCCCAAAATACGAGCAGCTGTTTTCGATTAATCCGACGCTCTCTTGTTCATCAGGACAACCGGTTTCTGAGTTCTCTAAAAGTATGGGTTTTATTGGGTTAATTTCTTGCGCAACGTGTTTGTAAAGAGGTCAGTAGCTCCAAAAATCTAAAAACTGAACGGTACCATGCTTAATTGCAAAGTTGAGTATAAGTGGAAAGTTGAAATATAAAAGTACGTAAGTGGTTAAAAAGGAAACGGAATATAAAAGATGGTTTATGGAAGGCCGCGGTATGTATCCGAAAAAAAGGAAGTGCGAGAATGTATGGTAAATTGTCCAAGACATAGGAGAACCCGTGTTTAGCAGATGGCTTTTCTAAGTAGGGATTGATTTTCAGCGGGGCTTGCATATGGCTTCGGTAATCGTATAATTGATATGATGACTGGAATCCTCGCTAATGGATAGATAATGGGGTGTATGTGTAAGCATGCGAAGTGCAGTGGAAAGCGATATATATATATTTTTCTAAGGAAACATTATTTTCATCTTTGGCAACATGACAAATCGGAAATCTCCTCGATATCGCATTTCACATTTAGTTTGCAAACATCATGCAGGAGTAGATAGGCTTATACAGAAACAATAATTAACATACGCATTTCCGACTTATGATATAACATATATCCCATACAAACTTCATTAAGCTATAGATGCTGACATGTATAAGCGTAATATATATATATATATGTTATACGTACATATATATACGTATGTATAATACATATATATGAACATAAATGGAAATGTATATAAATATGTATATTGTACTAAAATGCCTATGTATGTAAGCATCTATAGGTTATTGAATATAGTATAGGACATTGATAAGATCATAAGTAACAAATGTGAACGTTAATTAATGTTTCTGTGTAAGTCTCTATACTGACGCATGCTGTATGCATGATACCTGTTAAATGGTAGATGGAATAGATTTCCGGATTGCTATGTTGCGTAGGAAGAAAGTTATCCTTCATTACAATGGATTATGTGATATAAATTTGCGGACGCAGAGGAATGATATATATATATATATATATATATATATATGTATATGAGTTTGGACTGCGGAGGTTTGTTATAGGGATAAGCAGACTGTTCCCATTTACCTTTGCTAAATGCGATTGCCTTCATTCACGCAAGGGAATATGAGTTTGCATGAATTGATGGTATGTAAGCATGTAAGTGCGTAATCGCTGATTTCTGAGGTTAAGAGGTGTTATGCGGAAAAGTGGTTTCTGGAAACAGTGTCAATGGTGTAAAGAATATCGCGTCGGTAAGGGTGACGGACTTAATCAATGGTATTCCGTGAAGTAGGGAAAATGGAATTCTGTAAACCTTCCCGCAAAAGATAAATAAGACGTAGTGCTCTGTGTGCATTAATCTGAACTGAAGAGGCAGTGGATTTTACGTTAATTATATATATATATATATATAAATATATATAAGTAAACCGGTTGCATAGTGGAGTAACAAAACGTCATGACTGTTAGGTTAATGTTTGGCGCAAGGTATTGTCCGTATAATGCTAACGGATGTGCATGGCTACGTTTTACTGAGGTACGCATTCAGTTGTTAAGGTGGTGTATGATTATATATGAGGTGGGCAGACGGGACGCTCAAACCATATGCAAATATTCTCGTCTAAGTGGGGAGCGTTGCGAACGCTCATCACCCACCAAGCGAGAATACTGAAAAATAGTTCATCAACTATTGTTACCGGAGGAGGGGAGGGCGCACCGACATGAACACTGCTAAGTGGCAGTGCACTACAGAAACAGGGTTTAGGAATAATGGACCGGTACATCGGCATGTTAGTGGTTGAAAAAGTCTGCATAAGGTAAACTTACCAGGTTCTTATTGGAGGAGCATGTTGTTCGCATAGGTTGCAGGGTTGCGTCACACGTCTTGATGTATGAATTCCACCATATATTGTCTGAAGATTACGGAACCACCCACTGAACCTGTGAGCTTGTAGTCCGCCGCAAGGAAATAGCAGAGTTTGCAAACTTCCTATGCGTTGTGGGACGACAAGACACGGAGACAGGGGGTGGCCCTGAAAAGGGTCGTTGCTCCGTTCTCTAAGGATGTGAAACGTAGAGGAACTGGAAGGCGAAGGAAGACCGGACACGGTGCTGTGGTAGGAGACGGCGAATGCACGTACGTCACGGAGGATCTGAAAGAGAAATCAAGATGGACGAGGAATGTTACTTGTGGCCAGGTATCATTGCAGCATCACACGGCGGCGGCAGTACGTGGGAGGAGGCTCAGTGGCAGAATGAGGTCGGAAGACAATGGGCGGCGCATATCAGTGGCTCTGAACGAGAAGTGGGTATGGACGAGAAACGTTGCTTGTGGCTAGGTATCAATGCTGCATCACATGGCGGCGGCAGTACATGGGAGGAGGCTCTGTGGCAGCGTGAGGTCGGAAGGCAATGGGCGGCGCATATCAGTGGCTCCGAACGAGAAGTGGGTATAGACGAGAAATGTTGCCTGTGGCTAGGTATTAATGCTGCATCACATGGTGGCGGCAGTATATGGGAGGAGGGTCAGTGGCAGGGTGAGGTCAGAAGGCAATGGGCGGCGCATGTCACTGTGGCTCTGAAATAGAAGTAAGGATGACGATGAAGGTTACTTGTGGCCAGGTATCAATGCAGCATCACCCCGCAACGGCTGCACGTGGGAGGGGATCACTGGTTATCGGGAAGTTGGACGGCAAGCGGCAGCGCATATCTCAGTTGCTCTGAAAGACAAGTGATCATAGCAAACAAATGGTACCTGTCACTGGGTATCAATGGTCCATGACATGGCAGCGGCAGTACGTGGGAGGAGGCTCAGTGGCAACGTCAGGTCGGAAGGCTTGCAACGTTGGCTTGGCAGGTTTATTGGCAGCGATAAGTGGCGGGCCAAAGGTGGGAGCATTGCACTGTGCCTGTGAAATATTGGAAGGGAACAGTGAAACCACGAAATGCTTGGAAACAGCAAGACATCATATCACATGTCATTATGTCAGATCGGAAACCCAGAAGTGCCGTGCTTATCATTGGTATAGTTAAAAGGTCGTTCATTCGTGGGTTTTAAGTGCCGCATAATGGTGAGGTGTTCATGACTATCAGAAATTGGTCATATCTGCTAGAATGCGAACACGCCTGCCCATGCTGCGTTGTTCTGGGCGAACTAAGGCCGCGGGAGGCAGGTGTGACCTTTGAAACGTAAGAACTGTGCCTTCGGTGATGTGCCTTTCCAGCCTCTCAAGGACATTGTCTTCAACAGTGCGCTTCTTGCTTATCCAGACATCCGTGAGAAATGCCTACATAGACTATGAACCTTAGTTAAAGATAGAAAGAAGTACGGCGTGTCTGAAGTGCTCTTACTCATGTGGGGTACTCTTCGTCATGAATAAAGAAATTCGACTTACCTCCTGGGTCCCATATGCTCCTAGCCGCCGTACCTGCTGCCGAACAAGCTGTTCCACACATGGACTAGGTTAGACGCAAAACCTTGCTGCAACTGCGCGTACTCGCACTCCCATCATGTGTGGGAAATATTATTTGTGACGTCTCACAAACTTGGAGTTATTCACCCGTTTGCCAGAAGCTAGCCCGCAAGGAAACCGGTCAACTGACACCGTTACACAAGCGTTCTCAGGACGCTGGGTACCTCGTTTTGGTTACCCACTGGTAGGCATCACCGACAGAGGGTCACTTGGTGCTGCATACTTCAGCTAATTACGACAACCTGCAAGGAGGTTTCCATAGGGAAGAGACGCCAAGCGCTCATCCGCAGTCGTACGGGGAAGTGAATTGCCTCCACCAGATCCGCACGGGGACAACTATGGCTCCCATGCAACGGCCAATCAGCGTAAATATTACCGATGCCTCCGTAACCCATGCCTCCATGTTGTACGAGAAGATAACTGTGCGTATCAGCATCACCTTTCTCGGCAATGGTAATGAAATCCTAAAGCGTTGTATAGTTATGTTAGAAGTGTTCGAAATGTGAAGGAGAGTGCCATCGCAATGAGGACTCCCATACGGCTAGCAAAGTAAGCGGAAGTGCTGTGCCAGCTAAATGCATGCACATTCTCCGTTCCATCCATGCATACAAGGACAGTACCTTCTTCGGTCTCAACCCAAACGTTCCTGATCACTGTTCATTGCACTACGAGGAAGGTATAGCCGAAACTCTAATCCCTGCAGCTAACACCATCTGCTGGCGCAGATGGTATGCACGCAATGCTCCTACGAGCGTGCGCTGTAGCTCCAATTCTACACCCAGTGGAGCTGTTCACTAACTTATTTTTGCAAGGCGAGCATCCCAATGATTGGCAACGCGGTACTATTACACCAATCTACCAACGCCGTTATCACAAAGATCCGACAAATTACCGACCGACGAATCTCTACACTCTCCAACGTCATGGAATGCATCGTCCAACACGCTGTAAAGGACTACATGGTGGCGAAGAAACTGCGCTTCGATTGGCAGCAACCTTTCCCGCGTCAACATTCGTGCCTGAGTGACCTGCTGCTTGGCACGCATAGGCGGACGATAACTGAACACTTTAGCCTAGAAACGCGAGTTATGTTCCTGCTTTTCGCGGAAGCCCTCGACAAGGTCGACCACAAGATTCAACTATAGAAACTGTTGTCTTAAGCAGTTTCAGGGGCCTTGATGGACTGCATCGGGAACTAGTTTACAAACTGCGCCTTCCAAGTAAGCGTCCACGCAGCGTTGAATCCCCGATTCCTTGCCACAAGCAGTATTCCCCAGGAGTTCGTTCTCCGACGGCAACTATTTCTAGCCGACACTGATGACGTCACACCACAAGTGCAGTCTTGGCTGCTGATGTATGCGGATGACGTGCTGATGTGGCGCACAATTAACCTTCCGGGCGATGCCCACGCACCTCAGACGGACCTGCACTGTATACATCCGTGGTCCATAGAAAACGACCTTCTATTTACCGCTTCGCAATGTGGCGTCCTTTCTACCTGCCATTCCGTTTACTCTCCCATCTATTAACCACCAGCGTACATCCTCCACATCATTTAAGCCGTAACAGACTTCCACATAATTACCCGGAACAGTCTTTCCGTATCCGCTTCCTGCCGGAAAGCAGCCGCTACTGCTCACCGCATGCTGGGATTGCTGAAAGCAGCCTTCCGTCAAATTGACTACCGCAATTTCCACCTCCGGAATGCTGTTCTTTCACCCCACTTGCAGTTCCCTAGTCCGTCTTGGAGCCTTTATTTATTGAGTGCCCAAGGCATACTCGAAGCCCCACAACGTCCAACAAATAAACTGGCACGATATCTTAAGCACCTGCATTATACACTGGGACTTCACTGCCTGGGTCTCTACTCCATTCAGTACCGACGTCCGGGGGCGAATGATCGTTCCATTTCTGACCTTATCCAACGCATGACATGCTGGTCACCATGCACTCACGCTGCAGCCATCTGGCTCCCACGGAGATCACCACCCAAGAAACCTATAACATCAGTACAGTCCGCAGAACTGCAAAGGACAGCATTTCGCTTTGGGAATCCGCCGACCGCGTAATCCTCTGCCTGCAGATGCAGTCTTGGCACACACTGCTGCGGATTTCCAGACCCACCTGCGCTGTTATGCTTCCCAGTTACGCATCCAGATTCCTTGATTTAACTACCTTCTGCTTAATGGAGCTTCTGTCTTCTTTTTCCTCCACCTACTTTCCATAGCCCTTTGGGGGCTTGGTGGGATGTCACGCTTTGAGCCGGCGTGCATTCCGTTGAACTGTCGCATATGCACGGTGAAGACACCGGTGACACGGGAGTATATGCGGCTATAACGTTGCTGGGCCTATCATTGGACGCTACGGGAAATTTTCTCCGTATGGGTCATGTGAGGGTCCATCAATGCAATGTTCTCCATGTAAAATAACGCCTACAGCGCGCAGCGGTGCATGTAGAAGCCACATGTCACTGGAAAGATTATTAATGGCGCATTGACGATGGTCACTAAGTAAGCAAGGAGGTATGCGTTTCCCCAAGCAAATGCATAACGTGCGCACTTACCGATTGTAAGTGTGCTCCATGGACAAAACTTCATGACGCAACATTTAAATTATCTTCTTTCGCAACCCTAAGGGAATGCAGAGATACATACATGAAAGGTAACTTATCCGCAGCACTGGGTACATGTGTACGCCGGCTCATCATTGTATGAGGCGCAACTTTGACGGAACCATCGTCCACATACGTCACAACTTATCCAATAGACATGTTCCGAGGTACCCGAGGCTTCCTCCTCCTGCTGACACAGGGCGCAACCTGCGCTGTACGCATCTTCAGCAGCCGTCCCCTTCGTTGCACGCCATGTGTATGTGAGGTAACGAGCGGATATTCTCCTTTTCAGGGAACGGAATCTCAATTCCCCTGACCTCATGCTTTAACCCCCCTCCTCCACCGCACGGGCCAGCAAAGGGGACTTCCGTTTGTCCGCCGGCGGCCATTGCAATGAACCTGCGGATTGCCGACCACTTCCACGATCAAAGGGAGCGCTTCGCTAACGCGGGTTTCCGGTTAATTCCTTCTAGTCGAGGAACCGTTGCCTGGGTAGCGGCGTCGGAGGATGATGCGTACATTCCTTGTAAGATAGGCAAGTCCTCCCAGGATAACCGTTGTACTTGTTCAACCTTCGATTATCGGGCGATTACTTCCACATTACTGTGGGTACCTAGCAGCTCACGCATACATGCCATTACGCCCATTGTACAGTTGAACTCCTCCGTGCTCATACTCAAGACATGGACCTCCAACTCAGCGAATATTTCCCGAGTGATGCGAATTTTTCGGCCCGGTCAACGGCTCCATTACTACGGCATCGCATCCGCGCCACCGTCAGGGTTCCTTCCACGTCCTCCGAATGGGCCGGCACCGATACACTATCCTCTGGCAGCACCCAACATCAACCACCAAGCATCTGCCCCTCGTCGTACGCGTGTAGGCTGGCCACGTGAATGATTTGCGCACAAGGAATGCGCCACTGACGATTAATTCTACATCTGCATGCGCTGCCATTTTCTATGACGACACGTTGCATGCCTAGAAGCTCGTCATCCACCAGCCAATACCCGCCGTCTGGGTTGACACTGCAAAGGCGGACTCTAACACTGTGCCGCACGTACTGCCGCCGGGCGTACGACGACATCCTCCTGAAAATAACGTGCCCACTGCTTACACGCTGCTCCACATCGCACATACCAAGCTGATCTCTCGCACTCAATGTTTCCCTCTCCTCCAAAATGCCAGTGCAACGCTGCACTATCACCTGAAACAGGTGAAGTAGAGTTGACCGCTCACTCAAATTTCCTTTCAAATGCTTATTTTCATCCTTAACCCGATTTGTACTGTCGCACCCAAATAATACCACGTGGCCCATCAGCTGCGCCGCCCAGCTAAGCCGCCATGGGATCCACGTGCGACGGAGGTATTGGAAGCATTCCGCGCTGCGCACGGATATACCTACCATAATACGATGGTAATGTGCGCAGTCGTGCGTGTACAACAACGACCGCAGCATGTTGAACAGAGCCCTCTTGTCTTCCGGGTTGCAGAACGGAAGGTGTGAGCAACGCCGCTGCATGTCCCGCATGATGTGTACCTGGCAGAATACGATGTTGGCAGTGAGGTAGACATTGCGAAACGCATTAACTTGAGCAGCTCACTTGTCCATCAACAACGTTCTAGTACCGGCGACCGCGGGGGCCATTTCCAGCATACCTCTCACTGCCTCTTGGCAAGTAGTTTCTGTCTCATTTGGCCAAAGCGCATAAAAAGGCTCATACCAAGGCCACTAACGTCCACAAACATGCAATGCCATGGTATGTAGCCGCCGTAGTTGCTTTTGTATGTGGAGTCCACCAAAATGACCTCACCGTGTTTGCTCACCAACTCCAGCATACGCGAGGGCACGAAGAACAGGTACCGAACCTCATTTCCTTCATGCATAATTGTAACCTGACCATTTCTTTGCAACAGCTGCGTAACCCATTCCACCTCCGTGACGCAAGCGTTCCGATGGCGCCGTCGTATGCTATACAAATCGCGCCTCGCCAAACGAATGTTATATTGCTGGCGCACATATGCACGCATCTCCTGCGTCCGACGAAACGCTTTCATAAAGTTCAGCAACATGCGTTCCTAATACGCTGTTAGCCGCCGATTTTTTGCATACAGCCAAGGTTTTCCAAAGTGAAAACTGTGCGGATGCCACAGAAACGCGTTTCCAATCTCGTAGCATTCGCCCTTAAACGTCGCTGAAAAACGACCAGGGCAATTGTAACACCGGTACCTGTAATAATCTTTTCATCAGACAGATACAATGCACTTACCGATTTCCAGCAACATTACTGCGCTTCCTATGCACGCATACAAAAAGAGCATAACGTTACGTGCATCCCACTGGTAGCACCTGTCCAGTCTCCCTTTGGTACACCTTCGCAGTTATAACGTTACGACGAAGAAACCATGTCGCCGTTTTAACCTGAAACACCTTCAGATCATCATTCATCGATGCGAAGTCCAGATAAGGACCCTTGAGCATATGTTGGAATACAAGCGAGTCATCCACCATGGATGCTACGCGTGGAACGGGAAAATGACTAAACACCGTAACGCCCTCAAACCACTTAGTATATTGATTCCGAATCCAACTCAACATTGTAACGAATAACCTTAATTATTAATAAACATTCACACGCTCCCGATGGCCTCAAATTTACATCCAACCACATGCAACCGTGTGTACCGAAATCACCCTATCGAACCCCCATTGATTGCAAGGGATAGATACGACGCTCCGTGGATAAAGCTCTATTAGTTCATTATAACGAGGGAATTTTTGACAGTATACCTTTTTATTGATTGTTCGCCAAGCAGAATTTTACGGGTGCACTAAATGTAGATAAAAAGCAGATAATAAAATAAACGAAATAACCGAAAGCTTTCGTCTTGTTCATTGCACTTTAATGCGGCAACCTACTACACGCTAACAAGTTCCAGTTTGCTTGGTAATCTACGAATTCTACGTTTTTATTAAGGAAATCCATGGTGAAAATCGCAAGTTACCGATGAATAGATGGATCTGTTGGCCGAGCAAAATCTAGCGTTCTGATCAAACATTTCACCTAGGGACAAAATGTGTTATGCGGTTTAGGCTTTTGCCTCCACAACAACCTGGTGTTTAATAACTCCCTTTTATGTAATATTTTAGTTGTACTCATATCCTGCAAAGTTTATGTGACCTTGCGGCCAGCGAAAAATAACTTTCTTCGTCGCTAAATTGACGTGTGGAAGGGTTAGCACCCTATCGTCTTGTCCGCTGCACAACTCTTTCTGTTTTACCAAATTTGGTACATGTGCTTCGGGTTATTTATGATCAAAGATGGTTACCTTCGTGTCTCGGCAGTTCGAGAAATAGGTCATTTATTTATTTTTATACATCTGGTGTGCCAACCAGACTTCTAAAATAATATCTTTATTGGTATATTTTTAACGCAGCGCCAAAGTATGTCCATGCATTTCATTGGCATAATGTGGTGTAGTTGTGAAGGCGGTACAAGACTACAAGTATTTTCATCCTACAACGGTGTGTTGTCAGTGTTATAAATAAGTTGCAATGGGATTTTTACGACTACAGGTGTCAGTACGCACGAACTTGGTTGCCTCTCACATTCCCTTTTCTCCGAGGTCCGGAACTTCTTGGGGATCTGGGATTGGACCGAGAAACCGCTTTTGTCCTGGACAGGACAACCCATAAGAACCTATGAAGCACATGGCTGTACAACAAACGGATACAACAGCACTCACTACCATGACCGTTGTCCAGTGATGATAGCTGGACTCGAAAACTTCACACTCCTGGAAAGAATACATACTCCTGAAAAATCCAGACGCAAGAAACTGACGTTTTGCTCACCTGGATACCCACAAAGACGATGCTTCCTGAAGCCCCCATCCTCGATTCGCCTCAGCCATTATGGCGGCCCTGCCCAAGATACCTGATCAACTAACAGAGGAAATTGAAGGGCATTTGACTGCGGATATCTGAGTGTGAAATCAGTCGACAACCTGGTCTGCCAGTTGTATATTAGTGCACAAACAAATTTCTGACAGTGTTCTAGGACGTAATGGGTTTTCACCTGGCAAGCGTTCTCCCTATAAAAAGCCACAAATGTCCGTGTAACAACACTACGACGTGGCGGATGTGACTCGCCACTGAATAAATTCACTGTCCAGAACCATCTACTTGCAAGTCGACCAGCATCATAATTCAATATTGCCCTGACACTTTCAATAATAAGTTACACTGTGCTTATATGTATCGTTTTCATTACGCATATAGTGCCTTGACTGTTTACGCTACGCATGCTAGAACCCAACGTTTCGTCATTCAATGAAGACTCTATCCCTCATGACTACTTACACAATTTCCGCAGCCTGTACAACCTTCGGCTTACTGACGACTACACTCATAGCAACGTGTTGGTTGCGAAGCAATATTGCATGTGAATTTTGATCAAGCCTTACTTGGTGTGTCTCAAGAAATTTGAGAATAAGCTATTTATTTATTTATTTAACTGTTACACAGCTCTTCGTTGTAATGTAAAACCGTTTGGATAACCCGAAAAGCGCTGCATTCGAATCCTACTGTCACCACGGTTGTTCACAGTCACTTGACAGCCCTCGGTTTGCACGCTACAAGACGTCAAAAAATATACCCCAAAAGTTCTATCGAAAATTGAGCTGGTTTTCCTAGCAACGTAGAAGATATATAATGCTCTTCGCATCGCTTCGCTTTAGCTTCATATCGCTTAATGCTCAATTACCCCTTACTCGCTTTATACGTACTGAACCTTTGTTACATACGTGCATCCACCTCCATCACAGGCATGCGCAAGACTTAGACCGTTCTAGATCCCACATCCTAGCCTGCTAACATGACTAACTCATCTATGCAAGCTGCGCACTGTCTCCATACATCCAGGTTTTGTTCAACGAGTTCCTTTTACCTTTGGGTCCTATCTTTTCGCTGCCTTACCCCCAAGCTCCCTCCATTAGCTATCTCCCAACACCCTAATGATGCTTTATTATCCCGTGTGCCGTGGCGCATTAGCGTATGACGGGTGTTTATTCACGATTCATGTCCCGCCAGGCTCTTGACTCACTTTTATCTATCATTACACATATTAGTTGCATCGCATAAACTAAGCTCTCGGAGCTCGCATTTAGTAGCCACGCACTTGAAGCCTGTAAAAGACAGTGATCTACCTATATACTCATTGCTTATTGCATGACCAAAATGACTTCCCAGCATTATATTGGCTGCTCATTGTACATAATTTTGTATCAGGTCAACGTGTGCATAAAGTAGGAATTTCAACTTGCTTGGTTCCACCACTGCTCTTTGTGGTCTCACGGCTTTTCCCTCACTACCTACTTTCTCTGTGGTCCGGTAAGATTTATCGGGATCTTCGTGGGAGTTCGCCAAAGTACTGTTCCATAACATGGCTGGGTTTCACTTGACATGGTTCTCCCTATAAAGGCCCCAAAGGTCCATTCTAGTACACTGCGACGTGGCGAATGTAATCCGCCTCCAATAAAGTCATAACTTACGGCCAACTACTGGCAATTTGAACAAACCCACATTTCACAACTGTTTGATACGCACACCACAAAATTGCTTCGCGGTCGGCAAAGTTCGTTCTCACTCCACGTCTCATGCTTTTTGATGTTCTCTAAATTACAAGCACATGAGCCCAAAGTACCTTTACCTACTAACGATATTTTCCTCACTAGTACTTTCCCCATTTCGGGGACGTTAAAACCTTCTAGTATCAGTCCGTTGTACGCCACACAGCGTGCTTTCTACAGAACCTAATGCTCCGTAAACGTTTGAGCACGCTTTATATGGTGTGCCTTGATTGATTTGAAGAAAACATTTATTTACTTTTTAAGTATATGCTGTCCACCTGCAGGTGGTTGACATAACCAGATGATGTAACAAGTTCAAGCAGATTGTGGGCATGATCCGATGGCCAAAGTGAATGCAGGGGATACAGTGGTGCCCTTTAGCTTGGAGCTAGTGGCTTGTTTGCGCAGTAAATGGTTGTGGTGCCGGCCGAAACGTCCCAGTATTCCTATTTGGGCTTCCATGTGCTAAAGAATTTTCCAAAGGCCTGCTGCTACAGCTACTTTTGTAAACGAACGTTTCCGGATTCGGAGCTTAGGACAGAAATGGTATTGGTGTCCCAAAGTGAAATATGACGTTCTTCTACTAATAATGTAACTGGCTTCAAGCGCAAAGCTTACTGGTCAGTTTGGTGCTCTGGTGTAGTTCTCGAAAGATCACCAAACGTTAAATTATTCCAAAATTTAGTAGAACGTGTTGGGAAAAGCTTTCTAGTGGTCAGTTACGTAATGAGGAGAGAGCAACTTCTGATACCTCATTATCCTACTGCAGCGCTGGTCAGGTGCGCGCGGGTGAAACATCAGGTAGTCTAAAAATACACTGTTTTAACTGGTGGCTAAAGGTAAACTGCAGCGTAATGGTTGCAGTCCGTGAGCGCAAAGCTATCCAACAATGCGACATGTGTAAGCAACCCTTGCAGCCTGCAATTCAGCTCGCTGAATATCCCATGACTCCTTGAGTAAAATGGTATTAACGATACCATATTTTTATTTGCCTACGCACCTTCTCAGAAAAGAAACGTAGCGCTTAGTTAGACAGAAGCTATCAGTTGCGGTGGCGTAACCACACGTGTCATTACAAGTTGGCAGCTGCATTTATTTAAAAGTTATGCGCTGCCAAAGGGATTATTTAATGCTAAATGGCTTCAGGTTTAAACTTACGGGATACGGAGTACCTTCGGAACAATGGCGACAGACACGCCAGAAGTGTGTCATATTTTCCAGCTACAAATTGCTTAATTGAGCGAATAAAGTAGATATTAAAGGGGGAAATACTAGCTTTTCATCTTGCAGTAGTACCTTATGACGATGCAGCTTTACCGAATTTGGCCGCCAACATAACCACAGGGCCAACATTAACAGCCATAACTCCATTATAACCAATACTTGGAGAGTGATATATACACGTTCGCATGCTTCCTGGAAATTCGAGGAAACTGCCGACTCTCATAAAAGGTCTTCACGAAGCTAGTGCTTTGGCTCATGTATGCATGGTACCATGTCTTACAAAATAGTGGAAGCTGAGCATACGTCGGACATGATAACCATAGTTTGCGACCGGAAGATTCTCGCTTAAGCGGCGAAACTTATTTTCATTTCATGAGTTTCCGGAAACTTAAACTTATAATAGAACTTTCTAAGCTGACCACCTCTGTATGTTGAGCACCTCTATGAGGTAACCGCTTTTCATAGATTGGAAGTCTACTATGTGGAAATTCTAGAACCAGACCGCTGTACATGGATGGAATATGTATATGTTCTGCTGTCCACATTGGACATAATAGCCGGCAATTTTGTAACCACTATATGTTGCCGATGTGGAAGTTTACCGTGCAATGGTCGCTGACTGTTTGCTTAACCAACAAGGTGTGCCGCGGTGGCTTGCAATGTGAAAAACTCTTCTGAGCCAAAACCAATGCAGTTTACGGCTTTGCAGACGTTGAACGATACAGTAGTCTCTCTGTCTGTGCTGCGCGCACAAAGTGTTCACGTGCATCGGTAATTACTTAGCCCATGCTGTCCACCCAGCTCCGCGTCCACAACTAAACAAATAAATAAATAAGTCTTTACATATACAAGCACGCACCCAGCCTACTCTGGAACGTTTGCCCCGTCGTTGCACAGGCCGCAATCATGGGCTGAGCGGCCTGTCTAAACGCCGATTCAAAGGTTTCAACCTAACCCGATCAATCCCTGTTCCTTGGCCACTTTCCTCTTAATGACTTAACGTTTACTTCCACTGGCCACTAAATGCTATTCCTCGCTATTTGTTTTCTGTCTGTGTGAGCACACAATTGTTTTGTTGTTGCACGTACTTGACTTTTGTAAAAGTCACACTAAGTGGTGGCTCCACTCCATGCGAGATAGGCCAGTCCGCTACTGAAGCATTGGGACTCAAAAGGAAGACCTCAAGCAATTAAGGCTGCATCAGTAGATTAATCCGTTACCATTTCGAGAAAGTAGTAGCTAAACTAAGGTCAAGTTGAAGTTGGCTTTATGCACCTAGGTAGGTATATTTTCAGGTCTTCACATGTTAACTGCGATCGAGGAAGAACCTGAGATGTAACAGGCAGGAACAAATAAATGGCGCAACGCCAATATTTGTGCATAAATCAAGCAGTAAGATATGCATCATGCTGATGAGTTTAGTTGATTCTACATGTAAGCGTGAAAAGTACAGTAGGAGAGAAGGCGGTAAGAGGACGTACGAGCAAATAACTAACTGCATTTGTAGCGTGTAGAAGAAGCACGTAGCGCTATCGACAGCGCTACACGCAATGGATGAATAGGGTTTAATTGCAGTTGGAAGGAAGGCTAGCACAAGCGTCTACATGCATGATGACAAAACTATCGACAATTCACTACCTAGACCGTAAATTGCTCCTAGCGACCAGTATTAACGAAAGAAAGGACAACACCTACTCCTTCTTTAGTAGCCCAGGAAAAATTACAGGAGATCAGCAAAGCCTGTGAAGCGGAATGCATGTAGACACAAATTTAAAAATTAAATCACTAGGTAGGGAAATCAGTCTAACTCTGTGGGCAGAAAGGAATAGGCATCAAACCGTTTTATTGGTTTTTGTGACATGGATAGACCATGGTAGGGTTCGGGATGAACAACTTCAAGTTATTTCACAGTCGATGCCCTGGGGAGCAGTTAAACATTTAGGTCCAGTAAGGAAGGGTTGTATGAAAAAGATTACAGCTGTTCAACACGGAGAAAGAAAAAATTTACCTCACGGCATTTAGAAATGTTTAGAATGAATGACAAACACATCTAGATCACTCTGAATAAACAATATATCAAAGGTTCCTTATATATATCTCCTACGCCGACACCAACTGCATATTAGAAATTAATAAAGTTGGACGGTATAGCGAGGGCTTTGATATTTAAAGAAAACCGTAAGGGAGCGAGAAGCGCTTCCTGTAAAACCTTACGATAGGAGCAAGACGTATTGGTTATTTTCCGTTAAACTGCGTAAAGTGAGTAAGCATTGTGAAGTAGTCTGTGATCGCGCTGGGGTGATTTGTAGTTACCCCGCCCGTGAGAAGCTGTTTGAGTGAAATTGATAAGGTGGTACTTCCAAATGCAACGGAATACTCGAGAAACAGTAGGCGAACTATTCCGAATTTTATCTAGTGCCGGTTGCACCGGAGAGAGGATACGTGTGGAGCGGTTGGGTTTAAAGGCATACTGGTATGCGTTTCCTGCCTAGGTGCGTTTGTAGGTCCGAGATACAAGTAGCTACACAAAGAGTTTCAAACTTGACCTACATGCAATCAGACGGTAGATCCGAGATTACTTCTTGAGCACATCATTATACTTACAGATCTCCAACTGTCTGGGATCGTGCCACCCATAAGACAGCGGTTGAATATAGTAGTTGAGGGGACCGCACTATAAGCTGCCAACACTTTTACAACGCTCAGGGATAGACCAGCAGGTCCAGCAGCTATAGTTGTCATCAGTTCCGAGTTCTTTGTAAACGTCCTAAGTACCAAGGGTGACCACGAAACTAATGTCTTGGAAGGAGGGCAGCAGGAACAGACCCTGTGAGGAAGAACAAAATTCGGCCTTCCGTCTGTCCGCATCTGCATTAGCACGACATTAAAGCGAACTGTTGACATACAGTTTTATTACATGCCCCCAATGGACATGGCTATCCAATAAAGTGGCTATCGAATAAAGTTTCAGCATACAAACCATCCAGTAGTATTACCTCCACGTTGCTCACCAACCTTAGCCATTAAACGGGCAGAAAATTTGAATGTAACTGCTCGATCCTTATTTCTTCTAGGTCACTAAGGTAGTGGTAAAGAATAACTGTCCCGGTCTGTAGATAGTTTCAAGGGGCAACTTAGACAAAAACAGAACTTAACATAATCTTTAAGGGGTTCAAACACTAAAGCTAGGCTTCATAAGTGAAAACCGCAAAGTCAGTTAAAACGAGCAATAAGCAGAGTTTCAAGGTTTTCTTTTGAGCAGCCTCGCCTTCTGATGGATTTGAAGGGTTTTTGGCAGACACGAGTATGAACGTATTGTAAATAATTAGACAGAGCATCAAGCCACAGTGATCTGGGTTACCGAGAAGGGCTCGCTTTAAATAGGAAAACGAATGAGTATGGTTGGTTAAACTTATATCGTTGCGCATCAAAGCTGGTTTTGACAGATACCGGTGGAACATTTTATTGTTATCAGGACGATGAGTAGGAAGTTCCAACAGCATAGGCCTTCGTACATGCACTGAAACGCTAACGAAAGTGGCCATCTCCAGCTTATGTGGCAGAAAAGCATACGATGAACTCACTGAAGCTATGCTGGACCGGTTAAACATAATGTGAGTAGATATTTCTCGAAGCTTCGAGCCGGGGGCTACAAGCAATTGGTAAACAGATTTTCGCAAGAATTTGTGGTTGTAACTCGGTAAGCCTCAAATGGTTGTCTGGTGAAATTAAACGTGCCATATAACAATTACCAAAGAGTCTTATGTGGTAAATCTAATGTAGTTCCTGATGCGATTGTTTAAGTATTCAGCGAAACATGTGCCTACTTCGGTGATGGTAAGGTGTTTAGCACTGATGGATATCGTCTCTTTTAACACATGATGCCTGGCAGCAACCTGGTTATAAACGGCGCCAAGTGTAACGGCGAATAGCTTCCAAAGAAACGTTTACAGTTATGCTCTGCGCTATCTCGTAGAGAGCAGCTAAAGGCTTGGGCCGATGGTAAGTCAGCTAGACCACTGCGTTCAAAAATCCAGAGTCCGGAAAACCTGGTAGTCAACCAGGGAACAAACCAACCTGCAGGGATGACTGCAGCAATATTTAATGAGCGGATAAGAAAACCTGACCCTTAAGAGATGAAGAAGCAACTATTAGGTAGGGGTTTAGTGGATAGTTGCCAAGGACATATCCATGTCCATAATCCCGTGCAAATACATTAAATTTCTAACCCAAAATGACTGCAAAAATCCACTTTTGGACGAAGGAATCAACAGAATAGGCATATCGTCCTACAGATCCTAGCTTATGCAATGTGTTATAACAAAATCAATTCTATTGACCATCATGGGCAAAAGCTTCACCTGCTACCTAGGTATTATTCTGGATGGTGTGTTTTGGTTAGGTTCTGCTTGGTACGAAGTGCAGCAAGTAAGAATACTAAAGTGCTTTAAAAAGTTGGACTCTTTTAAACTCGCGAGCAGGAAGCTGTTATTTTAACAAGCATTTTAGCGCCGGTTACAAATTTTGAGGGAAGAGATTTTCATGTTATTTGATATGGATGGTGGCTTAGCAACCAGCTATAAACAAGAACGGGATGTTGTCTACAAAGAAATACTAGCTGCGCTACACCCCTACGTGACCCAACAAGAAGCGCCAGCTGGTATGGGAGAACTAAGCGAGGATGACATGGGAAACACAGATATACCAAAAATGACGCATGACGGCTATCTCTTATTGCAAAAGTATTTGTTTTACAAATGTTCAGGTATGCTCAGTAATGTAGCTCGTACTGAGCGCTATTTCAGTTACCGTTGTAATAAAGAAACAGAAAATATACAGCTTTTCTTCATCAAATGCTCTAACTTCAAAATGGAACTGCGTTTTGATGCGATGTAACACCGTATGGTTGAATTGCGTTGGCCGGTACTTGAGACGTTGTCTAAGGTGCTCGAGACGGGTATATGGAAAAAGATTTCAAACTACACTACTTCCAACGGGAAAGCAGAGTTCGCTGTTTTGGTACCAACTCTCCAAATATTGACAAACCCCTAGGTTAACCACTTTGTCCACTCCCTTGGTTTATCAAAAAACTAGGCTTAACGGTGTGTACAAACTGCGCAAAGTTCCTTCAGACCTTATCCATAAATAATGTTTGTACTGTTCCAATGCAGGTATGCTTAGCGAGTCTAGTGCATGCACTTAATGGTGACCCTCTTGCTATCAATAAAAATACATTTCAGTATTTATCCCGCGGTTGCATTCTTGTTCAATTAAGAGAGAGGACTGAACTTGAAATGCAATGCAAACCTGGCTACATGTTGCTTAATGAGCACTTCTAGAACACTTATATTGCTTCCAGAATTGTGTTTTAAGCACCTTGGCAAGAAAAATAACAACTATGTGCTAGAGTAGTCCTGCAATACCTTAATACAATGCGGTAGAAATTAAGCCTGACTAAGGTTTGGAAGGCAGATATTACTGGAAAACTTTGCATTTAGACATATTGCGTGTTTACGCTAACTTTTGGGCGCCCAAAACACGACGAAATAAAACAACTATTCATCCATTTGTGCTGAGCGTGTGTCTGTGTCGGCAAACCACTGCACCATATTTATATTCGCAATTAATATACTCGTTTAATATAAAAACCGTTAAAATGTCAGCTGCTATAGCTCAAGGCGGCTAGACAGACATTAACTACATAACATATTAGGAAATTCATTGCACACCTGCCAAGCGCGAGGCGTGTTTTGCGCTTTCTTCGCGTGAGAATTTGTTTGAAACCATGTTGACGACAGAGTAACAGCTAAGCTGTAAAGGTAATGTAAAGGTAATGTAATGTAAGGTAAGGTAAAGGTAGGTTGCAGGCTAACACTTTGAATATTTAAACTGTGGCGTCAAGCATGCTTCGATCCTTTGTACGCTGCTTTTCGCCAGCAAGGTACGCAATCCTTATGAGAAGTCTCAACCGGCAGCGCTAGCACAGACTTTTGTCTGGAGAGGTAAGAAGCTTCTGGATGTGCTCTAGGTAAGCTATGGGCTTGTCTCACCTTATATATACTCCCACTAAATTGTATTAAAGCATCTTTTCTCCTAGATATAGTTGTTTTTAGGATTAAACTTCACATTGTTACCAACTAGGTTTATCTAACCTTGCGTATACCGGTACTTCGCATTGATGAGTTAAAGTACACAATCAGGAGATTTTGTAGGTTATAACACACTGAGAATCCAGCGTATATACAATCGATACATATCGGGTATCTTGGCTTTGGCTTCGCTGCAATTTATAGCGAAACCGTTCGGTCGCTATAGACCAAGCAAACCTTGGGCAAAGAGGAATATATAAATAAATAAATCATTTATTCTCAACAAGTTGAGGCACGCCTTTACAGGCATGATCATTTTGACATAACGATGCATGATCAAGAATGCGCAAAAATCCAATATGTTTGCCATAGCAGTTTGTGTTTGTGTAGGGGGTATGTATATTTGTCATTGTGTGTGTACGTGTATGTAGCTGTGTATTTTGTGCTCGTAGTTGTGCTTCTCCAATCTTCAATGTTTGATATCGCCATCAATATGCGAGTACAAGATTGGTGTCCGTGGGTTGGATACCATTTTCCGGATGTCCACGGGCCAGTGACTTTATTTTGTGGCGAGTCACATCCGCCACGTCACAGTGTTGTTAAGCAGACATTTGTGGCTTTTTATAGGGAGAACGCTTGCCAGGCGAAACCCACCACGTCCTGGAACACTGCCGCCGAACTATTTGCTCGAACGGGTTAAACCCGAACCACCCAGCTGACACCACGAGGAGGTTGTTCGGCTAGCCAGGTCCATCGTCGAAACCTGCCATCCTGTTAGCTAAGGGCACCTCAAAAGGGTTCCAATTGAGGGAAGGTGTAGTCGACAGCTGAGGCACAGCCAACAAGCTTAGAAGCAGGAAGCTAGAAGCGCGCTAACAATGATTCTCTTGGGTGGTTCACCCACGTAATCATCCTTCGAACAGACAGGCCTCTTAAGTTGTCTAGATACAAACTGATATTATGGTTTTGTAATATTATACACAGAGCAACAAGGGAAGCGCCAGGTCACTACCCATCCCCTCCTAGAAGGGATCCGTGGGGGCCTGCTATCTACCTGAGGACTGTCGGTCGCGGGCCGGCCTTCTGCGAGATCAGGCGGTGAAACCTGATCCACCTGCTGGTAGAGAACCAGGCGATCGGGCCCCAGCAGGCTGCCACCCGTGTCCTCCCTTAAGGTGCCCATAAAAGGCAAACGTGGTGAACGTTCGTAACTTATTAAAACTTGTGTTTGACCACGAGCTAGTGTTCGCCGAATTGTGACATGGAAAGAAAAAGAAACGGGGGAGGTCGGGCATGCAGAGATGGTAACAGCGACAAACGGGTAAGGCCCTTACCGAATGGTAGAGAAAAGTGAAAGGGACAACCCTTTCTTGTCAGTTTTCAGAATGTTTTGCCGTTTTTTCTTGTTTTCAAAACCTTTCGTAAATTCTTGAGGTTTTCAAAACGTTTTTCGCTTGTTTGCTGTTTTCAAAGTGTAGTGACGAATAGGTAAGCTTGAACACATTGTTAGAAGAAATCACGCTAAGCTAACGTTATAGGAAACAGGTCCGCCAGCGAACCCGACGGCCAGACCTAGTAACCATTTTAGGCTTGACGAAGTCATCTGGCTCGGGGCGGATTTCCCGTTGTGCTGTTGTTGGCTTCATGCGTTTCCTCCTCCATCGGCTGGACGGAGGACTGGAGTCGTTATCCTACTCGGGTTCCACGTGGGCAACGTTGAGGCAGTGGATAGAGACCGTTGCTTCCTTGCCGTTGCGTTCAATAACCAACCAGCGCTCCTTAAGTTTTAGGACCCAGAATGGACCAGCATGAGACCGTTCGAGTGGTCTACATAGACCATCGATATGAATGCATACGAACGGGCAGTAATGAAGGTATTTGGATAAGTAAAATTGCGATTCTATCCCCTTACTTCGGTCGTTTGATTGGTTGCGTGTTCGTGGCAAACTGCCGCACGTAGTACGCCACGTAGTGAGGAGTGTTCGGGCTTTTGGAGAATAATTCGCCTAGTAAGCGGTGCGAAGGTTTTGAGACCGGCTTTCATTGCTGTTCGAATTCCGAGTAGTATCATTGGCAAAACTTTGTCCAACTAAGTGCGCTGGCGGCATTTTCCGTGGCTTTAAGATGTCGTTAACAGAATTCCACCATTCCGTTTGCTTGAGGATGGTGGGCAGTTATCACAATACGCTTAAATCCGAGGACCTTGAGTAGGTGGTTAAATAAATAAATATTTTATTCTCGACAAAGCGATGCACGCCTTTTGTGCATGAAAGTCGACGAAGCGTACTATGGACTAAGGTCGGTAGTCACAGCGGCTGAGCAGTCAAGTGAGGGGACCCAGCGCTCGACAAATGCGTGTTTCATGGTCTAGGCAGAAACATCGGGAATTGGGACATCAGCACTCCAACGAGTGTCGCGATGCACCATGGTCTGTACGTAGACCAAGCCTTTGGATGGCGCAAGTGGTCCAACCATGTCAACGTGGACTGAGCAACCCGTGTTGGCACTGACGGGAAGAGTCCTATCGGGGCGGCAAGCTGTCGATGAACGTTTGCTCGTTGGCAAGGCAGACAGTTGCGTGCACATAGTCTGGCGTTACGCTACAGGTTGGGCCAGACGTGCCAGTCGGCAAGAAAGCTGGCTGAAGTGCGGATGCCAGGATGCGCGATGGCGTGCAGCGTATCGGAGATTTTTCGGCGGAAAACAGTTTGTACAGGTGGAGGTGTATGTCCGGTAGAGACGCCGCAGCTTATGGTACCTGTAAACGAAGGAAGCGGTCGAGGTGCCATCCATAGCGTTGACTTTTCCTGGGACGTCTTTAAGACTTTTCGTCTTGCTGAGCTCTGGCCGTAACTGCCAGCTGGCGCGCTGTATTGGTCGGAGCCAGAGAAGTAGTTCTCGAAAGTGTGTCTGCCAGGACGTTGTACTTGCCAAACAAGTCTTAGACGTCCGTCGAAAGCTGACACGAAATCTAGGTAACGGACTTCACGCAGAAGAGGTCGAGCCAAACGGTTCCGGAAAGCGTAAACGGGTGGTGTGTGATCGATAAAGATCACAAGACGATTATCTACAAGCACACGATGAAAATGGCGAACCGCTGCGTAGACGACGAGTAACCCGCAGCCAACCGTGTTATATTTCGTCTCGGCTGCCTGCCGACGACGAGCAAAGCACTCTAGTAGTTGCCAGTTAGCTTGCGAAAATGGCTGTAGAACTGCATCGATTGCGTTCTCCGTGGCGTCAAGGGTAACACTGATCGGAGGGTTTGTGTCAAGGAGCTGGAGCACAACGGCGGAAGCTAATGCTTACTTGCTAGGGTGGAATGCATTTTGTACTTCAGGAGTAAGACCAACTTTGCCATTGATTAGACCTACGCAGAGGATCCGTGAGCGGTCGCATAAGCTCGGCGCTGCATGGTAGGTGTCGGCAATTGTACTTAACCGTGCCGTTGAAGCGCCGAATGGCAGCCAGCGTCCTTGGATGAAAGTAGTCGCAAAGTACCTTCCCGCTGGTCTGCACAGGGCGGATACCCTCGGAATCAAGTTGATGTCCGAGGAACTCAAAGCGCGGCTTCATGCAAATGCACGTGTCAGGCTTGACGGTGGCATCGTGCGTCATCAGCCGTTTAAACAAGGGTCCTATATGCGTTTTGTGTTCCACTTCCGATGAACTGGCCAATAAGCTGTCGTCGATGTACGGGTAAACGAAGTCGAGTCCACGCGCGACGGAGTCAATGAAGCGTTGAATTGGTTGCGCAGCCTTTCGCAGACCGAATGGCATTAGTACAAACTCCAAGGGTCCAAATAGCTTGATAACGGCGGTTTTTGGCATGTCCTCATCGGCGACCAGGAGCTGATGATATACTCGCACCAGATCGATCCTTGAGCACAGGCGAGCTCCATGCACACCGGCCGTGACATCCTGCATATGAAGAAGTGGATATCGGTCCGGAACAGGCGGTAATCTCCACCTGGTCGCCAGTCTCCTGACTGGTTTGGCACCATGTGAAGTGAAGGACACAAAGAGCTGGTGGACGATCGGACAATTCCAAGTTCGAGCATCTGCTCGAATTCCGCACGGCAGACTTGAGCTTGCCCAGAGGCAGTCTTCGGGTTTTGGTGGAAACGGGCGGGGATTTGGTAACTATGTGGAGAGGTGTAGCTGCGGCGACGTTTGACAGAAGTGACGTACGTAGGACGGCATTTGAGTAACTCTTAAGTAACGAGTTGCCGGTTGGTGAGTTTGCATGAGCATACACCGGTCTGAGCGGTGCTACGTCGCTGGCTGTCCCAACGAGGGAAAGTTTCGTTGCCTGATCGAAGAGACCTTGTCGTTTAGCACCGACAAGAAAGTCAAATTGCTGAAGGACATCCATTCCGATTATGGGATTTTGGACCGCAGCAAAGAAGGATATTTTTAGTAATGGGCTCCGCAAATCAAGATTTGTGCGTGTGTATAGAGGAATGCTGGTGATGGCGGCTACGCGTAGAAACCCAGGCACCTATCCAGTTACGTCCTTTGGATCCCGGGGAGGGAAGCTGACTTCTACGCAAGTAGCGGTGACAAAGCGCACTCCCGTTCGTCTATCGGTGACGAAGAATAGGCGACTGCGCTGACCAGATGTGTTCGTCACCCACTCGTACTGCTCGACCCATTACCCTGCGCGTTGCTTTTGAAAGAACACGGCGGGTGGAACGACCGGGCTTGTAAGACCAGTGGCTGACGAAAGCATGGGTAGGAAGAGGTTCAACGCAATGATTGCGACGGAGATTTTAAACGTGATGCTGTTAGAAGTCTGTAGGTTGACAGCGCATCTGCTCACAAACGTTATGACGTCGGTAAACTTCCAGGTGAGCGTAGCAATCTGCGCGTTCATCTCGTTGATCGGCCTAGCCCGTACTTGCGCAACCTGGTCATTGGATTCCCAAAGTTTACCCGCGACACAAGAAAATTAATATCAGTGATGCGCTGGCATCTGCATAGCGTACATCGCACATTTCACGCGACAATCTCCGAAGCCCTATTTCCTGGAGAAAGGCGTCAACTACAATGGCGGGTTCGGCTAAACTTAGAATCCTTCGTCCTAACTGCGACGGCTATAGGTCACCCAGCCCCGTTTCGCTCAGAAGCATTATGACACGTTGGCGGCCTGAAAGACCCGTACTTTGGAGAACTACTGCTCTAATTTTCCCGTTGGTTTTTCTCTCTGTTGGTAGTTTGAGGATCTAATCGTTGTCGTCTTTGAAGTGCGGAAGAAACGTGGAGACGACGTGTAAATATTGATACTTTCAGACATGTTGCCACGAACTTCGAATAGTGCTTCTAACTGAGAGAATCCATAGTTTGGATGGCTTTTATGAAATGGCGGAGTGGCGCTAGTTACGTTTCCTACCTAGATTACACGCATCCATGGCAAAAAACACGAAGTAAGCAATATAAAAAAGCCGAAAGATGCACAAATTATTAAAACGGATGGACGTACCAGAGTGGTTAACGGACCTGAAAAGCAAACTTAGTAAGCTTCTTACCAACTTTTGGGTCGGGGTTACCAGTTATAGCGGAATTGTTCGGTCGCTAAATGCCAAGCTTCAGCCTGCTTCAAATAAACCTCAGAAAAAGACGAATATCTGGGCGAAGTAGAACTTTATTGTCGAAACGTGCAATCCCGCTATCTAGTAGCACAGCAAGTGTTCGGGCTAGGGGAAGGCGTAGTCACCAGTCAAGTTGGAAGCGCGTTAAATGTGCCTCGTTTGGGTTACGCAGACACACGTAAGCATCATTTGAACAGGCAAGCTTCCTAAGTTGCCTAGGCATAAAATGACGTTATACGTCAGTAATATGTTACACAGACAAACATGAAAGTCTCCAGGTCACTACGACGTGGCACATTGCTGCCCGGTTGTACATAATTGCGTCATCCGGGACCAGATGGAGCTGGAGATAATTACAGGGGCAGGGAAATGGATGGCCGTGAGTCCAACATCTCAGTTGTGCTTGGAATGTTGCCTTGTGTTGTGGCTAAATTAATTGGTTCAAAAGAAACAAAAGAGTTCTGGTCCTCGCTTCCCGTACTAACACTTGAGCTTTTGAAACGCGCCATCGGCGGAAAATGGGTGGATCCTGGGTGTCGAAACCGGAAAAAAACCAAAAATTGTAGCCAGGAAGCTGACAGTTAATGGTCGGAGAGCCAGAGGCTAAAATTCGTACTATTCCATTCCCACTACTGTCCGGCTCCCATCCCCGTAGTTTGAATTCTTTCCTTAATTCTCCTTCAAGCTGTTATTAGCACTGATTCGAGTAAACTTCCTGCCTGCTTGTGCATTAATTGCTCTCTTATTCCCCGATTTATTACACAAGCGGATCAACAGGAACTGGTTTTTCAAGCTACTTGATGCTTAATTAATTAGCCGTAGCACTAATTAGGTATTTTAGATTAGTACGGGTAGGCGCTGGCTCAAATGAACATTTTCTGATATCTTTTCCTGCCAGTCCTATCTAAACTTGAACAAGGTTTGCTAAACGTCGAATTTCACCAGCTCCGTGGTGACCCTATCTACCCTAAGTGCATCCAACGAGGAGAACCTGAACGTAACTTACAACAGTTATTCCAGCCCAACGCCGACTTTTGCACATTTGGTCACACCTAGAAGAGATTTAAACCAAGAAGTAAATGAATTAACATGGGGTCACCACATCCACTAAATTGGTGGATGACTGAAAGGGCATAATAGCAGAGCTTGTGGTAGCTGCATCCCAGGAAAATTTAAGGCGATGGTTGGACAACCTTTCGATGGGCGTATTGGGAGCTGGCTGCCGTGACTGCAACCACGATGAACCAACGAGGAACTTCGTAACGCTGCTACAAGCGACGAAACACTGCATATTCGGTAACGATAACGCTGAAAAGCGTATTCCTTCCTGCGCTCCAGAACACAAGGAATCCCATGAACTCGATGGATCGTTATCCATACCAGGTATAGGTACGATAAACATGTGCATTGTCACATTTGAAACGGCTGCTACCAATCATATCCCACGATTTACTTTGCTACTAAATAAGCCAACTGACGTATCGCATGGATGGCGAAACGAGAATTCTCGCCTTAAACTTGAAAGGTATGCTCTAACACATATGCAAACACAATAAACTATGAACATATTACTGTTTTGAACAGTTGAGAAAATTCATATAAGTAATGGATGAAAGTGAATACTTGCGACAGAAATCCTAAAAACAAAAATGCACAAATACAGGTAATTGTCGTTTAGGAGAATGAAGTAAAATATGAAAGGGTAAGTATGTAAGTACTAGCATTGACAGTGCATATACTAAGACTTGAATGAAATAGATAAGGTTGCATGACCCCTGCGCAATGATGAGACGCGAAATCGTGAGGCATTCCATATTTTCTTATTCAGAAGTCGAAATACTGCCGACGCTATTTTGCTTTTCGGCACAAGAAACAGGACACTGGTTAGGCGTGAGCCTATTTTCGACCTTGGAAACTGACCTAACCTGACATGATCTGCGTTATTTTAAAAGTCATTCTTGTTCCCGTGTGCGCCCTGTTAGTTCGAGAACTGCTTCTTACGATTCGTAATAATGAAACAAATTTCTTTCCGACACATTTTAATGCTTATTTTGCTTATTGGAATGAGTAATATGTACTCTCAACGGATGTGCATGAGTATTGCTGTTTTGTGCATGGCCAATCATACTGCTGCAAAGCTTCTTTCCGAAAACCAGCCTTTGTCGCAGCACACAGAATTAAGCAACGAGTCAAATTGTGAAAAATACAGCGAAGAGAAAGTGAGAACTGTGTCTGCATGTTAAACTTTATGCCCTTCCATATAATGATTATAGCAATTATTTGCTATTTTATTCAAGCGATATCCCATGAGTCATTTTTAGTGCTTTCTCAAGCATGTAGTTAACTGAATATCAAGTCACCAATATTACTGCGTATTCAGTTGAATAAATATTATGTGTATTAGTCTATATCATCATAACACGATTGCCTGAAAAATGCTCCCTGGATTGACCGTTGGAGAACCCTGAGTGACCGTATGTGTGGACGTCGCCTTACCGGTCAGACACATTTTGAGCGTGCTTTTGCCACTCAAAAATTTTTATTCAATGCGGCGTTAACATATTTCGGGAATGCATGTTCCCTTGTTGCAAATGTTATAGTTGCTAATCGAAAATCGATTCCCGTCGTGATTACGTGCTACTGAGCTATGAGGCTAGCAAAATCCGTCCCAAATATAGTTACCTCATTGACAGTAAACAGTCACACAGGCCGGCTGAAAACACGGTTTTAGTAACAAGAATACCAAGATGCACTGACAAGCGAAGTTAATAATGTAAGATATCAACATAATACGCCATTTCTATTCTCGTTTTCTTTATCCATTTGCGACTATCTAAAAACATCCCTATGTGAAACGGCTGGCCGTCCAACTGTGTAGTCAGGTCAGGTCCGGTTTTGTAGGGACGAAACAGGTCTTCTCCTTACCAGAGTCTCGTTTCGTGTGCCGGTAAGCAAGCCAAGACCATCGGCGCTTCGACGTTAGAACTTTACTTCTGTAGAGACAAAACAGAACACGAGAAGCGTCTTATAATTTTATGAAACTATTCATTACAACCTGTTGGTGCTAGATGAAATCCACAAATATCAGTGCAACTCCGGAGACAGAGTAGACCAAGTAATATCTAGGCCTCTTTCAAAGGCTTTTATATCATTACATTTCGCTAGTGCAGTGTTTAGTGAAAAAGTTCGTTCGGATATCCAGCCTGGAGCTATGAGTCATGAGATTTAGATGGTGTTTCCTCAGGTGGTTCGACGCAGCTAGTACAGGGTGGTCATTGTGAGAGACACGCTGCCGCTAAGTGACAAATTTGTACGCCATTGTTTGTCCCACTGAGACAACTGTTGGATAGAAATCTTCCGGAAAATAGTTTAGGGCATTCCTATGTCCTACGCCTTTACATACTGCTTGTGCTATGCGCGGGATAGTGCGTTTACTGTGTGTATATCGGATAATCTGGAAGACCTTTAGTAAAAGGCATCTATCCGAAATTTGTTTGACGAGGATACAATGAACGCATAAATAGGTCATTCTTGATGAGTATGGCGGAAACATTTACCTGGTGCCTCTCTAAGTCCTGAGTGCTGTGGGAAGTCTTATGGTTTTCTTTTTTGCCAATAGATGGCTGCGCACAACACATGCTCTAATACATTCTATATACTAGATGTGACCTGCAATTTGAGTCATTTTTTCATAAAGTGCAATAGGAATAGTCTGGTACTTATTTTTAACCAATCACTCTGGCTCTGATGGTACACAAGCACTTAAAGCATGACATAATACATCGTTGTTTGTTTAGCACGGAAGCACATTTAACCGATCAGTAACACACGCCCATGTAATATGCGAAGTAATTCTTAGCTTCTGTTCATATAGAGTTTGGAGGCAAAATTAAACAAGGATAGTTAGATTGATGCAGTGCCAACTTTCACCGACAACAAATTAATGTCCTCACGACTCAAACAGGAAACAGACAAACGCAAGGTTCAGAATCTTGTTTTGTTGTTTAATAATTCAGCTAACTTAGGTATAAATGTTACGTCGTAACGACGCTTTGATGCAACGCAACCACCAGCAGTCGCTACAGGCTGGAGCTACGATGAGTTATCTTGAGTCTACGAAGATTCGGAGCAGTAACCTGTAGAATATAGGGCACTTGCCCCATACCAGTCTGAAACCAACCAGATATATCAAACTGACCCATGGACTGTCGACTGGTAACCCAAAAGATTGCGCGCTTGCATGCAATCTTGAGGCCACCGGTTCGAACTCTCATAGGTGCAGGCAACATTGCGGTATACTCAACCATCGCGCAACTGATGACATTCGCGTTACTTTGAGGCGTCGGTACGGTATGCCGACGTAATGCTGATGAATTTGTTTGCCAGAGACAAATTGCAGTTATACCAAAAGAATATGTAGCCCGTGACCAAAATGTTAGCTACTGAGTTTATTAATTATGCTACAAAACTTTGAATAGTTTATGGGTTTAGTCTAATAATTGTCACTATCATTAAAGGCTTTTTTCGCACACTTACTAATCAGTTCGAAGTAATGCAATGCTTTATGTTTAGAATTCAACAAAATTGGAAACCATGTCCTTTAACACTACTGTACTGCCGCACCCAGCTTGGTACGTATAAGTAGTACTTAGTTTCCTAAGACATTGTTCATTCACCAATATCGCTATTTCCTAATATTACGCATCACACCTTTTTAAATAAGAGCATACTTGATTTTTTGGATTTTGCAGCACCCGCCGTGTGTCTTGGATTGCGACGCGCAACCGCACTAGTGGCGTCGGTTGACGTTGAAGTCATCCTCTGCCAATACGGCCACTGGGACCGTCACCGAAGTAGAGGGTTTCGGTGTGGCTCTCTTCCATCCCCGCATTCCACGACCGACGGTTTCGTCTTTGTTTATACTCATCAGGTAGAGATAGCCGAGCTAGGAGTGGAACTCGGTGCATAGTGCTTGGCGGCTATCGCCATGATCACTAGGCCATTGAGCTCCGCGAGCAGTGTTTGACACAGCGGTTAGAAGTAGATTTTCGTGTTTTTGGAGCACCCGCCGTGTGTCTTGGATTGCGACGCGCAACCACACTAGAGAATACTTGAGCCACACTATGTAAGCCAGTCCATTGGTTTTATTTACTCCTACTCAAACAGTAGTAAGCCAGGTGCTTGTTATCACTAGGTAACAACCGTATCCCACTCATGCAGCTTTTTATTACTATGTATATTCAATGCGGGTTCTCAATCTATAAGGATAGCACCTTTTTTAGGTACCGTCGATAATCCATACCCAATGTGTCACTTAGTTCTTTTAGTTAGCGACATTGCTGTTACCACTGTACGTTGCTGTTAAACTATGTACTCCAGTAAGACTGTTAGCTAAAACCATGTTTTTGGTCGACAGTAAGGATTGCGTGTCTAATAAGTTTTGAAGACAAATCTATATGTTACGCTGCTTTGGCAACAAATTTAGGGCTTCTGTATCAATAAATTATGCTGCACTGATTACATACTTTGATTACTAAAACGTGCGATGAGTTTATGCAGTCGAAAAGGTGTCGCATTCAGTGTCAGCAGTTTGCTGTTATTATTTTCATTAGAGCATTGTCCATCTCCATTAGCAAGAGCTATTGAATATCAAAACGGAGTCACCGTAACCTATAGTTTACCTCTTTTATATAGTGATGGTACTATTATGTAACTTTGTGAAACGATTGTTATAGTTTTGGATGTTTAATAGATCAACTCCGTTTGGACCACATGTGCGCTATTTACCGACAAATGATTCACATACAGTCTCATCAGTGCCCTGTTACTACTCATAAATGCCGGACTACAACACAGCGTTTAATTTACCTTAACTATAAGTGATGGTACTGATAGTCATCTAGTCGTAAAATGAGCACATTTTTAAACTCACAGGATTATTCCGATCGCATGCTGTGATTAGTGACCAACTAATGGCACGCGTGGCCTGTTGCATGTATTTTTATCATTGCTGGAATAATTTTTGCGGGCGTTTGCATGTCTACCTGCTCGCCGTACTAATCGATCGTATACTCATTCCGTTGTGGTTTGGTATATTTTACTGCAATAATTTACACACCTTGTCCCACTGCGTTAAGTTGATCTGCATCATCCTCATTCTCATCATCATCATCATCACCCGCGCCACCACCATCATCATCATCAGCAGCAGCATCAACACATATTAGTTGAGGGTGAGAAACAAACCTCGACTATTGTGTCGCAATACACGTCATTAGATATTACAGAATAACAAGCTAAAAGGTAATATAATGCTATCATATTATGCATGGGATATAAGGTCGTTGCTGGAGGGGGAAGCTAAAGGGGAGGGAAGTGACAATAGATTCACAACACAAACGCATTTGAGGTCGGCTCATTGCTAAGCCAACAATTTTACTCAAGTAGGCGTGTTTGTTCTCCTTCAGACTCTAGCCCGGCAGACGGTAGACACCGACCGACACCAAATTCGAAGTGAAGCCCAGCATTTCTCTTGACCAAGTCATCGCTTTACCTCCCAAGCTTCCTTTCCATCTAGACCTCGGCCGTCGCAACGAGACTAAACTTTAACATGGTGCGAAGGATTGCGTACCTCCTTAACCCATGGAGCTATACTGAGTGGTGCCCCAGGGACCCTTGATTGCTACTCCTACCAGGTTGGTCAATGGTTAGTGGTAAGACAAACTCAGTTTCTTGGTCTTTCGGTTTGGGGGATGAAATGGGATGGCGTTCATTTCTGTAAAACTAAATCATTACCACCTCCACGCAGCTTTGCGGACAGGTCTTTGAGCCATAGGCTTGGGTTGAGGACACTAATCCTTCTCGTGTCTAAGTCTGGGCTTCCTGGCGGTATCTCAGCCTACATAAAGCCATGACAATTTTTCCAAACTCTAGCCACTTCCTGCATGGGCCGTCGCGCAGAGTATCAAGGGTCGCCTTTGCTGCTGCATACAGCGTGGCCGCTAACATGCTATTGCTAGCGTTTATCTTCTTTCTTTACCACAAGCTTTTCTTCCATCCCGACCGCCATTACTAACCTCCCTCCTACAATCCCCAGCTTAATTGACAACAACCGCAATCTCACTGGAGTCACACCATCTGCAGCTACTTTCCCGCACCACACATCGGATGTCTATCCGCAACAGTCCCTTATACGGCCACCATGTCCCGTTTCCCTGGCTGCGTCCAACGTTCACACTCTAAGGCAAATAGGTCAATGGGCCGCACTCGCACGTACGTTGGACCCACCGGGTATTGACGTAGGTTGTGTGTCCGAAACTAGGATCAATGACCCTAATGGGATTGTTGAATTAACTGCGCCCGTCTTGTTCTCTCTCTATTGCTTGCACGCATCCGGAGACTCCGATGCAGCACTCACGGGTCAAGATGGGCTAGCCCTCATCCTAAGCGTCGGCCGGTGACCGAGTGGTCAGCGCGTCTGGTTTGCAACCATAAAGTCACCGGTTCGAATCCGCGTAGGGTTGGGCGTCTTGCGGTATATTCAGCTCGCGCGCAACCAGTAGTGGTCGCGGGGCAGCGAAGCGCCGTCACGGCGTACAGCTGACACTTTATTTACTATTTTATTATTGTCATCCTAAGCTCCAAGGCTGAGCCATTGTTGGTTGGTTGGATTCCGGTGAACAGCCATTTGTGTGCAGCTCCTTTGACGACATCAGCTAAGGTTTATTCACCAAGTATTTCAAAACGCTGTTTACTTTTGATATCCGATTATGCTCCTACCGACTGCAGTTCAAATGCTCATGGGAACGCCTTCTACCACGAACTGAACACGCTAGTACGCAGTGCTACTAGTCCAGATATAATAGTTCATGGAAGGCATGTGATTGCGCAAGTAGGTCGTTTGGGCTCTTCAGAAGCTCAGTTAGGTAGTAAATATGTGATTAACTCTGGACGGACGGACAACGGCAAGCGTCTGTTGCAACTGTGTGCGGAGCACCAGCTGTTTCTTAGTAGCACTGCTTTTAGACACTGTGGGCGCCTATATGTCATTTGGCGTCCTCCTGTAGCTAGCCAGCCATGTACCCAACTTGACCACGTAGCCATAAGTTACAGGTAGCGTTGTTCCATCCTTGATTGCCGCCCTTACTGGAGTACTTGCGTCGACTCTGCTCATGCATTGGTTCGCCATCGTTTCTCCATGAAGTTTACAAGAAGGCGCACTAAGCGTCTCCTCCGACTTGCAACTGAGAAATTGTCTCAGCCCTCGGTCAGGCAACCCTATCAAGAAGCGCAGCGTACTAGAGTTTTGCTGTTTCACCTTAATGTCACTGAGCTTCAGTAGCATAGCATCTCAACCGCCATGCACGATGCAGGAGCATCTGCTTGTGGCACTATCAGTCGTCACCGCACCGTGCACTGGCTCTCCGAGCAGTCGGTGAACCAGTTGAAATCCAGATGAAACCTCTTGACTGGCCCTGTGTACGATGTAACCAGAGGAACTATTTGGCTCGAGCTACATTGGTGCCTGCGTGCTGACAAGGAAGCCTGGTGGACCAGTCCGGCTCAAGAGATTGATGAGGCAGGAGCAGTTGGCAATTGCAGCAAACCCATCCAGCTGATGCGTATTAAAAGTCCCAGGCAGTCTGGTATCAGTAGGATAATCAGGGTCAGCGCGCGTGCACTGCTACACAGTAAAGAGCGTCGTATGTCTCATTGGGAAGAACACTTTTAATATCAGTTCAGTTATTCTACTGCTCCGGTACTTCTTCCTACTCAGATGATGCAGGACGAGCCATGGACGGTTAGTTTAGAGTCTCCATCAGGAGTCGAGGTCCGAAACGCGATCACAGCCCTCAATCGTTTTAATGCCGCTGTCCCAGATTCCCTCCCATTTGCACAATTTAAGCAGGGCGGGGAGGTCCTCTGCAAAATACTGACCACCATGTTCGAACAGATCTGGAAGGAAGGGAGTGTCCCGGCTAATTGGAGTGAATCGGTTGTATTGGCAATATACAAGAATGGCATTCGTGCAGATTGTGCTAACCACAGGGGTATTAGGCAACGCCAGTTGTGAAAAAATTACTAGTTCCGATTCTCGTTCGTCGCCTCAATGTGGAACGGGACTCTCGGAGTAGGGTGGAGCAGGTAGGTTTCCTCTCAGGACGTGGCTGTATGGACCACATATTCACTTTCCGGCAGGTGCTACAGTAGCTCCATGCACACCGCAAACCAACCATAGCTGTGTTCCTGGATTTCAACAGTGCGTTCGATTTAGTCGATCGATGCATTCTATTCGAAATATCTGCGCACATGTTTTTCCCACAAATTATGGGAACCTGCTGCGTGTTCTAGTCCGCGTAGGGGCGGGCGTCCTCGCGGTATACTCAGCCCGCGCGCGACTGTTGGTGGTCGCGCGGCAACGAAGCGCCGTTACGGAGTACAGCTGACACATTATTATTATTATTCTATACTCGAACACCACAGGCCGCGTCATGGCCTACAGTAACTTGTCGGCTAGATTGTTGACCACAAGTGGCGTTCTTCAGATTTGTCCGATTTCACTGTGGTTGTTCAATTTCGTCGTGGATTCTATCATATTGTGTTCCCATGAGGAACCACACTATGCGGGCGTTGAGGTTCTGCCTAGTGAATGTTTGGATGATATTGATTATGCGGCCCATACCGTCTTGTTTTTTGACGATGTTGGGGCGGGACAGTCACCCTTGAATAGCCTGTCTAGAATATCCCCGTTAATTCGTATGCGCTTTGCACCTTCAAAATGCAATGGGTTGCTGCTGGACCACTAGCCACTTGTTGACCCTTTGCCAATTGGTAACAAGGAACTCGAGCCGGTTGATCGATTCACTTACCTTAGCAGCTGCATCAGCAACGATGCCGCATAAAAATTGAAGCCAGTTCACGCATTGCAAAAACCAAAACTGCCACATTAGACCTAAAGCATCCTTGGCTAGTGGAGGGAGTTTCTGTCCGTCAGAAAGGCCGTGTATACAAAGCCACAGTGTGAGCCGTCCTACACTATGGTAGTGAGACTTGGCCCGTTTGATCTGAAGACCTGAGGCGCCTTCAAGTCTTTAAAGGTCATCATCATCATCATCAACAGCAGTACATCAGCAACTTGGACTGATGCTTCGCTGCCATACAACTATGAGGAACTATGAAATAAAGAATAAGAAGAGGGAGAGAAGGGGGACTTACCTGAAAACCTTAATGCCCTAAGCAAACATTCAGGGTCAAGACGCCTACACCTTGTGTAGACAACATACCGTCACAAACAGCTGGCTATCGTGCAAAGATAAGGCGGCATCGGCGAGACAGCTTCCTGGCGGATTTCACTGCCACGCGTCATAATCAGCCATTACCCTGCAGATAACTCAGCACTAAACACACTTTAAGCAGACAATCCGATTAGGAGACGGCAGCAGACGCGCCACTGGTGTCGGTTACGAGCCATATCCTGTAAAGTCTCGAGCCAAGCACAAGGTGAGTCACGTGGACTCCAACCCGGAAGGCGAAAAGGACCAACGGAACCCAGTTTGGCCGTCAGTGACTTCAATTCCCGCTGCCAAGTCAACTTCTGTCCATCTCGAGCCTTGCGCCATCCTACACCTGGTAAACTGAACAAGGCCCTCCTAGGTAAGCGGTGACCAGGCATGCGTAGCACGTGCCCGAGCCAACGCAACTTATTCAGTGCTATCTGTTGTTCTAGGGAGCTAGCATGATTATCACCACCTAGTACTCGCCAACGCACATCATCGTTGCGGACACGCTGGTGCCATCCGACATCAGCAATGCTTGGCAAACAACAATGATCAAAGACTTGAAGGCGCCTCAGATCTTCAGACCGAAGGGGCCAAGTTTCACTACCATAGAGCAGAACGGCCCTCACTGTGGCCTTGTATACACGGCCTTTCAGAAGGAGGGAAACTCCCTTCTGTCGCCAAAGATGACGCAAGTTCAAGAAGGTAGCTCTGGCCTTCGCAATGCGTGAGCTCACATCAGTTTCTATGCGCCCATCATTGCTGATGCAGCTGCCAAGATAAGTGAATTGACCAACCACCTCGAGTTCCTCGTTAGCAAGCGTCAAGGGGTCATCAAGTGACTAGTGGTCCTGCAGCAACACTTTGCACTTTGAAGGTGCAAAGTGCATACCAAGTAATGGGACCACTCTGGATAGGCTATTCAGGGTTGGTTCTGTCGCCTCAACATTGTCGAAAAGCAAGACGATATCGTCCGCATAATCTAGATCAACTAACCTTTCACCAGGCAGCACTTTAACGCCTACATCGTGAGATTCCGCAAGGGAACACTCCATGATAGAATCCACGACGAAATTGAACAAAAACGGAGAAATCGGACAACCCTGACGAACGCCACTTGTAGTCGAAAAGCTATCCGATAGGACACCGTAGACCATGACGCGGCCTGTAGTGTTCAAATATAGAGCACGCAGAATGTTCACATATTTCGTGGGAACACCTTTTCGCTCAAGTATTTCGAACAGCATCGATCGATCGACTGAATCGAACGCACTCTTGAAATCGAGGAACACAGCTATTGTCGGTCTGCGGTATGCGTGGCGCTGCTCTAGCACCTGCCGCAAAGTGAATATATGGTCTATACAGCCACGTCCTGGGCGAAATCCGGCCTGCTCTTCCCTAATCCGAGATTCCCGTTCCACAGTGAGGCGACGAACGATAATCGAGGCCAGTAATTTTGTCACAACTGGTGGTAGGCTAATACCCCTGTGGTTCGCACAGTCTGTGCGACTGCCCTTCTTGTATATTGCCACTATAATCGACTTGCTCCAATTAGCCGACACACTCTCTTCGTTCCAGATACCTTCGAAAAGGGAGGTCAGTGCTTTGTATAGGACCTCACCTCCATCCTTAAATAGTGCAGGTGGGAGGGAATCCGGGCCAGCCGCACGAAAACGTTTGACGGCTGTAATCGCGTTTCGGACCTCGGCCTCCGACGGAGGCTCTAAACTAACCGTCCATGACACGTCCTGCATCACCTGAGTAGGAAGAGGTCCAGGAGCAGGGGGCCAGCTGAACTGATGTTTAAAGTGTTCAGCCCAACGAGCCATACGGCGCTCCTTATTGGGTATCAGCGCACCCGCGCTGTCTCTGATTGTCTCACTGACGCCTGGTTTTATCTGGGACCAGTGGTGCGGATTAGCTGGAAGAGCTTGCGGTAATTGCCTACTGCTCCTGCCTCCACCATTTCTTGAGCCCGACTGGTCCACCAGACTTCCTTGTCAGCACGTAGGCTCTGCTTTAGTTCACGCCTAATAACCCGTCTGGTCACATTGTGTTCAGAGCCAGCCGGGAGGTGTCTTCTAGATTCCAACAGGTTCACGGACCTCTCGGATATCCAGCGACTGGTGCGGTGACGACTGATGGTGCCACAAGCAGATGCTCCTGCGTCGTGCATAGCGGCCGAGATCCTATTCCACTGAAGTTCAGTGTCATTAGGACAAGACAGCGAGAGTTCGCTATGCAGTGCTTCTTGATAGGCTTGCCTGACCGTGGGCTGGGACAATTTCTTCGTTACCAATCGAGGGAGACACTTTGTGCGCCTTCCGGTAAAGTTCATGGAGAAACGACAGCGCACCATGCCATGATCAGAGTCGACACAGGTACTCCAGTACGAGCGGCAATCCAGAATGGAACCGCGCCACCTGTAACCTATGGCTATGTGGTCAATTTGGGTCCATCGCTGGCCAGCTACAGGTGGACGCCAAGTGGCACTTCGGCGCCCACTGTGTCTAAACGCAGTGCTAGTAAGAAACAACTGGTGCTCCGCACACAGTTGCAGCAGACGCTCAGCGTTGTCAGTCCGTTCAGAGTTAAGTCCATAATTACCACCCAGCTGAGCTTCTGAAGAGCTCAGACGCCCTAGTTGCGTGTTCATATCCCCTGCAGGTACTATAATATCTGAACTAGTAGCACTGCGTAGTAGCGCGTTCAGTTCGTGATAGAATGTGTCCTTGACTGCATTAGAACTGCAGTCGGTGGGAGCATAAACGGAAATCACAAACAAACAGCGTTTTGCTTTACTTCTCGAATTCCCCTTAGCTGATGTCGTCAAACGGGCTGCACATAAACGGCTGTTCACCGGAATCCAATCAACCAACGATGACTCAGCCATGGAGCTGAGAATGATACCTACACCAGCTTGACCCGTGAGTGCTGAATCGGCTTCTCCGGATGCGTGCAACCAATAACGAGAGGATAAGCCGGGTGCAGTCAATTCAATAACCCCGTTAGGGTCATTAATCCTAGTTTCGGACACACAACACACATCAACACCCAGTGTGTCCAAGGTGCGTGCGAGTGCAGCCTGCTGACCTGTTTGTCTTAGAGTGCGGACGTTGAAGGTCGCCATGGAAACGGGACAGCGTGTACTTATAATGCACTTTTGCCGATAGGTGTCCGATAGGTGCTGTGGGATGGTGGCTGCAGATGGTACTACTCCAGTAGCACTTCGGTTGCTGTCAATTAAGCTGAGAATTATAAAAGGAAGGTTAGTAATGGGGGCCGGGATGGCAGTAAGAGAAAAAGGTGGAAAAGAAAGAAGGGAGGCGCCAGCATTAGCATGTTTTCGCTTATCCGCCCTGCTGTATTCAGCAGATAAGGCGACCCTTGATAATCTGCGCGACGGCCGATGCAGGATGAAGTTTATGTTAGAAGAAAATGTCATGGTTGTATGTGGGCTGGGATACTGCCAGGGCGCCCAGACCTAGACAGGAGGACGATTAGGGTCCTCATCTAAAGCCTTTGGCTCAAAAGCCTGTCCGCAAGGCAGCGGGATGGCAGTGATTTAGTTTTACAGAAATGGACGCTATCCCATTTCAAACCCCAACCTGGAGGACCAGGAGACTGAGTTCGTCTGACCTCTCACCATTGACCAACCTGGAAGAAGTAGCTCTCAAGATTCTCGGAGGCATCACCCAGTATAGCTTAATGGGTCAATGCGGTACGCACACCGTCGCACCACGTTAAGGTCCAGCCTCCTTGCGACGGTGTCTTAATGGTCCTTGCCTGCGAAGCATTGCTGGTGTCGGATGGCACCAGCGTGTCCGCAGCAATGATGTGCATAGACGAATACTAGGCAGTAAGAATCATGCTAAATCCTTAGGACAAAATATAGCACTTATTAAGTCGCGTTGGCTTGGGCACGTGCTTCGTGTGCCTGGTCACCACTTACCTAAGAAAGCTTTGTTTAGTCTGTCAGGTGTAGGTTGGCGAAAAGCTCGAGGTGAACAGAACTTGACTTTTTAGTGTGAAATGAAGTCACTGGCGATCAAACTGGCTGCCGTCGGTCCGTCTCGCCTTCCAGGCTGAAGTCCACGTGACACTCCTTGTGCGTAACTTGACACTTTACAGGACATGGCTCGCAGGCAAAATCAGTGGCGCGTTTGCTGCCGGCTCTTAGTCGGCCTGCCCGTTTATAGTGCGTGTGGTGCTGAGTTATCTGCGAGGTAATGGCTGATTATGACGTGGGGCAGTGAAAGCCGCAAGAAAACTGTCCCGCCGATGCCGCGTTATTTTTTCACGATAGCCAGCTGTTTGTGACTGTATGTTGCTAGCGCAAGGTGTATGCGCCTTGAACCTGAATGTTCGCTTAGGGCATTAAGGTTTTCGGGTAAGTCTCCCTTCTCTCCCTCCTATTATTCTTTATTCATTAGATCACCATAGCCGCGATGTATCAGTTCTAATCACTGAGGTACTGCTGTTGATGATGATGACGATGATCCAGACCTAGGGCACGCAAACAATGCAAGGCGCGGGAGTCGGTGTGCTGCCATGCGCAACGTCTGGACCAACTATCTGAGTCCGGTGAACAGTAGAACGGTGCTGAGCAGTTTACTCGCTCTTCACGCACCAAATAGTTTACGCATATCATCCTCATTGCTCAGATGTTGTTCCCATCAGACACGAGTTAAGTTGAAAATGCAGGGGTAGTCGAACACTACTATCCCCTTTATGTCTACTGACTTGCTGCGCCAGGTTTCGCAACCGTACATGAAAGCTGTACACATGGCTGCATTGTATACTGTGCCCTCAGCGCGACCTTGATGTCGCGCCTGCGCCACAGGTAGCGGTGATTGGCAAAGCACCTCGAGCTTTTGCTCTACGGTTGATGATCACATCTTCGATCCCATGGACGCTAATATAGCTGTCGGTTGCTTGAATTATTAGAGGTCTTCTAGTGAGCGAGTCCTGGCCGATTTGCGTGGAAGACATGCGTTATCGAAAGCAAAAGGCTTTGGATAACGGATGCTTAAAGAGGATTGCTCCCGTTTGGTAGCCGCATCGAGTCAATAGTAATGACGTTCGACGTCGTAGCTTGGCGAATGTCACACTTCCCTTCAACAAACTGGTTTTGCTGCGCCAGTTGAGATGACTCGATCACGTCCTACGCATGGCACCTGAGTGTCTACCGAGTCGCGCTCTATTCTCCCGTCAAGGACCTGGCTGGAGGCGACCGCGTGGTGGTCAGCCTTCCACTTGGCGACAGCACATGAAATCGCTGACTTCGTGCCTAGCCGCTGTTGGATCCGTACGTCTTCCAGGAGGGGGGCCCAAAGATGAGTAGTGCCAGTGGCTTAACACTCATGAAGACATGGTCCGCAACCGGAGTCAATGGAAGGCTTTTGTACAGAATTGTACTGTTTCACATGTTTAATATTTCAAACATTGAAAGTGACAAAAAATGCAAAAATTGGCATGTGAAAGACAAACTAAAAATTTTTCTTCTACTATTTGTCAAAATGTTCTTTTCCTCGGGCGGCATAGTAGCTGAAGTGTGTTGCTCACATTTAACTACTATGCCACGATGGTTATGAAGCGATGACTTCCCCATAGCCACTTATCTCCAAGGTTTTCTGTTGGCTCTATGTCTAGTCGCTAGACTGTTGAGAATACATACACACAGACATTCGTCTCCCAGCTGAACACCATCAACAGTAGGCGCAGAGGTCTGTCCCTGCTCATCTTGGAGGTGAACATTGAATTTCGACGGTGCAAAACATAGTTCAAAACGACTGACAGTCAGAGCTAACTTATCCAGTGCAGTCTGGCGCTTTTGCGAGCTGTCATAGATTAGGACAATGTCGTCGGCTTACTCCAAGTCAGCCGGCCCGTAGTCTTAAGGAGCACAAACGTACCTTGTAATCTGAGAGCGTGGCTTCGAGCCTCCAAAGAGACCGGGCGGCCGTCGCAATATTCTTTGGCTACTTGCGACTAGTGGTATTTGTGCGGCAGCGAAGCGCCGACACACAGTACCGGCGTACTGCTGATGACCTTTAAATCAAGACGTCGGTCACCTTGGAGCATGTACTCACCTAGTAACAAACTAAATAAATAAATAACTGTTTATTCTCGACTATGCCGGGCACGCCCATGTGGGCATGATCAAGTCGTGCTCAGTGAGCACTGTTTTTATTAATGCGTCAACGGCGTATTTGAAGAGGAAAGATGGCGGCGGGCCAACTTTTCTCACTCTTCTGGAATTATTAAAGAACGACGACGGTCTGCCATCACTCTATGCGCTCTTATGACATTTACGTATTTCTCGGGCACACCTTTCCTGAGGGTTCATTTATACCGTACTGGTCAGAAGCTAAATGCCGGACCAAATGGGTCTCAGCTTGTTGTTGGCTATATGTTTGCAAGATAGCGATAGCCACCTTTATCGTAAGTTCCATGAAGGAACAGGATTACGCTATGTGTAAGTTCCTCTAGTCTGTGGTGGAGCATGAGGAGCACTACCTACCTGACATTAGAAAGATACGGTTTTTGCTTGATAGTTTGTAACTACATGTCAAAAGCTCAGCTTTGAAAAGATAGAACACACACAGCTTTTTTAAATACACTATTGCATTCTATTTCTAATGTACCAACTTGGTAAACTGTGGTTGTTTTCATGTCAGTAGCACGCGGACTTCCCAAGAGCATGTTTCAAACTGGCGATTATTAGCGTCCTCTATTTATTTGATGAACCTCAGAAGTTCTTCCAAGAACGACCATGTCGTTTACATACTTTACTCTATGTATATTATTCAACACCTGAATAATATACAACTTCCAGTGCCACAACGCACAGTTAAAAGCGACATCAGAACAGTACAAAAAGGGAAAACAAGTAGAGAAGGAAAAGGTTTAGAAGCTTTACAAGATTAATATGTTGTGCGGGCATAGATCATCCCGGTTGCCCAGGCCAAAGAAGAGGGTTGACTTAAGGAACGCTACACCGAGCCTTTGGTCATAAAGACCTGAGCCGCAACGCAGCGAGACAATTAGAGGAAACCGTTGACATCCAAGTAGCTCATTCACCTCTTTTGTGTTCAGTAGCAGTCTACAAATAAGCCGATGTCCAACAAGGTTGTTTAATCGTCATCCGTTAGGTACTCACATCTGGTTACAGTAGTGAGTGGTTAGTGACCATATAGCCGGTCACATTGGCTCTAACACAGCGCCGTATGAGCTCTTGCGGTATTTGATGGAGAAGCAGGTGACCAGCCCAGAACTCCCCACGCTCTGAGATGCTGCCGCTGATTGTGCGCGACTGCTTATTCATCTCGCCTGCAAAGGAAACGAGACATATTCACAGGTACCTTCACAAGGAAGGCATACCCCGATCCACAACCTGGGGACGTGCCCGATAGCGCACAGTGTACCTTATTTTCTACTTGCACATTGACAACGTCTGTGGTCCCTTAGAGAAAGTGATCGGCAAGAATCATACCGGCTTTCGCTTTAGTATATTTTGTACGAATGAAGCCCATACGGCTTGGTAGGTTGTCGATTGGTAGATGTCAACTGTTCGCATATTCGTCTGTTACTGTAGCTTTGCTTATCCACAGAGCAGATTGGCCTAAGGAATGACAATTGGCCACTTGCGTTTGACCCGTATACTGTCCCTCTCCGATGTAAAGCTGAAAGAATGCTTCGGGACGATATGCGAAAACGTTACGATAGGTTAGACAAAGACAATGCGTGGTGCAGTGGTTTGTGTGTTTTGTGCTCAATATGTCCCCACTTCGAGTCCCAACGCTTGCATGGCTTTTCTAGACCCACCGTGCCCTAGGCACCCTACAGCTGGTTGTGGTTGTGTGGTAGCAAAATAACAATACGAGGTGCTGGTCTATTGCGTATAAGTTTCCTTCACCACCTATCCGCACTCATATAGCACACGTTACAAATTAAATGTGTGAAAAGTGGTGTACAAAACTTACAGGTGATTGGAAACCGCATGCATCTGAACGATACGCCATAGATAGGATTTTATTTGAGAGTAGCCTCGCCTAATTTTAAAATGTAGGCCGGGGAAATTTTTATGTGTGATGCAATCTCCATACCACAGCCTCCAAGGCACTGTAGGGATTTGCGGGAAGCGCTATGCTGAGCGCTCAACCGCAAGCACAATAAGCCATGGTCCTTCTATCTCTATTTCTCTTTAACCTTATGATCAGAATGCACACCAAATTTTGTGGACCTGAACCAGTAGTCGTCCAGGTATACGGTGCTTTTGGGAATGTTGTTCGGCAGTGTGTCCATGATTTCTTGGAAAGTGTCCGGTGCAGGTTTAATACGAAAGGCAACCGGTTGTGCTGGAGATGTCCGAGATGTGTACTGATTGTTAGCAAGTTTCTACAGTCTTCTGTTACAGCAATTAGTAAACAGGACTCTGTCAGAGTAAACGTTGCGAGGTCTTTACCACAGTTGAGCTTGGTGAACAAGTTTTCGGGTACATGTAAAGGTTACTGCTGGTTCTCCAACACAGAATTCGGGTCTGTTGAAAAGTCAGCACCAATAATTCTTTTCCATTTTTTCACTACAACGATAAGTGCCGCCTGTTCAGAATGGTGAACACATTTGATTATGCCTTCGGATTGCAGCGATTTAACTCGGCTTCTACTAAAGTCTGGGTTGCGAACGGCACCGTAAGTTTTGGTCTGAAGACTGACTTTGCATCTGGCTTAAGGTCCAATGTGACACTACTTCTCTTGCAGCACCCAAGACCAGGTTGCTACAGTTCCTCTTTGTACGGTTTCAGCTCTGCGATTTGATCGATGATTGTAACAGATAGTTGGTGTTCGGTTGAAAACATGTCCTGTTGACAGAGTGATTAGGCAATGCAGCTCGTTTATCCAATCGAATCACGACAAATCCAACTCTGGCTGGTCTGTCAAGAAATAGCTGAATTTGCGCGTCACGGAACCTGACTTGGCGTTCTAATTCATGAACCAATTTCAACGCACGTAAGCGTTTCGTGCCGTATGGTTAGTTAGTACAAGTATCTGTCGCTCCAGCATGCACCACATGTCCTGAGAGATTAGGGTGATAACTGAAGCAGTATCTTTTCTTAACTTGACTTGTTTACCGTTACTTAAAACCATTGTGTATTGTAGGACTAGTTAATACTAGTCCGAGACGATGCGCAGAATTAAGCGCGGATATCAGAAGGCAATTGGAGTCGGACACAGCGGACTGTATTCGATGGGCTACAACAAGAAGCGGACGGATGAAGCGAGGCAAGAGCGTACACGTGAGCGCGGGAACTTACAAGGCAGTTGTGTGTCGAGCCGGTTGTAAGATTAAAACAAGAAGGAGTAATGTACAATCGGTCAACAAGTAAATTGTACACGAAAGATAAGAGTTATCTTTTGGGCGCTACAGAGCTCCCCCCTAGAAGGCTGAACATAGAAAGCCTTCGAAATCGAAAAGGAATGTTGAAACGAGGTTCGTAAGGCGAAATCGTGCCGAGTAAAAATGGGCGTGCGTTCGTGTAAATGGGGTTCGTCGGAAGTCGGAGTCCGCTGTGCCGTTTATGATTTGTTATTTATTGAATGCAGGGCAGGGTGCATTTCGGCGAGCCGTTGGAGCGGGCTTGTCGGACTACAAAAAACTGGCTAGCCCAGAAAAGGGCCGACAGGACCTCAACCTCCGCTGCTGCCAAACGGTGCGCTTGGGAGTGGTCTCTCGTCCCACGAAGAAAACGACCGTGGTCCTACGGCGAAGCGACCCTCGTCTCGCGGAGAAGCGATCCTCCTCCCGCGAAGAAGCGGTCCTCGTCCCGCGGAGAAGCGATCCTCGTCCCGCGAAGAAGCGGGCCTCGTCCCGCGGAGAAGTGACCCTCGTCTCGCGGAGAAGCGATCCTCGTCCCACGGAGAAGCGACCAGTGTTCGCGTCAGGGTTCTCGAAAACATTTCTCGTGTTGGCCAGTCGTTCGAAGGGGAGGGTTGGGGCATGTAAAGACGAGAAAATAGAAAAACACGCGCAGAAAACGCCAAAAAGAACAAACGAATGAGCTGCGTGTTTAAATATTTTTGGTTTTGGAATAATTTTTTCCGGAAAAGGTTTTTCGGGGGTTTTTGATATTTTTGTTTGCTTTCAAAACGTTTATCGACCAAAAATGAGGCAAATATATACAATATCTGCAAAGTTAAAAGTATTTACACTGTACATAGTCGGAGAAGCGAACGGGCTTACGTACCTCCCGACCACGGCGATTGGTCGTGGGAGGCGGTGGACTAGATTCGGGAGATGTCGGGACGGCTTGTAGACCGCGATCGTGGTCTGGTTGAACTGCACTAGGGTGATGTAAGCTGGTGCGGTGCGTTGTGACGTCGCAAGAAGCACTACTAGACGAAGTAGGCGAGGGGTTTTCTTCCATAAAGGCGGGTTTTAGACGGTCAGTGGTGACGACTTCATGTCGACCACCGCGGTCAATAGTGTACGCCTTACTCGCACGATGCAGCACCTTAAAGGGTCCTATGTACGGCGACTGAAGAGGCTGTCGAACACCGTCTGCGCGAAGAAGGACGTGTGAACACGTAGACAGCTTCTCGGGCACGTACACTGGTGTCTTCTGCGATCGAGGAGCGGGTGGACGTAGCTCACGCATCTGGTGAGCCAATCGGTCAGTGTAACTTCCGTAGTCAAAAGTGGAAGTACATGGGGCTGGTGCTACCAGTTGTCCGGGCAACCGCAGCGTGCAACCGTAGACTAGCTGCGCTGGTGTTGCGTGGAAAGCGGTTTTAACCGTGTGTCTTTAGCCTCGGAGGACGAGGGGAAGCGTTTCAGACCATGAAGGATCTGCGTGCGCACGTAGCGCTGCCTTCAACTGGCGGTGAAAACGTTCCATCATGCCGTTAGCGGCCGGATGATACGCCGTCGTCTGGACGTGGCGACAGCCTAAATCCTTAAGCAACATGGCAAATGTTGATGAGAAATGTGACCCTCGATCGGTGGTCACGATGA
>OX104064.1:77382531-77418801 GCA_944474145.2 Dicrocoelium dendriticum | reverse complement strand
GCCAGCTAGAGCTGAGGTCAAGTCGTGCATGTGCGGGATAGGGTATTTATCCGGGACGGTAACTTTGTTAAGTGCCCTGTAGTCACCACAAGGGCGCCAGTCACCAGATTTCTTAGGCACCATGTGTAATGGTGATGCCCATGGACTTTTGGACGGGCGGATGATTCCCAGTTCGAGCATTTGCTCGAATTCCGCCTTAGCAGCTTTGAGCTTGTCCGGGGCTAATCGGCGAGGGCGGGCCGAAACAGGTGGGCCCTTAGTGCAAATGTGATGCACGACGTTTGACGTCACAGGCGGCAAGTCGTTCAGGGCGCGAACGAGTTTAGGGTGCCTGCTGAAAAGTTCTAGAACAGACTGTGAAGCTTGAGGTAGGACACGAATGGGAGTGATAGCAGCCACGTTGGCGCTGGTCCCGATAATACTGAGCTGTGTCCTAGAATCAATAAGCTTCTTCCGTTTAGCGTCGACGATGAGATCGAAGCGTTGAAGAAAGTCTATGCCTATGATGGCGAAAGGCACAGCAGCGATTATGAAAGGCCAGCGAAAAGTTCGCCGGAGGCCTAAGTTGAGCGTTAGCAGCTTTTCGCCGAAAGTTGCGATTGGTGTGCCATTGGCGGCACGCAGCTTGGTCGGCGATGGTGAGACGACCTCATCTGAGCTACGGGGTATGACGCTAACTTCGGCACCAGTGTCGACTAGAAACTCGATGCCGGAAGTTAAATCCCTAACACGGATGAGGCGACTTTGGTGTTGGCCGGTCGCGTCCGTCGCCGTTACCGACCGGCCGAGCAGTTTCCCTGCTGCTCGGCGTAGTTGCAAGGCTTGACACATTTACGAGCTGCGGTACCAAAACGCTGATGGTACCAACAGCTAGCTTGCCTGTTTCTAGACTTAGAACGTTTGCAGGGCGATGTTGATCGGCTATGACGACGAGGGTTCATAGTGAGCTGTTGCACCTGGCGACTAAGTGTCGCAACTTGTGTTTGCAGGGCTTCTATGGTTGACTGTAAGCCAGTGATAGAAGTGCCCTGGGACGCGACGGCATGGACCTTGCTGGCGCTGGCCTGTGGCTGTGATCGTTCAATAACTCGATCCGCTAAGTCTGCTAGTTGAGTGAGCGGAACGGAGCTCACTGTAGCGAGAATCGCTTGTGTGTTTTCCGGTAGCCGCTGTAGCCATAGTTCGCGAAGTAAAGTCTCGTCCATGGTTGATGAACCAAGGAGTTGCTGCATCTCGCGTAGCAGGGTTGAGGGCAGTTTGTCGCCCAATTGCAGATCCCTGAAAAGCTGCTGCAGGCGAACTTTCTCAGAGGGCATAACACGCTTAATCGTGGCCTCCTTCAGAGCCTCATAGCGGTTATCGGTGTGAGAAATGATAACGTCACGAACCTGCGTTGATATCTCCTTGGGGAGATAGGACAGGAGCTTGCAATACTTCGCGTAGTCGGAAGTGATTCTGTGGTTATAAAACTCAGCCTCCAGATGAGCGAACCACAAAACAGGATCCATGTCCCAAAAAGGTGGAACTGAGAGAGATACAACACTAAGCATAGACTCTACCTTATGGTCTACAGATTCCGTGATTTGAAAAAATGACGCGAAAAAATAGGCTACCGTATGCAAAAATAAAACCGGAAAATATGAAAAATAAATGGAACGAGCTCACCGGAGAAAAGTTCGAAATATCCGGCGTTGAGATTGTTCCGGATCCGGGGTCACCAATTTAGAGGGTTGCCTATTCCGGGAGCCCAGAGAGCGATTCCAGAAGACAGATCGAGTTGCAGGGAAACTTTTATTGATTCAGCAAAAGATTCCCTGTTAGCTAGCTATAAACGAACGACACCGTGTACGCTCTAGCTAGGGAACGGAGCAAACACAGCACACAGAGCAGTCGCGCGTTGCAACCGAAGCGAGCGCCAAGCAAAAATGGCGATGAGCAAGTAAAGCATTCGAACTCAGCAAGCAGTTCAACAAACCACACCGGTTGCCTAAGTGTACAATTAAAGAATTTTGGTTAGAATTTTACACAAGCAAACCGGGGAATCTCCAGACTGCTACAGGGTAACTTCATGGCGGTTCTGCTCGAACATTTGTCAAGGCATTGAAGTATCGTTCTTGAAATTCGCCATCATTTGGCATTTACCGGTTGCCTACTGCAAAGTGCCTTAAGGCTTCTGAGCAAGTTCGTGTGCTATTCTTATTCCAATATCAGCTTTCAAGCTAAAGCCATATCTGGAGCCTGTATATTGATCACGCATCATCTTGCGTAACCGTGATCGTTCTCACTCGCGATTCACACAACTCGAGTAACTAACTAAGTTCACGTCTTTTTTCTTAACTAACGACAAACACTTGTAGAAGATGTTGAACCAAGATGCCTGTTCCACAAAGATTTGTGACAGAAATTCAACGGCGTCCTCAGACGACAGTGATTCACTCTTTTTCGGTAAGATGAAATTCGTAAACATTTGATCCTTGGTAGCACCTAGCTTGCGCATCATAATGCTAATGCATTCTACACTGAGAAGTTAACCAGGTCAACACGGAAGAACGAGTCAAATGTTTTATCCGCATATATATCATAGTGGAACTCCCTGATCTGCTGCATTCAAAAAGAGGCACTTTCACTTGTCCCAGACTTCCCTGAATGGCCAATCTCTGCGTCGCCACCTTGATCAACTTGGCCTGCCGCTACCATGGTCATCAGCATCATCATTACACGTAGGTTTAAGGTGAGAAATACGCTTCAGCTCTTGTGCTGCAATACAATAACTGACATGAAAAAGGCGAGAGACAAAACACGACAGCATAACTATAAAAAGGAAAAAAGCAATATGATGCTTAGTATTATATAACATACCGGCTGTGAGATCGCAGTTGGAAGAAAGAGATAAGCGGGAGATGGTGGGCTAAAGAAACGCATAACACAAGCGCTATCGAGACCGCCTCCTCGCCATGTCAACTATTGTATCCAACCAAACGTGTTTATCGTCCTTCTAACCCCAACCCCGCAGTCGGGAGGCGCCAACTAATTCGAATTTCGAATTGATGGTTCTTATACTTCTTCGGTACTTCATCACTTGACCACCCCACTTCTTTCATCCACACCCCGGTCGCTCATGATCATAATACACACCTCCTAGATTGAGGAAACACCTCATACCTTGGGCCGCAATACGACAAAAGGGAAAAAAGTTGCAATGCAATTATGCTAGCTGAAGTGCCAGTAACGAATGGACGTCGTTCCGGAAAGATAGCTGCTGGCCATTGTGCCACGAAACTTGTTATATTATGAGTCAAAAATGAGACCGTGGTTGGAGGTGGTGGCTAGGCTGGAGGGGGTAGGTACAAAGAACCACACAATCCATACGGCACTGAGGTCGGCTCTTAGCCATGTCAACAAGTATATCCAGCCAAACCAGCCAGCTGGCACAACGAGGAGAATGTTCAGCTAGCCAGCCCAGGTGCTCAAACACCTACCTAACGTCGGAATTATTCGCCCCTCCAAAAGCTGTTGGACATCTACGCTTCATTTGGTGCCCAAGAAGACCAGCGTTTGGGGATCATGTGGTGACTACCGGGCGCTCAACAGTGTCACTGCTCCCGACAGGTACCCAATTCCCCATATCGGTGATTTTTCTAGCAATTTGCAAGGAAATTCTGTTTTCTCCGCAATCGACCGTTCGTGTATACCAGCAGGTTCTTGTTGCTCCTGAGGACATTTCAAAGACCGTCATCACTACCCCTTCGATCTCTATGAGTTTGTCCATATGCCCTTCGGATTGTGAAACGTTGCCCAGACCTTCCTGCGGTTCAGTGATCAATTCCTTAGAGAGCTAGAATTCATTTGTTGCCTACATCGACGATATTTGCGTCGCCAGTTCGAATGACGAGGAACACCTGTTGCATTTCCGTCTGATATTCGAGGGTTTTGTACAGTATTGTGGGGCGATTAACGGTGACAAGTGTATTTTCGGCCAAAGTTGTGTCGATTTTGTCGGTTATCTGATCGATCACAATAATACCTGCTCACTTCCCGTAAAGACGCAAGCAATCGCAGATTACGCAATGCCTCCATCTTTCAAAAGTTTGCGGCGTTTTCTCGGAATGATCAACTACTACAAGCGTTTCATCCAGGAGTGTTCCCGGCTACTTCAGCCTCTAAAAGCTTTATTAAAATGCAAATCCCGTAAGTCTGAACTAACAGCAGCAGCCGTAGCATACGATAAGATCAAGCAGGCGTTATACAAAAACCACCGCGTTTGGCCACATAATAATAATAATAATAATAATAATAATAATAATAGGTATATTTCTCAGAAAGGTGAGACACGTTCCAGAGACCCTGGACCGATCATTATGTACAAGTTTTCTCTGAAACTGAAATTGTTTATCGGATGCGAGGAGATTCGTATTGAGTGAGATTGGATTCAAGTTGTAATTTATTCATATGCAGATCCAACTTTCTTCGGTAGCAAGTATCTCATCGTACCGTTGAACGACTTGTGGTCCGGATCAACGTAAATAGAAGGGAAATAGAAAGTATTAGTAAGTATTAGTGCGATGGAGGCCGAAAACTTCCTAGGGAATTATGTACATGTGTGGACTCGAGAATAATATAGTGTGGGGAGGGTCTCGCAACCAAATTTCTGGACTCAGCATAAGAAACAGCAGTATGGGTCTGGCTAACAGGGAAAAATAAGTCCACATTACTGCACAGTGAAAAAGGGAAATATTTAAGCAACTACCTTACTATTGTATTGCAGATGTTTTTTACAATTAGGAGGCGCAATACGGATTTCGGATTACTTAAGATGTGGGGGTTGTGGGCTGTGAACAAGAATGCCGAACCTTTAGTAGTTTGGCTAACTGCGCTAGGAGTTTGATTATGCAGGGAATTGGTACAACAGAACGCCAGTGATATGTTTACGAGGTTACAGTAGTCCTGAGTGGAAAACATATCGATGTTGACAATGTGTCGGTTGATTCACCAGCAAGATATGGTCAAGTGAAAACCGAAGCTAAGTGTTGGGGAGCAAGGTGGGTTGAAGATGTAAAGAAAGGATCCGGGTGCTTTACCTACCAAAGCGTCAGTGCTTTCACAAACGAATGGTAGGTGTGCCAGCGGGTGAAACGGAAGTGAAGTTACGATTGGAGAGATAGTTAACCGGATTTGGGAGTCCAGCTAACCAAGTTGCCAGTGATTCAACTGACACATGGTTGCAGTGGAGCCAAGTAAAATCAAGGGGAAGTATAGTGAGCCAAGATGGGATGAAGAGGATAACAGAAGCCTGGACCTCCAACCCATCGATGTATCAGTGGAGCCACTAATCGGCGTTGAGCTTTCGGGCAGGCAGATCCGGAGTGGGCAATAAAAAAGAAGGGTAAGCAGGGAATCAACGGGTGTTTGTTGATCTGACTGATACAGTCATTTGCAACTTTCAGTTATATGTTGTCTGGACCTTGTTCATACGTTTGTTGAATAGTTGTAGGGCAGCGCAGGAGCATAATCACATTGCTGACTGTAAGATATTCGTCAAGCTTTCTACGAAAGTTATACTCAGATGTGCTAGTACGAATATCGGTCGGCAATTTGTTCCAAATACGGGAGTACCGATTTAGGAAAAAGTTTGCTGATATGTTTGTCTTTGACCTTCTTACCATCACAGAATTTTCTCTATTGCGTGTATTGTATCCATTTGGTTTCATGAGTGATAGATCAATGCTAGGGGTGTGGACATTTTTGTGCAGGACATTGAAAAAAGTGCTAAGTTTACTTTTAGGCGTCGAAGCCATATTGGGTCAAGCTTAAGTAAGTCGCATCGCTCAGAATAGGGTAACACTAAGCTCGTACCAATAAGGCGCTTTGTAAACGCTCTTTGTACCTTTTCTATGGCGATACGATCATGCTTCCTGGAATTGCTATACACCATTGAGCAATATTCAAGTAAAGGGCGGGCGAATGATTCATACATTGAACAAATTGAATCTCGTAGAGTAAGATTTTTGAATAGTAATGCAATGCGTTATTTAGCTCTGGCTGTTGCATAAAATGCTTGTTCTGAGAAGTTAAGGAAATATGAGTAGCGAAGCCCTAGGTCACAGATGGTCTGACAGATAGTAAGTGGTTTGCTATCTAGGGTCAGAGCATTGTGCTTAACATTGCACCTGTATAACATCGCGCTACATTTGTCAGTGCTGAAAGACATTTTCCATGTGTTGCACCAAGCCTCAAGCGCATGGAGGTCCAGTTGGATTTCCATTAGAGTATTGCACCTCTCGTTCTCAGGATTGATACATCACAAACTACAGTTGGAGCCGGTTTTGTAGCAGCTGGGTAATGACCTACCTGAACCTTTGTCCTTTTTCTCCAGAAATCTTCAGCCTCCTCGAACCCCATACAACACATTCGGTAGAGAACTTCTGGCTACTTATCTTACCAGTAAGGACTTTCGACATCTACTTGAAGGACGTACTTGCACTGTTCGTACGGATTACATGCCGCTAGCCTTCGACTTCCGTGATTCCTCCGATCGATTTTCATCTTGTGAGACGCGTCATTTAGACTACATATCACAATTCACGACGGACCTTCGTCACGTTGATGCCACTAACAACACTGCGGGTTACGCAATGTCTCGCTTTGATCTTCACCATCTCGCAGATCAACATATTAACCTCACGGATATTGCAGCCCATCAAGATGACGATCCTGAGTTCGCGGACTTGAGACCAAACACTTCACTGAAACCATCTCAGCTGCACATTGTTAACTCACACCCTAAAATCTATTATGAATTATCGACCAGAGAACTTAGACCTTTCGTTCCACAGCTGTTCCGGAGAATTGCTTTTAATCACTTGCATGGCCTTTCTCACACTAGCATTCGAGCCATTGTCAAGTTAATCGCCAACCGCTACGTATGGCGCAATATGCGTTCCGACATCTAAAAGTGGGCAAAGCATTGTATTACTCGTCAGGCATCGGCATACAATCACCGTACCTAGAACATTTACGTTACCCGATGCAAGAATTTAACTTGTGCATCTTGACCTCGTTGGACCACTTCCTCCAGTAGTTGCTGACCCTTGTCGATCTTTTCACACGTCGGCCACATGCAGGACCCGTACGACACGTTTCCACCGAAACTGTTTCGTGGACGTTCGTCGAAACCTGGATATCTGTGTTTGGCACCTTAGCCACGATCACAACAGACAGAGGTCTTCAGTTCAATTACGCCGTGGTTCGAGACCTAAACCGTTTACTCGGCTGTTCTCATCTACGAACTGCCTACCTTCCAGCCGCCGACGGTCTTGTTGAGCGTTTCCATCGTCAACAGAAAGCAGCAATTACAGCCTCTCAATGGAACATGTAATGGTCCGAATGCCTACAAGTTATGCTTCTCGGCATTCGCAACAGGGTCAACGAAGACCTAGGTTGTTGTTCCGCTGAAGTGATTATCGGCACAACTCTCAGGCTTCCTGGTGAGATCGAAGATGTGGTTACGAAACGTATAGCAGAAACTCGAGGTGCTTTTGCCAATCTCCGCCAACCTATGGCGCAGACGCGATATCACTCTCGTCCTGAAGGGCTGAGTCTATAATGCAGCCGTCCGTTCAACCCTTTTATACGGTTGTGAAACCTGGCCCATCAGGTTGACACACATAAAGAAGCTAGTCACGTTCGATCATCTCTACCATCACAGCCAGCTCATGTCTGGTGGGAGCACCGCGTAAGCAAGGAGCATGTTCGGCGTCGTGTATTTTGTGCAGGAAGGGGGAGTGAACCGCTCAGCACCATTATATCACGCACCAGGCTCCGATGACCGAGCCACGTGTTGCAAACGCCAGCACACCGACTCCCGCAACGTGCATTGTTTGCGCGCCGGGTGTGTGATTGGAATAGGGGTAGGGGAGGCCAAGCGATGACGGTCGAGAAAAATGCAAACCCTCACTTAGAAGCTGGAGTCGGTTGGTGCATCCCGACTGCCTGGCTGGTGTCCGAGGGACGATGAACACGTTTGGTTGGACACACTTGCTGACATGGCTAGGAGCCGGCCCCAATGGCGTTTGTGCAGTGAGTTACTTTGTCCACCCGTCCCATTTAGATTCCCCCTCCAGTGCCCATCATACAAAACGCACAAGTTAACATCATGTTCTGATTTAGATAGCAGTGGAACGGTAGGAAAATCCATTGAGCGTTCCTTCTTGAGCGGATCGTTGAGACAGGAAATGATAAGGTGCTATGAGGTCTGGATGGATCTAAAAAGAAACACCCGAACCACACCCTAGTCAACCAAGTACTGCCCACGTTCCCTGCACTAGCAGTCCCCGCTGCGTAGGTAACGTGAAGTAAGGAAGACGTATAAAGAAAATGGAAGATAAAGAGAATTGAAAATCATTTAAATGAAGGATAACACAAAAAGTGAGAAGAATGACAGCATATGAACTCAAAGTTGGAAAATGCATATGGTCAGGAGAAGGGAAGGATTTCGTGTTGCTACCCAAGAGCGTCTAACTGACGCTCGGAACCCTTAACCGTAGGTTCACTGACTACACTTTTTGGAAGCGAGTTCCAGCGTTCGATAACTCTGCGCGATAACTGAGTTTCCGCCCGGATTTGTGTAGCTTCATGGGATGACCACGAAGACAGGGCAACCTAGCAGGGCTAAACAGCCAGCTCAAGTCCGGTCCAACCTTTCCCGTTAAAATAAGGTAAGTAAGGATTAGGTCTCCTCGAAGCCGTCGGTAGTGCATTGAATACATACCCAGTCGGCCGGTGGCCGAGTGGTCTGCACGTTTGCTTTACAACCATAAGGTCACCGGTTCAAATCCACGTAGGGGTGGGCATCCTCGCGGTATACTCAGCCCGCGCGCGACTGTTGGTGGTCGCGCGGCCGCAAATCGCCGTTACGGCGTACAACTGACACAGTATTATTATTATTATTATTATTATTATTATTATTATTATTATTATTACATACCCAAACTAAGTAGACGTTCGGGGTACGATTGCCCCCGTAACCCCTCGACCAATTTAGTACCTACTCTCAAAACCCTCTAAAGCTCCATTTTGTCCCGAACAAGGCAGAACGGGCAAGCCTGGACGCAGTATTTCAGATGGGGCCGAACGAAAGCTGAGAACAGCTTCACAAATATGTCAGCAGTTATGACCCCGAAAGAACGGCGCATTAACCACAACATTCTGGAACCCCGACTTGTGGCCTTCTTCCAGTTGTCACCAGAATGCAAAGACGAGGAATGGAGGACGCCTAGGTCTACCTGGTTGGAGACAAGGGGGAGTTCGACCCCACCAAGTACGTAGCTCGAAGGCGGGAAAGTTGCTTCTATACGAAGGACGGAACACTTAGCCTGATTAATGGGCAGTAGCCACAAAGTAGACCAGTCCGAGTCTTTCTAGGCCATGCTGAATGGCCTCAGAACCCCCAAGGACATTTATAACATTCCATAGCTTAAGGTCATCAGCAAACAATAGGGATGATACCCCAAGCTATCCAGGGAGATCGTTTACGTAGATAGAGAACAGCATCAACCGAGCCCTGTGGGACACCGCCAAGGACCGCTTGCCTAAAAGATAAGCTGCGACCTACACGTAGACACTGCTCTCTTCCATGCAAGAATGTAGCTACCCAGTGAAGGGCGCGGTCAGATATGCCGTAGGAGCTCAGCTTTTGTGATAGCCACAAGTGGGGTACCTTATCAAATGCTTTTGAGAAGTCGATGAAAAGCACATCCATTATGTGGCCATTGTCCATTGTCACTGCCCAAGCTTCAGGAGCAACCAACAAATTCCTTAGACACTAAAAGCCCTTCCGGATTCCGTGTTGTGCACTACTGAGTAGAATAAATCTATTCAGGTGACCTTCCAACAAATCTCTCACCAGCTTTTCAAACAGTTTGACCAAGACGTTAGTCAGACTGACTGGCTTGTAATTGGCTGACAGACTCCTGTCGCCATTTTTGAAGATAGGACAGATGACAGCCTCCTTCCATTCGGAAGGTAATGTACAGGTGTCAAGTGACTTCTGAAACACCGTCGTCAGCGGTCCACTTAGTTCCACCGCCATTCATGCAGAAGCTTCGGGCGAACTGAATCAGTTCCAGCTGCTTTAGTAGGGTTCAGTTCTTGCAGCAGCCTAAGGACTTGCGTTTCCACCAAAGTAAATTCAGCTAAATAAGAATCCTCAGGTACTCTGGGGACAATTTCAACGCTAGTCAAGGCTGCCTCACCTACGAAAGCCCCTACATACTACTCACCATGTACACGAGCCTTGTCCGGGTACGCATACGCAGCAGTTCCATCGGCCTGCATCAAATTAGAATTACCGAATTTGAACCACAGCGTCTCTTGACATAAGCGAAGAACTTCTTCGGATTTTCCGTAGCTCCATCAACCCATTCCTTTTCGAACAACAACCCAGCTTTGCTTAAGTGTTGTTTACATCTATTTCTAGCCTCGCGGTACCTATCGAAAGCGCTAGTTGATGGAGCCGCACGGTAGGTCCTCCAGCACCTAGAACGCTTCTGGAGCAGGTACTTGCCAGTGGTATCTATCCACGACGGCCGTGCTTGTGTCTCCTTTCTCCTCACAAGCAGGATGTAGGGAGTAGACACTTCCGTGAGATAAGACTTAAATTTATCCCAGGCCACCTGAACCGTATTGGCCACCGAGATTTCGCAACGCAACCCAGAAGCCTTGATACGCATTACCTGTTAGCACGCCATATGTTTGGATATGGCTCAGCGATGCTCTGATGACGTCTGGTCAGAGTACCCCTGAATGATAAACAGACATAATCACTGTCACCTAAAGGAGAGCTGTCAGTGATGTCACCTACGAAGTCTTGTGAATTCATCATCATCATCAACAGCAGTACATCAGCCATTTGAACTGATGCGCCAGTTGTGACAAAACTACTGGCCCCAATTATTGTTCGTCGCCTCACTGTGAAACGGGAATCTCGGATTAGGGAAGAGCAGGCCGGTTTCCGCCCAGGACGTGGCTGTACAGACCATATATTCGCTTTGCGGCAGGTGCTAGAACAGCGCCACGCATACCGCAGACCGACAATAGTTGTGTACGTCGATTTCAAGAGTGCGTCGATTCATTCGATCGATGCATTCTGTTTGATTACTGATTGGAAGCAGCAAGAAGAGTTTGCTCTGTGCAGCTGCATGTAATGTCACTCAGTTACAAAGACCCGCTATGTTGTGTTGCGCTCAATATATTTTGCGTCGGCAAAGTGTTTGTCTATATATATATATATATATATATATATATATATATATATATATATATATATATATATCTGAACACGTTTGGCTGGATACACCTGTCGATATTGTTAGGAGCCGACCTCAGTGGCATTCGTGCTGTGAGTTTCTTTGTCCCACTCCATCCCTTTTAGCCTCACCCTCCAACCACGTTCTCATTACTTAGCATTTTATAACTTTGCATAGTAAATTATTTTTCTGCTGCATAGTAGCCGGCAGGTAGATTACCAGAACGATGCCCATCCGTTACCGGTAGCTCACCTGGCTTGCACCTGTTGCATTTTATTCCCTTTTTTCTTTTGTTATTGCGGCACAGTAGCTGAGGCTTTTCCTATCTCTAGCTAACGTATATATATATATATATATATATATATATATATATATATATATATATATATAATAGAGTGAATCACGGGGAATGCTTTCTTCAGCAATCCAAAAATTCCCCTTTATTAAGACGAATTGTGGGAGGCAGAATCTGAGTAAGTAATTCTTTTCGGTAATTCTCATCAGACTCAAAGGTCACATGTTGTTGACAGTGATAAATGTGCGGGATTGGGCTGCACATTACTCGGAGTGTTTACTTCCAACAGGAACAAATCAATAATTCACGAGGTCATTCAAGGTGACAAAGTATGCACAGGGGGGATCACAGCCGAAGTTTTAGGCCATGGTAGAAGTAAAGGACGTACAAACTGTTTTTGTACGCACAATTCGGGCTTTAAGTGGCGAATACAAATAGCTTTCTGCAATAGACTGGAGATTCTTCCGGAATCCGCTCGAGAAACGTTCAGGGGTAATATAGAGGACTCTGAAATCATTTTCCGTCCCTCCCTGGCCGCACTGTAGAAGATGCGGCAAGATGGAGCTGTTACTAGACTTCACTTCGACTTTGTAAAACCACCTCACTGTGTGTTCGCGAATCCTATGAGATAGACGCCTCGTAGAACGACCCATGTATTGTGCACCATAGGATCACGCTGTTGAAAAGGCTTATTTCTCGGCTCGCGTACGCATAGCATTTTACAACAATCCTTTATTCGCAGAACCTTTGCAAACCAGGCTGCCTCCGGTGACTCGAGCAATGCTTGTTTATCTTTACTCGTGCTCCATGTGATGTCTTGATTTGTTCCTGTGGGCATTAAACATTCTGATCAATACGCTGCTCAATCAGGCACATTTAGCACTTTGTCGTCAGCATGTAATGATTGAGTCTGATGCGAATTAATGAAAAAATTCTTTACTCAGATTCTGCCTACCCTCATTCACTTATATATATATATATATATATATATATATATATATATATATATATATATATATATATATATATATATATACCTTGATGGTCCTTAAACACGCCGAGTCATTGTAAGTCAAGGTAAATTTTACTGAAAATAAACCACGTATTAGCAATGAGTGTGTAGGCCTTCAGTTACTTGAAAAACATTGTATATACAACTAACTGATCAGGATGACACGATTAGTGCATTTGATTCGAACGATTGTGCCTGCTTGAGGCGCTTTTCATTGCTTCTACTTCTGCTTGAAAAATTTAACTTTATTCCAACATTTGTTACTCTTGTTATTGTTTGAGGATCAAAGTAACTTCCTCTGCTTTGTTTTCGTACTGATACCTGGGTTAGTCCTGGTCTGATCACCTTGCAAGTAGTGCGAATATGTGCAGGATAGTGTTGTGAGAAGAGCCCAATGTTTGACCAGATTTTGCTCTTGCTCTGCCCCAGATTAGCAGGTCCGAAGACATTCTCCTAACACAACAGAAAGCAAGAGACCCTTGGGGTTCACATGAACTGTTATCGTTATTGTTATCCTCTTTCTTGTCCTGTTTAGCCTGTGGTGTTGTCAGTGTAGCACCTTTCCTTACTGCTTCAAATCCATTCCATTTCTTGTTGGTCCATTCTTGATAACTGTAGTAACAACATATGGCTTGATACGAAGTGCTAGCCAGGCACATCTCTACTACAGCTCACTCTTTTACTAAGTCGTTGTGATCATTATTTATTCCAACTGCTTTCGAGGTATTCTTTCTGCCCTGCAACGCCTCAGGTGAGTTCCAACATATCTCATGTGGTGGGTATCCTCTACTGGACGCAGAAACTTACAGCACTAGTAATTTTTTTAGGTATATCAGACCCGTTGCGTCTGTGTATAGTTGGATCTTGGTTGGTTAGTCTAGTTGAGCTGATCGACCAACAAAACGAAAGTGGACTATAGTTACACCCGGACCACCTACGAGGATGTAGCCAAAATCTTCCCTAATATTTACTATCTTGCACTCATTTGTCCACTTGGTCGTTGCCGAAACGCTGTGATCACCCGATATATCAATGGTCAGAATTAGGCAACGATAGTCGAACCCTGCAGACCTCCATGACCTTCAGGACAAGTGTCCAGTTCTCACAAAAAGTGTGATATAGTGGCCAGTGCAATCGTCTTGTACGTATAACTCTCGAGAGTGAAAAAATCTCCTGTTGTCATAGGCGTCGCATAAGTATGTGAGCCTTCTGCCTCTTGCAATAAGTGAACTAATTTTAACAATCGTAAACTCACCATCTGTAATGCAACTTGTTAATACGACCGCAAGCCTAACTCACTGGTGTTCGCGTTGTAAGCTTATTTATCCTTACCCATCCCGCTTAGCGTCCCCTCCATCCACGATCTCATTAAAGATGCATCATATAAAGCATGGCACAGTGTTTGTTTTGCTTTTAGTTGTTTCTATTTCAATCCTTTTTGCTACTGTCTAACTGCGTTGTATAGCAGCACAATATCTGAAGTGCCTCTCACTTCTAGCTAACATATGGAATGATGAATAATGTACTTTTGAGGTCAATTGATCAACTGTCTCCGGTTGTTTGTTTTCACGGCTCAAAGGGATACCAAATGACTGCTGATCTTGTAACAGGGCTTTGCACTTTATGGGACAAAGTGAATACCGAGTAATGGAACCTATCTTGGGCATTTCTCGATACTTGATTGATCTAACTCGTGGTCGTCAAACAGTAAACCGATAAAGTCCACCTTATTCAAATAGACAAAATTCCATAATGGGACCTTAGTACATCCATCTTGAGACCTCACAAGATGGTTATCCGCGATAAGATTAAGTATAAATCGAAATTGGTTTAAGTGTGAACACCTGGCTATTGGAAATACGTCCAGAAACTCATCCCAAACCGAGTTTACGCATAAGAGACTGAAATGTTTCCAACGGGTGACTATACTAAGACGTGCGGAGCGGTTGACCGAGCTAAGCATTCCCTTGAAACGAAGTGACATGGTTATAACCAGTCTACATCGACGCAAGGCTCTGGAAACACAGCGATGGGTTCGAACTGATCGGACGATAGAAGCGTAGGTGGAATCTTGGAGACTATATTCTGCTCAGCAACCGATGTCAGAGTAGAATGACATGTATCGTACAATGAACGATGATTTATCACGGAATAAAAGCAAGTGCTTGACACGTCCCGTAGGATGGTTGGGGTGAATATGGTGAAATCAAAATATGTCTGGGTCATCTATCGAACGTCTGTCAATGTATTCATCTCGGCAGACGTTCGATAGATGACCCAGACATATTTTGATTTCATCATATTCACCCCAACCATCCTACGGGACGTGTCAAGCACTTGCTTTTATTCCGTGATAAATCATCGTTCATTGTACGATACATGTCATTCTACTCTGACATCGGTTGCTGAGCAGAATATAGTCTCCAAGATTCCACCTACGCTTCTATCGTCCGATCAGTTCGAACCCATCGCTGTGTTTCCAGAGCCCTGCGTCGATGTTTGCGATATGGGCTATAAGCGCTCCAGTTCAACCGAAGTTAAATTTGGGCTGATTTGTACCGTGTTGATCAAGGGTTACGATGGCTGAGTTAGGAAGTGTGAATTCCATTTCATATCCACCTTACACAGCCTTGCTGTCCTACCCTCGAGACAGGCTGCAAATTTCCTAAACTATTCCAGTACTGCTGACTGTGTGATTATTGCTCTCCTGATCCACGTGGTTGATGTTTAAAATAAACTGGCTACGGAATCTATGTGACCTGCTATGACAAGAGTCTTGACTCCTGATTGTCTAAGCACTAAGGCGTAATAACCTGTATGTGATTATGTGAATGCGATGGAAACTTGGCAGTCTGAGTGTTCGACGGATAGCGAACTGCTCAATCTGTCGTTTCACTATAAATTCAATGTCCGTAGAGGGATATTGTCCTGCTACATGACAGGGTAAGTAGTTTTTATCTCCAGTTTGCATTTCCAGTCAGATTCCTGCCCCTGATTGGAAAAAGAGCTTTACAGGAGAGAAGCACAATTTGTTTTGTTTCAAGAGTTATTTCTAATAGGAAAATGATGTTCTACACATTAACACGTTACATTTTAGAAGAGATGGTCTTGGTCCGTGCAATTTTAGAGGAGGCGTCTATCAAGTTGTTCTTTTACGACTTGTCAACTTCTTGTGATCCCTGTTTGTACTGTTCTATTTGCCTTTAATTCGGCAAATCGGGTGGCAATAATTAGCATCAACAGTATGGTGCTACACGGCGACTTCTTGTAGGATGTGAGATAGGGATACTATGGGGTTGCCCCCACATACACACGACTGAACTGGCAAGTGGTGAACTACAAGCCAAATGTCTGAACCAGTCCTTAGCAGTTCTGAGGTTCCCCGGTTTGCTTGTGTTTGTTTGTGCAAAATGCTTGCCAAAAATATTGTGTCCTACACTTAGACGATCGATATGCTGTCAGACTGCATGTTGAATTGTTTTACCTAAATGAGCACCGCACACACACGGCTGAATCTTCTACGCAACTGTAGCACGCCGTACCCAGTTGTCCTTCCATAACTAGCACCGCGTCTTACCTGTGTCGTTTTTATCTACTACACATTGTCATTGTACTTTATATTACTAGTCACTCGTCCCGGTACCTCCAGGGCTTCTCCTTGACTTCCGGTAGCTGTCGTTGACATGTAAGTGATCACACACAATAAGTCTACTAATGTGAATCGAGAACTTCAATCACTTGGTGGTACCGTTTCCTCTCACTACCGTTGATTCCTCGGGAGGGCAGTTTTTCATCAGGTTTGGACATCCAATCTTTGGCGCGGAGTTGGCATTCGGCTTAAGCTCACTAGTTCACTCACTTCATACTACAAGAATAATGATCTGTTTACGAACTTTACTTCCAGAGGGCATTTAGCTTTCATCGAGCAATACTTGCTCACTATTCCCAGTTTTTTCTTTAGATTTAGTAACCTACCCTCGGCAACTCACCGCATATTCACCAAAAGTATTACTGTCAAGAGGCGGTAGTGGTTGCATTGTTAGCTACTGACCTGCCTGAGAATGCTCATGATAAGAGTATGTCCGTCCACGAATGCACTCGGCAACAATATGTTTGCTTTTTTATGATAGTACTTCTTTGCTTCCATTTGACGCAGTGTATAACTCATATACTTCGTTGTTACTCGGCTAACAATAACATCTCTCGTACTATTTACTTCCTTACACTCTATCTCACGGCCCACCGCAGGTCTTAATAGATGGTCCCTTTATTTGGGATGGATCGACGCGCGGTCAGATTTTGGGAGCTTTCTTTTGGGGATATGTGGTCGGGCAAATTCCATCGGGATTCATTACAAGGAAGTTTGGGTCCCGCCGTGTCATTTTTGTCTGCCTTCTGGTGCTGGCTTCTTCCACTGCGCTTCTCCCGGTCGCTGCTTTTCAAAGTATTTATCTACTGTATGTTTTGAGGGCAGTTGCAGGACTCGCCTCTGTGAGTGTTCGAGAAACTTTGAATATTTTATCGGAAGTTGTCATTAGGAGATTGCCAGTAATTTTGCACCTAGGTAATCAGGGCTACAAGCAACTTTCAGGGAACACGCTAGTTAATTGTTGCTTCTACGCCTATTAGTGTTTTTTCTCGTTAGGTTGCACAGATGCTATAACAATCACGTGTAAAAGTGGGGAATTCTCTCGATAACGTGGTCGTGAAGAAACTGTTATCGTTTACACTCATCTTTGTTCTACTTATTTATTTGCACCGTTTTCTGTTTAACTTGGCATCCACGGCGGTGCCTTGCAACCCAGCTGGTACTCATTCAACGGTATAATCTCCATTGTTGGTCTCTCCTCTTGGCATTAAAAGAACACATTTGCTGGTGTTTATGATTCTCTCTACCTAACTGTTTGCTCGACAATTTCCAACAAGTGCCCGAAATCGTTTCTCACTACTGACCAGACAGGAGGCACCAAATTTGTCGGAAGTTTGTTGTGTAGCGCTGTGCAAGACCAAAATGTTCAGCGAGCCGAATTATGAGAACAGTAACTGCTACCGACGACTAGAAAACTCTGATCTTGTAGCTGGTGATTAAGATATACGTGTCCTCTGGTAGTATTTGGTGACGTGCACTCAGGGAAGGATGATTTTACTTTGAAGTCCAGCTACCGGTTTGCATCTGCTGCATGTGGTGACAAACCCTTGCATAGTGTTGTCAATGATAGTCAATGCAGGTAACACTACTACAACTAAGGAATACTCGTACGGTGGACTTGTCTTTGGAAAACCCGACTATCGTCAGACTTGGTGCAGAGGTACTCAGTTAACAGCGAACATTATTGAAAGACCTTCGGCAAAACTAATGCTAACTAAGTAATTCACCATTTCTGGCTGATAGTCTCGTTGACTTTTCCGAGTAAAGCAAAGTGGTTGTCTAGGTTGGATGCTCCAGTCAGCTTGCGACGAATTATTTTTCCAGGTGGCTTACTTCCTCTTCAACCAGATTAAAGAAGTCAAATTCCATGAGTCTCCTGGCTGCGGAGAATACTTCGCATCCTTCTCAGCCTGAAGTGAAACGACGATTTATCACAAGCAAAGATGGCGTCAAATAAGTTCAGTCGTGTGTTTCGATTGGGAGTTAGGAACTCAAAACGAAACGAATCAATAAACTGTATTTCATAACGGTGGACCATTGTGATGTTCACCCCCAAGATAGATGGAGATGCTTTTATCAGCATTATAAGAAAGGGTGGTAAACACACCGTTTCACTAGTTACGCCATCTCCCGATGAGTAGGGACTGTATCACATGCCTTATGGTGTTGGTGTATCGTCGGATTGTGTATTGCACTACGACAACGTTGGGCAGAAATCATGCCGTTTAGTTGGCATTCCACTGTTTACACACTTTGTTTGCTGTCGCAGATTTCACTGTTTCAGTAACTTTAGTCCTTTGGTCGCTAGGATTGTTATCGTGGCTATATTTCAAAGCTGCTTGTCAGACACGGTTGGGGTTCTAGATCAACCATTCTGTTAAACGAAGTTTTTGATGAAATTTGCAATTTTGTTGCAAGCATTTCGTCACCAGTCGAGGTGACATCATCAGTGCCTTAGTGTATAGCGTTGCGTGGGTGAGCGATGCGTAAGAGTGAACCGGGTAGACACACGCTTGCGCATCTATAGCTCATCGTCATTAGTCGTCCGAGCAGGTGACCTTTGAAAACTGGATCCGATACGGACATAATAAAACGAATTCAGTACAACACAAGCACGATTTCATCATCAACACATTCAAGGATATTAAGTTCACCATTTAATTGGAAGAGGACGAACCAATCCTGGATGTTTTACTTCACAGGGACATCGACAGAACGCTTCAAACCTGCGGATATCGCAAGAGGACACATACAGACCAAATATTAAGTCAGCACAGTAACAACCGATGAGCCAAAAAACTAGCTACATCCAAACTCTATTCAAGAGACGGGAAAAGCTGCTGCACAGTAGAAAAGTGAAAGAAGGAAGAGAACCATCCATTCCGCGGGTTTTACTAAGCGCAAGAACTGGATCTCCTTGATGCATCACGGAATATCCGCACCGCATGGCTTGTTTGACGTTCGCCTTGATGATACTCCAAGCGCCTTCTATGGGGTTCAGTGAAGACGAATATGGCGCGAGTCGCAATAGTCTCCCTGATTGGTAACGGTCCTCTTGGAACACACGTTCCAGATCAGTGTGGCATGGTGCGTTGTCACATATCAGCAGCCGCCTGTCAGTAACAGCGGTGCCGTTGGTATCAAGCATTTGCCGTAACCACCGCGCAAACCGTTCTCTGTCGTAACTCTCCCTTAAGATGGTATATTCCAAAAATCCATCTACAGTCATTGGGCCGACATGGTGCAGATTTTGTGCACGAGTGCTCGCTAGAGTGCACTGCGCACATGTCACGTGCTGAACGCCCCCTTGTGCGAGCGCAAAACAGATTGAAATTCGTCTCCTCAATCCAAACTTGTTGCCACCCCACAGCTTCCAAGTTCATACTGCAAAACGTACGTTCCTTCGTCTCTTGTTCCCAAACGTACTCATTAACTCCGGTTTAGCATGTAGCTTTTTCATGGTAATGAGACGACCCTGCAGACACCGAGCTACTGTGCTGACGCTCACCTCTACATTGAGCTCGGCTTTCAATCGGAAACGAAGACACTCTAATGTTATGGCAGGATCCGATGATAGCCATTCCACCAGATTATCCACGTGAATGTCAGTCACAGACTTTCGACGTCCCCCGCCAAGTTTCCCTCTTGGTTCGTTGGACTCTAACGTTTTAATCCAAACTGGGCAAGTCTTTAGGTTGACATTTAACACGGATGCAACCTGCTTCTACTCATCGCCTTCTTCCCACGTGTTTAATATTCTTGTCTTAAGCTTAGCCAGATGGCACATGCGTGGGCCTCCTCTTGACATTATGTGTATAGTGAACTAAACGATGTTACTTTGCACCGTAGGATAGCCTACCTGCAGTATTTGCGCTGCGTCGAGGTGCAACAAGTTACGGCGTAAGATGGAGATGGGTTTAAACAGTGAGGAATGGGAAAGCTAAACTTGTGAGCATCTACCATACTGGGAACAGTATATATAGGGGAGCTCGTATTTCCCAATGTAAGTGCATCAACGGTGCAGAGTGGTAATGGATGGGCTACGACTAGAGCGCGCGCGGCTTTGTTGCAAGCTTATGACATTCATTGTCGCAAAAGCGGGACAATGGAGCGTCCAGTAGCAGACAGGAGATTCCGCGGCACTCCCTTCAGGGTGGACAATCGTTGATCACTTTGTGTGACGAACGAGGCTGAAAACCTCCCGAAGCGTGCTCGAGGAGTATGGCACGCCACGGTGCCGTAGGTACGTCTTTGGTAAGGTCGTTCGGTACCCCACATATAGGTGTCACTGCGATGGCAGGTGAACTGGGAGACGATAGAGCCTGGTCCGAATGCCGACATACTCAAAATTGATTGACGGTCTTGAACTGAGATGAGCCATGTGTGGCCTACAGCAGCCGGGTCAATTTGAGTCAACGTCATCATGAGGTTCTGTGGGCACATGTGACACGATGTGAAGGTTAGTGCTTAAAAGCAGTGCTGCCAGTATGCACACTAAGGTCAGCACATAGCTATAGGAATCGATCGCCACTGTATGTTCAGCGTGCATGCTCCCCGAAACAGCATTCCAAGTGTTGTTCAGCGTCCGAAAGGCGAGCCACTAAGACATCCACGTTACCAGCAACAATCACAGCCTCACTAGTTCCTGGTGACAATAGAATTGGTCCTTCATACCCACTGAACTGCAGTCACTGAGGGCATAAACTGAAGCATTGAAAATGCACAATATCCTTGGGAGGTAGCAAACCATTAAGCACCGCGTGATGCACCCCCACATCAGAGACAATGCGTGGCACTCGTGCTCTACGCCAATCCAGCTGTGAGATACTCTAACACGTATTGTCTCCCGTGGCTGTTCTAAGGGAAGAGGACCATGAACCTCTACCAACCCTCGAAGAGGATTGTGAGACTGAGTTAATCTCACCCCTAACCATTGATACGTTTGGTATGAGCAGTCCTGATAGCGCCTAGAAGATGCCACCGAGCGAAGCTCAAAAGGTCACGAAGGTAGACAAACTATCGCATCAAGAAAATGTCCAGTCGCGTTGCGATTGGATTTGTTTCCCCGCTATGTCGCTGTTGTACTGTGTCGCATCAGTCGGAGACTTGCCTACGCTTAAGAGCTCAGTTTCCACTTTTGTGACATACTACGATTTATTGATGATAACAACGCTTGTTTCTCAAAAAGTTCACAATCCGTTCGACAGCTGTGTATCTGAAGGCTTCGATTCTCGTAGGTAATGTGACTACCTGCGTGTAAGATTCTCTGCATACGATGCCACAGCTTCTACATCTATAGGTTCGAAACGCAGACCCTACAATTCTCTATCGTCTAATGTGACCTACGTCACTGGTTCGGGATGACGGGTTGTTCTGAACAAACCGAAATGACATTACGAGCTGAGAACCACCACGCAGAATAAGCAATTCGAGCAAGGTAACCGAAACTGAAGCACGACATCACTGATCTGAAGCAGACTCAACATCGGGTTTCCAAGTGCGTCACTGGAACGCGTAATTTGCCGCATGAAAAGAGACGGAAACACGGGTATTACTGATTAGCTGACAATCTGCTAATGATTACCTTGTTCTGAATTAACCAAACCACATGCGCCGCTATTTACTGCAGTTTATCAATAGCCCCTAACTGAGATTATTCCTTGAAACTGGCAGAATAGTATAACCGTCCCAGTGTTGCGGAATTCCTTTTTCTGTTTTTGTGTGTCACCCCTGGTAAAACACCACATTCGGTCTGTTTCACAGCAATATAAATCACGTGTGCGAATAGGTGCAGGAACAACTCAGGCCCTTACATGTCTTAGCAATCGCAATGGGAACCATGACGCAACGATATGAAATATTTTCCAGGAGCAAGCTCAGTCGAACAACGGCATAACAAAGGCAATAGGCAAGCGAAACCTCGGTGAGGATGGCAATGTGCACTGTGCGCACAATCATCCTTAATTGAATCGTTACATCCATCAAACGCGGACCTTTCAACATTGCGCTCAGTGAGCACACGCCACCCCGAAAGGCATTGCGGTCTACACCCTGTCCACGTCCCTCCAGGGTCACTAGCCCAACTTCCATGGCAGCCGATCATCGACAACGGTATTTGTGAGCGACTTCATGTCATCATTCCCAAGGGCCAATTCATTCACACTCATTCACCTGGATGTCTCGGACAGCTCAGCGATGAAATGGGCGGACACACCGCACGCACGTATAAGTGGAAGTGCCTGAGGTTAAGTGCCAACCACCATGATCAATCGTGACTGCTAAGCCCAGATGGTACCACGTGAGTTTTGCGAGTATACCCCTTAGCATGTGTGTAGCTTCAGTGTAGCCAATCATGCCTGAATACGAGCCTCGAGCGCGACTATGCAACCCACCAAATGGCACGCGATCTGTGCAAACCCCAACCTTCTCTGGTAACTCATGTCGTAAACTAGTCTGATTTGGCATTGGGTGATTTGGGATTGGTTACCCAATGAGGGGTGCGCTTTGGTGCGTTCGCGCCAGGTGCATGATATTTGATTGCCTTAAGGAGGATTTTGAAAGATGTATGGACGAAACTTATTCCTTTAAGACTGAGTTTGAAAGCGTTATGGATGCCATTAATTGAGAAATGGTGTAGATTAAGGGTGCCTGTAGGACAGATTAATACTAGTCCGAGACGGTGCACGAAATAAAGCGCGGATATCAGAAAGCAATTGGAGTCGGAGACAAAGGACTGTATTCGATGGGCTACAAGAAGACGCGGACGGATGAAGCGAGACAAGAGCGAAGACGTAAGCGCGGGAACTTACAAGGCGGTCGACTGTCGAGCCGGTTGTAAGGAAGATTAAAACAAGAAGGAATAATTTACAATCGGTCAACAATTAAATTGGATATGAAAGATCGCAGTTATCTTCTTGTGCGCTACATGCCCAAACATTTTGGAAGGAGGACTTCATTTTGTGAGTTAAAATTATGTCGAGCGATCTTTAGTCTGACATTAAGGCAATCACCAAACATGACATATGCTATAAATTTTTATTGCATGTGTTTAATATGTATTGTGAAACTGAGATCTTGCCTGCAGTAAACTGGTGTGCTCAGGCTCATTAACACTGGTAATGATACACAAGTTGTCACGTAGGTGTGAATAGCTTAGTCTCGTCCTCACACGGTTCTTGTTAAAATTTGAAACTGAGAATGCCTTTTCACATAAATATGTCGAGGCAAACAAGCGGAGAATTTTCTTAGCAAATGTCCGAATCTCTTGGAATCTGATTTTATACAGCTAGCAGTGAAAATAGATGAGAGAGAGATTTTTGTGCCGACTACAACCTTCAACATCCATTTCCAACTCAATGAGTTCCAGAGAAAATCGAAGAAAAAGACCAATCTGCTTTTCGATGGCTACAGTACTGAAAGCGCCTTAGAAACTCATCAGCTAAGAATACTATGTCAGCAAAATACTTCCATCTTTGTGCATTGATGTTGCTTTCTGGCAGATCTCTAATGATTTCCCGTACTGGCGGAAATTGTGTGGTCCTTGGCTGCGTTTGAAACAGTTTTCTGCAAATGTTGCAGCTTATTCCTGAGGGCTTTGATGTGTGAATAAAATTACACTACATGAAGGATTCCTCTTCACAGCCGTCCGAGTAGCTCGCCAAGCAGTTTGGCCTCTAACATAATCTACCCGTTCAATTACAGTTGCGGTGACTCATACATCGACAAGACTGGTCGTCGACTGGCTCAAAGGGTGGCGGAACACTTCCCATTTTGGCTAAGGCAGTTGCTGTCTCACAAAGACGGTGTGGACCGAAAAATGAACCGCAACCCTGCCTCGTCTATCACCAAACACCTAATGACGACGCGTCACCAGGTGAACTCAAACGATTCATTCAAGTTGCTATTGCGCAACAAGAACCCGACGGTGTTGGCAATTGGAGTGACACTACTCATAACGTTGAATTGTCTCGCGCTCTGTGCCTAGAAACAACTGAGGCAATCGATTAGATTGCCTTGGACCTGATTAAGTCATTCAGACCAATTTTATCTGTTTATCTATCTTACTAAGTGTGCACCGCATTCAATGAGTGTTTTTCTGCCTGTATTGCGTAGCGACTGAGAAGAGCAATCGAAATGTCAACATTTCGAAACCTATGTCTTCGTACTGCGTTATTGAATTAAATTAGCTTACCATTCCATTTGAACTCTGAAGGCTCGTGTTCAGCATGTCCAGGTACCATGTAATATCAACCAAAAATCCAAAATCAGCCAACCAAACAGAATCAGATAGTTCTGGCAAACATCTCCCTTATTTTTCATGAATCGCTCAACTTCTTTTCTAAGACAGTAGAAGTGATGAATTGCAGTCACTCAACTGAGCCACCTTGCATCAGTGTGAAACACATCTCCGTGTTCTTTCTGGATGGTGAGTAGAAACTGCTGAAACTGACGATGGAACAGGGTGTTAGAGTGGAGATAGTTGATGCATGTTATCACTGGCTTCATAACATGATCACACCTAAGATGTTTGCCACAAATAACTTGTCGGTGTATGAGACATTGGAGTTTTACGGCCTTTGATCCCCACTTCTTGACTTTGTTGCAGAAAAGTGTTGCTAGTCCACTGTGCTCGACAGTCATAGTTGGGACACCGTCAGTAAGATTTCCAACATTTTCCATGATAGTTTACGTTCATTGGTTGAAAGGGAAACAGAAGCAAATACAGTGAATCCTCTTTTTTATCCTTAAGATTCTGCAGGGCAAGTAATTCCTCACACACACACACACACACACACACACACACACACAGGCCATCGTTAGCTCTTTACAAAAAAGTACAAAGCTGGATAGCGTCAAACGCATCAATGCGTTCATCACAGGCTATAGAAAAAATACAAATTTTCCTTCTTTTGCTCCTAATTGTTTCTTAATATTTGTGAAGCTATCAGTTTCGGGAACCACAGTATTACGTGCCAAGTAAACATTGGCACTCTTACTTTTTCACACGACAGATATTTTTCACAATTTTCACCACATATCCTTTGGCAAATTCATCTTCAGTAAATGGTTTGCAATGTTGCTCTATTGGTTTTGCCGTATCATAACACTTTTGTCTCATTTCCATTCGAGTGTCCGATTCTTGCAAACAATCTTTGCTGTGGGGTTATTCCAACTTCCACTTGCTTCACCTTCTCGACCCGCGCATTTTTTGTTAACTTTCATAGTTAGCATGTTTCTTTTGGTAATGTTTCTTGATATTGAATACCTTGCAAACAGTCACACTCTTCAAACAAGTCAGTGAACAAATACTCCAGTTTCGATTTTGCCTGGAGGCAGTGCCCTTCGTCATTAAGTAACTTTCCATTGTTACTCACGTTCTCCATTCTAGAGTAGGAATAAAAAGCGTATAAATAAAAAAGTACCGCGTCTTTCTATATTATTTTTATTGTTTAATTAAAACTTTTTATTTGAAAGTGTCGTAGAAAAAGATTGCTTTTTGTGGAATTAAATAATCAAAGTTCAGACTGTTACGTCTAACGAGCCATATTGAAGTACATTATAGCACAATAAAAATTTGGAAACCGCACTAACATATAAATCGATAGTCCCATCCTCACAAATGGCTAACGTTAGCTAGTCATATATATATATATATATATATATATATATATATATATATATATGTATATATATATATATATATATATATATATATATATGGTTGGCGGCATCCGGTTTCGGATTTGCCTGTCACTGTGGCCAGCCACAGGACGCCTGCGCCTACAGAGGGACCATGGATGGCTTGCGCTGCACCACCCACAGCTCCATCCACATACCCATATCCAGTGTAAACCCGAAGGAATAAGACCGGGAGGCATGCGGATGGGAGCCACGTTTCATCAACGGAGCCGGCCCACACTCCTTCACAGGCAAACACAAGCACGTTGTATTTGGGGAATTAACCGCACACAAGGCGGTGAGTGGACCGTAGTCCGCTCCACACTGAGTGCATGGAACCACTCTTTGATCCTAGCACGACCACAAGGACCGTGCACCCCGTCCCCTCCAGCAACGACCAACTGTCTCCTGGAGCCAGATGGACGACTTAGTGGGTAATAGACAGGTAGGCACCTTGTCAACATGCACATCAAGCGCATCCACACCTGGGATGTCAAACAACAGCCTGAGTGCATGGAACCACTCTTTGATCCTAACATGGTAACAAGGGCCGTGCAGCCCGTCCGCTCCATCAACGACCAACTGTCTTCTGGAGCCATTATGGACGAGGTAGTGGGTTATAAACAGGTAGGCACCTTGTCAATATGCACATCAAGCACAGCGACGCCGGGGAAATCAAGCAACAGCCAATTGTGTGAAAACAAAGAAAATAAATCGAGTAACGCATGAGGAAACGGTGACAAATTTTAAATTAATGAGCATATGAAAAAAGTTGTCTACAAACGAATACAAGATACTTTCAGGGGTCAGAAAGTATATTTTACGGAAAAGCCACAAACACGAAAATGTTATCGAAATTAACCATATTGGCTTACGCGACGTGTGCAAGGTTATAGAAGAGAGTACAGGTAGACATTCATCTGAGAAAGAAAATCCTTAGGACAAAAGTGAAAACCCACCACCTGAAATAAAGAGGTTTATCATGCAAGCACACGTTTAGTAAATCGAATGCAACGTACCTACAAACGCTGCGCCGGTTCTGCCTATGTTCTCTACAGAACTCGTCGTCACTTCGGTACTGGTCCCGAGTGGCCTAGCTCATGGCTCAGTAGGCCTGCCTGACTCAGGCACTCGCGACCGCATGTGCTACAGCACCATGCGCTAGATGTCGATGGAGTACAACCCATCGGCGGTTGCCGCTTCTGCACCTGCCGCTTCTTCTCTGCATGTGCGAGGTCCTTTTTCCGCATTTCGGCAACTGCCTTCGTGATTAGTCGCACCATGCACGCCGATCAACCGCCTTCGATTCCCATGACCTGCAATCAAGATTAGGACGTGAGTAACGTAACTTTGGTTTCCCCACGTGCCGCTTCCCATTAGTCAGCTGACCATGTAAGAGTTGTTTCGGTATCCGCGTTGAATCTATACGCCACACATGACCTAGCCACCTCAGGTGTCTCAGTAAAAGTATGCAGTCCATCGCAAACATCCCACTTTGTCTCAACATTTCCGTGTCAGCAACTCTGTTTCCCCAAGTGATGCGCGAAATTCTTCGCAAACACTGCTGATGGAACCGCTCGAGATATCGCATATCTCACTGGTACATGGTCCGGGTTTCGCTGCCGTATAGAAGAGCGAGCAGCACCATGGACTTGTACACTATCAGCTTCGTGTCAATGGTAACCTGATGGTTGTTCCACACTCGGTACTCTAGCTTCCCGAATGCCGTCACTGCCTTCGACACGTGGATACGAAGTTCACTGTGCAGCTGCTGATCAGTCGACATCACACTCCCAAGGTAACAGAAGCGGGAGGTGGTTTCCAATACTTCGGCACGAATGATGATTCGCGGCAATGTTGAAGATTGCACCTCCGGTGAAGGCTGAAAGAGACAGACAGTTTTGTTTGTGTTGATGGTGAGCCCGGATTTGATCGCTGTCGAAGCCAGAGCACTAGTCATGTGCTGCAACTCATCCGCGCTGTGTGCAAACAACGCTCAGTATCCTTTGTGCCCGGACTAGAGAAAACAAAACTGCCGTTCACCCATTCACCATAAACACCACATACTAAGCCTCCAAATCCCAAACCAGTAGCCACCGGGCGCAGTCATGGTGCCCTAAACATTGTATGCACAAATGTCCCCGAATCCAAATACAATACAATTAAGGGTAAGTTGACGGACAAGCGAAATCAGTGGGGTTCCATCTGTACGTCGATCGGTGTCTATGCTAATCCCACGACATTAAAAGGAATCTCACGCCATCCAAACGCGTTGCACTACGGCAAACCCCGGTTACTTCGGGTAACACTAAACTCGGCGGACGAGACTGAGGCCGTTCTGCTGTCTGCGAATCGTCTCCGCAACGACTCAAGTTGATTGCGCATACTACCCGAAATCCCGTGGAAAGAACGTTCAGGGGATCCCGCCAACAAAGAGAGGTACAGCAAAAGTCAAAATAAGAAAACAGTGATTACTCACGATGTTTCTGAGCTTACTGATTCCTCTTCCGACGACGCTGAGATGTACGACCGCGAGCAATGGCACTACATCCTGAAGGCTCTTTCTCTCGAAAATGTCGTGGTCACCTCGTTGACAAGGATCCCCATATCACCAAACTATATGGAGTGCGGTCCCAGGCTGTTAAAACTTGTGTTAGAGTCAGAACTAATGGCACAAACCCTACTAGCGAACTGGACTAAATTCCGTTGCAGATTGCTAACAGAAATTCGTCTGAAAGCAGCGGGAACACCAGTACCTTCTAATGACAATTCAGTAGAGGCACAACTCTTAATGAAAACGCCAACTGCAGGATCCGACTCGGGGACGGTTTCGAGAATAGCCATACTATCCGGAGGGACACAGCAGAGCGCGAGCAAACACCGGGATTAGGGGCATCTGATACCTGCTTATATATCAAATACTTCTCGACAGTATGCAACTCATCCAAAAAACGATTGGTCGCAGACCCTTTAATAGTCAGCCTAAACTCATTTGCTTCATCCATCCAATTTAACACACTTTTGGTTTCCGAGAAGCTCCCATGTATGTACACAAATGCCCAAAGTCTACTCAGCAAATTAGATGAATTAAGACTTCGACAAGCGGCTGCAGCTTGGGACCTCATCGCTGTCACCGAAACATGGTTGCGCTGCGAGATAACGGATGATAAAATTGTGCTAACGGGCATGTCCGTTGTCCGGAAAGATCGAACCAGCAAAGGTGGTGGGGCAGCCCTTTACTTTCGTAACAACATGCAATGAGAACCCATAAACGATCCGGAAACCGACGTACCTGACGTCATTTGGTGGAATTTCCGGCTGAGAGGGAACGATCTTGGCCTATTGGTTGCTGTTTACTGCCCGCCATCGTCTACTCCTGAGATGGACTGCAATTTGATAGCTGCGTTGAGGCAAGTGATAAACAGGAAGTACAGTCACATTTTAGTCACCGGCGACTTCAACTTACATGCTCTCGAATCACAGGCCACACCAGGAGAGCCATTCAAAACAGATTTGCAAGATATGGTTTCAGACTTCCCGCTTTATGGCCACGTCACTACGCCCACTAGATTCAGAGGAACTGACAGGGCATCCATGTTGGACCGAATATTCATCAATGAAGAATTGATGATCGAGAGAGTGATAACCGATACTCCTTTGGGCCGCAGTGATCATGCGACGCTAGTGTTTCATTACGTGTGCTACGCGGATTGTCCTAAAGAGCATGCCGAGGAATATAATGTCGTAACCAACTATGATGACCTGTCCGACCTCATTGATACAACCAGCTGGTCATTCTTAGCTGAATTAACCCCTGAGGTGGTCTGCGGAGAATTCGTCAACATATTTACCAAGCTCGTGATAAGGGCATCTGAAACCAAACTCTACCGGCCTAAAAGGATGAAGTCTTTCGTAAGGAGCAGGACAGGTAAATGCATGGCATTAAGGGACTTGGAATGGCACACCTATATAACCTCCCCGAACGACCACACCTGGGAGGTCTACACAATACAAAGGAACCACTGTGTCAAACTCGTCCAGGAGGATAAACTTAAGAACCAACAAGGTCTGGTGGAAAGTCTTGCTCCAATCCCAAACTGCTATACAGACACGTAAACAATATGCGCCGTGTTAAGCGCGGTATTCCTGCTCTGCACACAGCATGCGGGTTAGCCCAAACCGCACAAGAGGCGGCCAACATTCTTGGACAACAATTTGGCCGTATCTTCCAAAGCGCGCAATCATCATACATCCTGTCTAAGCAGATAATGCCCCATCAGGACTTAACCACATATCGTTCACCTCCACAGCTGTACTGAAGAGGCTGATGTCTCTGCGCGAGTTCAGCTCCCCGGGTGCGGACGGCATTCGTCCGAAGGCGTTGAAAGTTGCTGCCATGAGTTTGGCAGGACCACTAGCAACTTTCTTTCAACGATGTCTGTACGAGATGCACGTCCTCACCATGTGGAAACACGGAATCATCACGCCTATCTACAAAAGTGGTAGCCGTGCTGAACCAACAAATTATCGCCCGATAACACTACTTCCTGTGATCTCTAAGGTTATGGAGTCCATTGTAGCTGAGGCTTTGATGGGGTACATGGAGAACAACAAAATTCTCGTTCCGGAGCAGCGCGAATTTCGCCAAAATCGCTCATGCAAAACTAATCTCTCGATTGCTCGTGATGACCGGAAGGAATCTGTGGACGCTGCGTAGGAGTCGACGCGGCCTACTTGGATTTCTCAAAGGCATTCCACCGTATAGACCATCGCATTCTCCTCCACAAACTCCAGAAATATGGAATCGGTGATCCTGTTCTGGGCTGGATAGGAGACTTTCTCCTGCAATGTCACCTGAATGTGAGGGTTAGAAGCAACCAGTTGGAATCCGTCGAAGTTCAGTGCAGCGTATCTCAATGCTCGGTACTTGGACCCCGCCTGTTCTTGGTTTTCATAAATCATCTCGCGAGTGTGCTATCTTCTAGCTGTTTGCTATTTACTGATGACCTAAAGGTATGGCGCACTATAGCTGCAGTGGAGGATCACACATTGTTACAGGAGGACCTGGACAAAGCGTAAACATTGTCCATCGAGAACATGCTGCATTACAATGTCACCAAGTGCAAAGTTCTCAGTATACTGCACAAGATTATGCACAAGTACCGCCTAGGACCACAAATGCTACAGCGGGCTTCTCACGAATGCGATCTCGGCGTGATAGTTCAAGATGACCTCGCTTGTTCGAGGCAGACTGAAAAAGCAGTTAAGAAAGCAAACCAGTACCTCGGCCTTCTTCGCAGAGGTTTCGGGAAGTTTGACCCTTCAGTCTTTCCAAAATTGCTTAGTGCGTACGTGAGGCCGCACGCGGAATACGCTCTTCAAGCTTGGCAACCCTGGCTCAAACATCATCTCACCGCGCTCGATACTGCACAACGTAGGGCAACGAAGAGCGTCAGAGGTTTGACCAGCCTCCCCTGCCCACTCAAGCTGAAGACCCTCAAAATATACAGTGGAGGTTATCGGCGTCTAAGGGGCGATCTCATAATGGTGTACCAGATCCTGAGAAACCCCAATCACCCATGCCATTCCCTTCTCAATCAAAACACCTCGCTAAGAGGTCACTAGTTTAAGTTGGTTACGCAGTACGGCCGCCTGGGATGTCGGCGAAACTATTTCTCCCTTCGATTGGCATAGCCTTGGACCGCCCTCCCGGAACATGTAATTAATGCACCCACCCTATCCCATTTCAAAAAACGCCTTGACGATACCCTGTCACATTTACACTACGTGCTATAGCTCATGACCACCAGATGCTGGCACTAATGCACAACAGACAGGAGATAATGCCAAAGCCCTACTCGAAAATGAGTCACTCCAAACCCCTTGCACGAAATTTGATAAATGCTACTACTGTATAAACTGGATTTCTGTATCCTGTCGACCCAAGAGAGTTGCACACAGTAAGCGTTGTCCTTGCTATCTTTTTTATTTTTCTCGCCTATTATGTGATCAATAACCATTGCCCTATTGCTTTGTGTGCGTACATTCTCATTTCAAACCCCCCTTTATACGACAGTGCAGTTACATCTGTAAGCGCCCGAACTGACGACTCCATTATCCCTTCGCTATCTTTTTTTGTCACGCTAAACACCCTACGGGCCATGTCAAGCACCTGCTTTTTTACCCGTTATAAATCATTGTTCATTGTCACCAAACAGCAACATACGGATAGTTGTCTCACAGATTAGAGTTAGCCATATATATATATATATATATATATATATATATATATATATGCGTATATAAAGTTATTTAGTTGAGGCCACTTTAGCACGAGCACTAGATTGCTTTTTCCTAGTTGCTTACAGATGAACAATGCTGCGGCATTGATTTTTCCCTGCATCTGATGGCATTGCATTTTCTACTCGTAATGCCTTTGATGTAATCAATATAATGTCGTCTATACGGAGAAAGCCCAAGCTTGATTTTATTATTTCAAGATGAGGCCGAAAACCAGTTGAAATGTTAACGCGGCCTGCATTTGTCTCGCGGTCCTAACTTTGGACATCCCTGTGCTAGATACACTGCAGCGAATGTCACAAACACTATGTCGGACAAACGGGTAGAAAGTTTGCCACCCGGATCACAAAGCATAGGAAGGTCATAAGATCGTATGATTCCTAGTCGTTGGTTTCCATGCACAAGAATGAAGGGGGTCGCCATTTTAATGGGAAAATGTAAAGATTCTACCGCCTGGAATTACGAAGCAGGCAAAAGAATTCTTATGAGCTTAACAATCCATGAACAATCCGATCAACCGACACGCTGAACTGGATGCAATTTGCGCAAGTCTACGAGCAAAAGACAAGTACCAGAGTCGATGAGGACATCGTCCAGCAGCTCAGACAAATTTTTAGCCATGGAGAAAAATTGGCCATGGTCACGAGACATCCGCCGTTAAGGTGATTTTCAAAGGTCACCTGCTCAAAAGACCAATGACGATCACCTGGAAAAGCGTACACGCGACTCCCCAGTTCCCATCTCATCGCTCAGGTAATCTACACACTAACGGACTGATGGTGTCACCTCGATTGGTGCCGAAACGTCTGCAGCAAAATTACCGAGCTGAACGCATAGCTCTTCTAACAAATGATCAACCTGAGCTACCTACATTTACTTAAATATCAGATCAGATGTTTTATTGGTATCAAATGCACGGATGACAACATTTTCTTTGCACACTTCAAGGGCGCTGCGGTTAAGTAAGTTTAGGAGATAGAACATTCCCGTAACGCAGCCAAATCGTATATCTACCAAGCCTACTTTGTGTTTCACACGTGGATTCAGCAGTTGTGGAGTGATGAAAAGATTAAAATGCCCAAACCCATCCTCAAGAGACCGGCTTCTGGCCCTCAAATTGAACCACATCGCTTTGCTTCCTGCAGCTTTATCTTGATCCAGGATCCAAGGGTCGCGTCCTTGTCAGGCTTTCTATAAAACGTGACATCCATGCGTATTTATTATATTCGGTCTGTGACTGTTATGGTCAATGTGACAGTTGCTAACCCGTCTCATTGTTCCCATCCGATTACATGCATAGTTGTACTAGTTCTGTGTCTGACTTAGACTCCATCATAGGGCGTTACGTCTGGTTCCCCGTACGCGTCTCAGTGACTAAGCTCATCCATGCTCAGAACAACTTAACTGTGCACGTACACATGACATGCGACAAAGTTTGTGCCCGCTTCCTTGTCGTTACTGAATGTGCTCCTATTCCTACGTTCACGAACAACTGATTCTGTCTCTAGTTCTTTCTTCTCAATGCATTGTACTAAATCGTTATTCCGAGTTCACAACAGAGCATCTCGTATCTCTCCGCTCTAGACTGAAGTAGAACCCACCAAAATTTCACATCTGTTCTTAAGACCACTTTGGACTAATCCGGGATTTTTGCCTGCCATTCGCCCATCATACCGCATGATTAGCATCAAACTATAAAATATTTGTAACGATCTCATGCGCCAAAGCATTAATAGTCAAGATGAGACACTGCCCTAACGTGGAAGTCTGTGCACGTGAGTTTACTGGGACAGCGCACCTCGAATTCATAAATGCAGTCACTGCAGAAGAACGAGACTGCGAAGCTACGCACGAATAAAATACCTAATTCCATGACTTTGTAGCTTGAAAAACGGAACATGGCGATTTAGGCAATCACCGTCTTTAGATGCTCTTAATCTGGAGTCGAGGTTTCGATTTGTAAGGATACATCAGTGCTTTTACCTTGTGCATCAACAGATTCTCTGTTTTCTACCTATAAAAATACGGCACCGAGTAGTGTTGGTAGCTAGGAGAACGGAGAGATACAACACATCATGCGGTCGCGCATCGCAAAGCCAGCTGAGGCGCCAAAAAAGGCGCTGCTGGATTCAAACAATCGGAGTAAGCATACAGTTCAACTTTTCGCACCGATATCCTAAGTGTACGATGAAATAGTAAATTTGACTGAAATTATGCACAACGGACTCAAGTGAACTGGGGAAATCTCCAGACAGCTACAAGTTAGGTGACTGCCGAGTGACCCTCCTAGAGTGAGTGGCAAGAACTGAGCTGCAATCAATAATTTATGTTGCATGTACGCAAGGCTATTTTCTACTTTGCACAAATAGGAATCAGTCTTTTATATGTTAGCGTCTCGTGACTTACCATCTCGCCATGTGAGTAAAAGTGGCAGTTTAGCTCGTCTCATCAGCTAAGCACCATGCCACTAACTGCCCTACATTCATACCGCTGCACCTGTCCCGTTCAGCCGGTAACTTGTTAGTACACAACCGATGCTAACGAAAGTCACCTTGTGCCGGTGCTACAATCTCACATTTTCCCAGGTGATCCACCATTACCTTATAACCGATGATTTCCAGGACTGTTGAGCACAATTGGGCGACGACCACTGTAGCATCATTGGCGTATTCTATCTGTGGGTTGTCTAGCTTGGTAACTGCCATCTTCGTTCGTCTCAGAGTGGATGTTCTCAGCTCTTTGAGTGCATAGAGAAAGCGGCTTCTTCGGTACACTCGTGGTATTAGGGATTACACAGACATATCCTGCCATTTGGTCAGTTGACGCAGATATAGGACAAAGATTGGCAATTTTTTTAGCTCCTGGGGAACCTTGCAACCACAGAGCGTAGGCCGCAGCCTCGGCTTTCAGAGCATTCGAATCGAATGCTTGCAACTATTAAGCCCACTAAGTCGAAACGGGCATCCAGCACTTTTCCGGACGTGCTGAAAAGTTTCTGAATGAGAGTCGATTGAAACGAATCTCCTCTAACGACTTTTCTTTCACGCACCGTTGGTGAGTTGCCCTGTATTCACATACCAACGCGGCATAGTAATTACGCTAGGATCAGATACTTGTCCCAGGTTCCACTACCGGGGCAGGCTTAAACCAAGCCAATTCAAGCTGACCTTTATGCACCTTGATGAGCACATTTTGATCACTTCACCCTATCCACTGTGAATGTACTAAGATAGCATCATCATAAAGGAAGAATTTTATACCTGGAAACAAGTGGACCGATGTCATTGGAGTAAACCGTCCCGCACCACTTTGCTGATTTTCTCTGGATCAACAACTAAGTGCGAGAGTTACGGTAATGCAGAAAATAAAACGCTAAATCTAACGCGAGTGGAAGAAATGATACGAACTGCTGGCAGGTCCTCACACGGCGAGTGAAGAAGTCATTTAAGCTCATGAAAGCAAGATTGATACATGCAGCGAGATGGTTACTGACAATGTACTCAGCAGGACACTTCCTCGATCATCCGCTTTACCGATTTTCAGTCGGTGTCGTGTGCCCTGTAACATGATAGATTCCGCTGTATATTAAAGTGAAATTGTCTCTTTACCCATTTCTGACATGGTCTTGCGCAATCCTAGCTTGTCGACTTCCAGTCATAACAGTTTGGAGTTAGTTGTGGTTTCAGCACTGCTATCTAGCCACAGACGCGCTGAGTGAGCACCAACGGTTGTCATGATAATTTTCTGGAATGAAGAGAATCTAGATGTGATATTGCGTAGAAAATATTCAGTTTCTATGTACCCGGCTTTTTGAAACATCCTTGATTCTTTCTCGAGGTATACCTATGGGTGCGTGATCGAAAGTAGACATCTTTATGCCCATACAAAAGGACAGCCCCCCCCCGAAAAATACCATTTACTACAACGCTAAAAAAAACCTTGAAGAAAGTACTGCCAGATGTTGTGAACCTCTTCCAGTGTTTTGGTGGGGGCAAGTCCACAGTTGAATTCACTATTACCCTTCCCTATAGCG
>OX104064.1:77206643-77382115 GCA_944474145.2 Dicrocoelium dendriticum | reverse complement strand
GCAACGTGCAAGACAGCGGACGATGCGGCACACATACACACACATATATATATATATATATATATATATATATATATATATATATATATATATGCCTAAGTATCAGTTCCACTAACTGGGAAATAATGCACACAATCTGTGATACAGATATTTTGCCATCGGAATCTCGGCGAAATACGGAAATAGGATGGGAATATAAAATGTTTTGGAAAACTGGTAGCTCTGGTTGATAATTCAGTTGCTCATTTGTTCGCAGCTCGGGAACAAATGAGCAACTGCATAGGATGGGAATAAGAAAAAACATGACCTTTCTTGTCCAATTTTTACTCGCAGTTTTTTGAGATTTCTTAATGGGTTTTTTCATTGGAGAAGGGAAGGGATATCACCGCAACGCGCAGAGATACATGTCCGCCATTAGTGTCTGTCTCGACCCATGGTTTCCAGCGTCTTCAACCATCGGCGCTCTGTATCTGCAATCCCAAACAGGGAGTCGAGAACAATAGACTTTTCTATTTTTAACCTCACCGCCTGGAGATTTGTACACGAAATGTAGTCTGAAGCCCGACTTATGAACCACTGCACTGTTCTACAAAGGTGTGTGTTTCCCCAAGACTATGTACCCACATCTGACCAAATTTGTCTATTGTGTGCATGTGCGTGTGTGTGCATAAAGTTCTCCGAACGTAAAGTTTGGTTTATTTATTTTTCTTCAATGATATTGTGGTTCCTCTGTTGTAAATGGGCCCAGAATCATGGATTAAAGAATGACATACTGTTAGTATGGTATCCACACTCTCAAATTACTTCAACTATACTCAGATCCACTAGTTACAACCCCAAGTTGCTCCAATCTCTACGCAATATCATTTATTTCGTATAGACGTGCACGCACGCTCTCTTGGACTATAGGTCTTGGAACGACCCATTGGAATAGCATTGTACGTTATGATGACTGTTAACTTATACGATTTAGTTAATTGCATCTTTGGTCTACACTATCTGCCCCCTCCTGCTTTCTTCTTCATGACACGAATTTTTGACGTTCTACTTTCTGGTTCTCGATACATAGCGTGGACCGCCTCCTGGTATAAGATTCCCTACCCTGAACATGTATCTGTTTTTGGAGCGATTGCCAGCTTAAGCAGGATCAGTATTGGTATTGCATTACTCAGCTTAACTGTGTTGCGGAACATACCTTCAGGTAGCTAAGCTGTGCACATATGCCTGTATTATTACTGGGAAACTTTATTTTGTTGGTAGCATGGGGTGGAGTATATTCCCATGCCCATGGTAGTTGTTGCAATGATGTGTCAGCCACCTCTGTTATCAAGTATATTTGCAGTATTATCACTCACCGAGACGCATAACTCCTTATCTATACGCCCAGCGGAACATGTTTAATGGCACACGAGCTCGGGTACCTTGGTGTTCCACTTTGTCCGAACAGAAAGTTCGGTGTGTGACTATAAGGCTGACAACGAGTTTGGGGTTTTGGCCACTTCTGAGCAACGTCATATAACGCCAGATAAAGACAACTGGGGTACCTACCGTGCGATACAAGTGGCCGGTTCTGATACTGGGTATCGGTCTTTCGGGTGTGCAGTGGATTAATGGAACATAGTGGCTCACAAGGATACGTGGTCTTGCGGGATATCGGTGCTCAAAATAGTTCTCCCAAAAGTACCACAACAGACTTCTTAGAAGCAAGTAGCTGTCTCCGGATCGACACCTTAAGCCCTCATACTCTGGCGTGTTTTTTTTCTAAGAATCGGTCCTCCGTTTCTCTTTGTAGCCATTGCTGCTTCCCCTTATCGCTTTGTGCATATCACCACCACCAGCTTGTACTATCTGTTGCATTCTGTACACTTATATCTGCTTTTGCACATATATTCATTATCCTATCTTTCGGACTAAAAGACGCACTTAAAATCATTATATTTACTAAAACATCGGCACTGCGCCTTATGTCTGAATGGTTGTGCTGAAGCCTGGTGACCAGGAATCAATTTCTATGTTCACACTGCACTGAAAAATCCGTCAAATGTTTTCTTACAACTTTGATTTTCGAAGCATAATCGCTGGTCAGGAATCTCGCGGAGTCAGCTTTCTCTGTTGTCTAGACGGACTCGTCCTGGGGGTAGCGAACATTTTGCAGGAGCCAACTGATTCGAGCTTTTCTGGCGACGATAAGCAGACCAACTATTCAACCATCCACGCCAATATCCCATACTGTGATATATGTGATGGTTATTCCACCCGACAAACTCACTTGGTTCAACAATGCACCTTGCAACCACTGTCCAAAACAACCACCTGTATCCCGCTGGTTGCAGGCGAGTGTTTGAACACATCATCTGCGCTCACACCAGTGTTCCAAAGTCGTGCGGTCATCCAGAGAGTCGGCGACGCCCGTGTGAGCTACACTCACATCATCGTTTAAACTGTAGTTTTGGAATAGACAATTGGAACACGTCCTCGTGCGCGTACTATGGAGGGAGTAACAGTGCACGTAAGGAGAAATGCGTGATAACATACAATCTGGTCAACAAATGAAGTCAAACATGATAGCATTTTCAGCGCCCGTCGTATGCTGGCGATCAAGACGAAGCTTGTTCGCTTACACCTAACACTCTTCTGATGCGTACTTCACTTCAACATACCGGTAATTAAGGACCCCATGATGACACCTGTTAAGAGACATGTTTACGAAGCGGATTTCAAACTCAAGGCCATCAGCCCCGCAATACAACATGGGAATGGAGCAGCTGCGAACCAATTCAGCATTAATGAAGCAATGGTACTGAAGTGGAAAGAGCAAGAAGATGACCTGCACCAAGTAAAGAAGACAGAAGGTTTTCCGATGAAACAAAGCAAGATGGCCACAGTTAGAGGACCAAATTGAGCAGTGAATTACTGAACATTGAACAGCAGGTAGAAGCGTCCCCACAGTCTCGATTCGATTCAAGGCAATATAGATGGCACGTGATACAAAGATCAACGACTTTCAAGGAGGTCCTTCTTGGTGCTTCCGTTTTATGAAAAGGCGTCATCTCTCCATCCGCACAAGAACTACCACCTCGCAGCAACTGCCAAAGGATTACGAAGAAAAGTTGGCCATCTTCCACACTTACTGAAAGAACAAGATTAACGAAAAGAAGATCCAGCCAGACCACATCACAAACATGCATGAGGTTCCTCTCAGCCCTGACATCCCCTTGAACCTTACTGTTGGAAAAGCTGTATCTGTTCGTACCACAGGGAACGAGAAATCATCCTTCACTGTAGTTCTCGGTTGCCAGGCTATTGGCCAGCAACTACCACCCATGGTCATTTTTAAGGGGAAGACTTTGCCAAAGGAAAGGATTCCTGTTGGGTTCATCGTAAAGGTAAACCCAAAAGGTTGGATGGACAATAAGGAAATGAGCGAGTGGCTGAGAGCAGTTTACGTCAAGAGACCGGATGGCTTTTTTTCACCTATCTCAGTGATTATTGGTGTACGATTCCATGTGCGTCCATTTCAACAAAACTATCAAACGCCAAGTGAAGAAAACTCATTCGGAGATTGCTATCATTACGAGAGGATTAATCAAAGAACTCCAACCGCTAGATATTGGTGTCAACAGAGCGTTTAAAGTTAAATTGCGAGCCACCTGGGAGCATTGGATGACAGAAGGTCAGCACACGTCTACCAAGCCAGGAAGGCAACGCCAGACTAGTTTCTCCACTATCTGGCAATGGATGGTCGATGGCTGGGTCAAGGTATCGGTCTCAACTGTCCTCCGAGCTTTCACGAATGCCGGAATCATCAATAAACAGCCAGCGAAAGCAATGAGACTGACTCAGATGATGATGAGAGGGATCCGTGCTGACTTGATGCCGCTATCGCCCAACTGTTAAACCGACACTGAAGATGAAGAATTTGACGGATTTGTAGAAGAGGAAGTGTTGGAAAGTGACTTTTTTGTGCTTTATGTGTGTTACAAGTGAACTATATTGGCAGCTGTTGTTAATGTATTGAATTAAGTCTGACCTATCCGACTATTTCGTTTCGCTTTGTGCGCCTTATAATCCGATACGCCTTATAAATAACATTAGATCCGTTCATTGATACTGCATCTTATCTTCCGAAAAATACGCTACATGGTTTACATCCCAGGACATTTTCATTTTGGTTCAGTATTCAACAAAACACTTGAATCAAGTCAAATTTTTCGACTGAATTATGCAATCAGTAAGTGATCTTGTTGCTGATCTTCGGTTTCTCCTTGCTGTGATGTGTTCCACCCCTGTATTTTCATTGATCTGGTGCCGCGTTACGCTTTGAATCTGCGAACATCAGCCGGAGATATTAAGGACTTGTTCCACCTCACGTCAACTTACACTGAGGGTTCTTGAAGTGTGCCGCGGAAAGTAATGGTTGTCATTAATTGAGAAAACATCTAGCTTGGTTTCTGAATGAGAGTCGATCTCGGAGCTGACTGTCGTGGCCACAGATATTTTGTCGCAAGCATGTACATTGATGGTTTTACCTATCCTGAGAACGAAAAGTCTAGAAAAAGCACACTCTGCTTGGAACAGGTTGGTGTTTTGTGACAACCCATAATAGCATTTTGGATCCTCCAGAACACCTACAATTCCACTGCGCCCTTTGAATCCTCAACACCGCATCAAATTGAGCTACCATAAAATAAACTTGCTAACGTAATGAAACTGTTTAATGTACTGCAGGAAGTGTTTTTTCTCTGCGGGTATGTAGACTGTGTGGAGGGCATCTAGTTTTCGTTATTTCGACCCATCGCTACCAGTCTTCTCCGGAAAATGTGTGCAGAAACATTTATATCAAGGTTCAGAAGCACACCGCGGTAATAAGGCGTAACACAATAAATTCTACTAATGAGTAGCGGAGATATAGGTGTAATCTTAGGTATAGTTCGTCAGTGTCCCTTCTTATTCATGCAGGTACCCACATATCTGGAAAAGCATCAGAAAGCTATTTCGACCTGAGCCTCGTCAGTGCTGCGTGTTCGTCGGACGCCTGCCGGGTTTCGACCCCATGACTTCTGGATGCCAGCAGGTTGTGCCACAAAGCCATGGGTGACGGCAGTGCATCTGCATGACTTGCAGTCAACTACGACATAGCGCGGCTCATTCTTCGCTGTCATACCAGTTAGGAACAATGCAGAGGAGAGTGGTTGGCCCCAGAGCTATGTGTTTCCACATAGCCACTGTGTACGGAGCAGCACTTAGAAGCTATACGGACGGATTCGTGATTATTAGTGGTAGTGGGAATTTGGGTGTAATTGTAGATGTGGTTCGTCGCAGTCCCCTCTCAGTCAGGTAAGTTCCCACACGGCTGAAAAATCACCAGACAGTTAGTTTGACCTTCTGGGTCTCGTTAGTAGTGCACGTTATTCGGACGGTACTGGACTATTGTTGATCTGTTGTTATAGTTGTTCATCTTTACCTGCATATCCAGCGGCTCGGTCTTTCACGTGTTCACCATCAATTACCTGACGTTTTGATGGGAAATGAAGCACAATTTTTCTAGCTACATTGAGTATTTTGAACTGCAGGCATTTCCAATTAGTAGCAAACATTCTGTATATCCGAATGTTCAACTTGCAAGCAGTTACACGTGCATCTCTGTACTTAAATTACAGGCCGCATGGTTCCCCGGATTTTATCAACTTTGGTCTTCATGGGCGCCTCCAAATGAAAGGGGAATCCTGGTTGGACTGTCATCTGCAGGTACGGTAGAATTGCGCTTAAGCTGTCTGATTATACGTGCAACACTCAGTTTGTCATCATTTTACAGATTCGCTACATTCAATGACATAACCCACTTCAGTACTCTCGGAACTGTTTTAATGCATGTCAATCACAGACGTGTGTGACACAGATTAGGGTAGCCCACAACGAAGATTTTTCGTATACTGAAAACAGCCTCAACTTTTGTTGGGTTCCATGTACATACATTATTGAAGTTGAGCTCAAACTCTATGCTTCCCGACGCCACTTTACTTAGTTTACTTTAATATTTTCGATTATGCAATTCATTTTCATTTATACTGTGCATTGCTGATTTATTATTTCTATCACAGTCACACAGATGTGAGTGTGTTCCAACACGGTATCTACTGGTCGACATAATCTTTGAGTATTGCTTACAACTGATAGTTGGGCGAGAAAGCGCGTTTGTCACCAACCCTGCTTCGGAAAGACCCTGCGAGCGTGTTACCAGGGCCCAGCCGAAAGGTGATAATGATCTGACAGCAGGCGTGTCGCCAAGGCCTGACCGGAAGCTGATGAAATCGCGCGTCAGACATCACGTGCGTTGCCAGGCGCCGGATAGGCGGACGAAGACTGGAGTGCCCGAGCAACACGGTGAACTGGACGGATGGAGTGGACAAGTATGTGTGAAGCGTGGGCTTAGAGCCAAATCCGCTTGGTGACACCGACATATAAATATGAGCGTTCTATACCCTAATGGAATTCTGGTCTGCTGAGTCTTCTTCTGTCTTCCTTCCGGTCGGGTTTTCCAAGGCGTCAAACGGAGCCCGCGTAAGGGCACAGATTTAGCAGCAGGCGAGAATCAACCAGTCGAGAGCGAGCAGGGCCACCGCGTTATAACAACAACAAAAGCCGCTGATGAAGGCGGCGGAAGACAGATACTTAACTGTTCGATTTAATCCGGAAAGCTTTTATTTTAGTTTCAGAACTGGTGCAAGGCAAAGATGAATACATACTCAGTAACAACCTGACCTCACTGTCTCGAAATAGGCATCAACATGAAGTGGCTGTTACTTTAAGAGCGAAATGTCGCCACTATACATCTATTATATAAAGGCTGTTTGCATGCAAACTGTCCAGAACCCCACCACAAGTTCAATATTTCTAAATTTGTAGGTCACAGCTGAGGGGTTCCATGGGTTTGATAGGAATCGGCTGGCGGTTTTAACAGTGCTTTGAGCACCACACACCTGGCAGGTATTTGATCCTCCGTACCCTATCTAGTATCACTTACATCGTAACTTCTCACTTGCTCCATAGACTTTCGGTCTTCCGGTGAGGTCACGGACTTAGTTATTAACTGTTCGTTTGAGTCGTCGACCGACTGCATTTGGTCCGAAAGCCACGCTAGTTTGGAAACGAGCGAAGCTAGTTAACGGTGCTCCCCTAACCTAACACCCTTCGCTTGAAGGAAGGATTGTAAGACGCGATGGCAGGAACATGGATTGGGAGAACAATTAAGTGGAGCTCCATCACGTCTGTTTGAAGCCTGTTCTGCCTTCACATCTCGGGAAAATTCGTGAACTCTGTAACATCACTGGGCAGTGGAAACTCTAGGTGCCGTAATACTTAAAAATTTACCTATTTGTTTATGTTCAACTGAGGTTACAGTTCCTTCTATCGCTCGACCAAATCACATAATCTGGACCATGTTGACACCTCCCTTTGCATTGGGACGTATTAAAGCTGATTACCACAACGCACAAACTGTGATAACCACAGGGGTATTAGCCTAACGCCAGTTGTGACAAAATCACTGGCCTCGATTCTGGTTCGTCGTCTCAGTGTGGAACGTGAATCTCAGATTAGGGAAGAGCAGGCAGTTTTCCGCCCAGAACGTGGCTATACAGACCATATATTTACTGCGGCAGATGCTAGAGCAGCGCCATGCATACCGCAGCCCAACAGCAGCTGTGTTCTTCGACTTCATGGGTGCGTTCGATTCAGTAGACTGATGCATTCTGTTCGAATTAATTGCGCCGAAATGTGTTCCAATGAAATATATGCACATTGTATGTGTTCTATACTCGACACGCGTAAGGGTCTACGATAATCTGTCGGATAGCTTTCCGACAACAAGTGGCGTTTGTCAGCGTTGTCCGATTTCCCTGATTTTGTTCAATTTCCTCTTGGACTCTATCCTGGTTTTCCCCTGCGTAATCTCACTACGTAGGCGTCGCGATTCTGCCTGACGAAAGGCTAATTGGTTTTGATCATGTAGACGAGATGGTCTTGTTTTTGACGATGTTGGGACCGAACAATCAACCTTGAAGAGACGCTCTAGTGTGATCCCATTATTTGTACGTACTTCGCACCTTCAAAATGCAAGGTGTCGTTATAGGACCCCTTGACCCTTAATAACGAGGAACTCGAGTTGATCGATGGATTCACTTAATTGGCAGCTGTATCAGCTACTATCGGTGCACAGCAACTGAACTCAGTTCACACATTACAAAAGTCAGAACTGCCTTCTTGAACCTGAGGCATCTTTGGCTACAGAAGGGAGTGTCGCTCCGTCTGAAAAACCGTATTTACAAGGCCACAGGGACGGCCGCCCTACTATTTGGGACCGAGAATGGGCTCCTTCCTTCTGAATATCTGAGGCGCTTTCAATTCTTCAATCATCGTTGTGTACGTAGCATCGCTGCTATCGCGTGGCAACAGCTTGTCCACAACCATGATGTGCGTAGGCGCGTACTAGTCAGTGGCTATCAAGCTAGTTCCTTAGATCAGCAGACAACACTGAATAAGTTGCTTTGGCTCTAGCACATACTTCGTATGCCTGGTCACTGCTTACCTAGAGGTACTTGTTTAGTCTGCCAGGTATAGGATAGCGCAATACTAACGGTGGACAAAAGTTGACTTGGCAGCGGGAAATGAAGTCACTGACAACCAAACTGGGGGCCGTCGGTCCGTCTCGCCTTCCAGACTGGAGTCCAGGTGACTCGCCTTGTGCTTGGCTCGAGACTTTACCGGACCTGGCTCGCAACCAACATCAGTGGCGCGTCTGCTGCCGTCTCTTAGTCGGACTGTCTGTTTAAAGTGTGTTTGTTGCTGAGTTATCTGCGGGGTAATGCCTGATTATGACGCGTGGCAGTGAAAGCCGCAAGGAAGCTGTCTCGTCGATGCCGCGTTATCTTTTCATGATAGCCAGCTGTTTGTGATGGTATGTTGTCTACACAATGTGTAGATGCCTTGATCCTGAATGTTTGCATAGGGCATTAAGGTTCTCAGGTAAGTCCCCCTTCTCTCCCTCCTATTATTCTGTATTCCATAGGTCATCATGGTTGTATGGCAGCGAAGCATCAGATCACGTTTCTACTGCACTGTCGTTGTTGATTGTTCCCATTTCAAAACTGTGCGTTCAGTTTTATAGGATATGGAATCCAGAGAATAGTAGCGGAGTGGAAACGTCTGTTGTCGACCTTTTGGACTAAGATGTTGGCGTGATACATGGACGATAACTTTCCCTAAATGTCCCACACGAAGTTATTTCTTATCGAATTGCAGGTAATTCAAGGTTTGTGTGTAGATTACTTCTGTCACGGTGACCATATAACCGAACGCACATGTGTTCGGAACGTACCGTGAGTGATGTCTTTAGGTTAGCATACAATAGCTCTACCGGCTGCTGACTTCTATGCACCAGTGCTGACCATTGTTGCATTAGAACGCTTTGCACATTTGACCGTTCAGTATTCGACCACACCATCACTTGCATCAGACGATGCATAGGCGCCAATGATCAAAGAAAAACGGCTTTAAATTGATAGTCCGGCGGAACTGAACGATTCGGTACTTCACACACCCACGTGAGAAGAATGCTCACGACAACTATTTATAAAGCCTAACTGTAAACATGAGCGCAAAGCACTCGTGCGCATGTACCACATGCTGCGCACATCGTTCTTGCGTTCACCGTTCGCGAATTAATCTAAGCTGCTACGGGTTAGTGTCAGGTGAGGTAATGTTCATCGGCCACCTAAATGCTAAGTACCTCATCCCGCAAGGCTGGGTTATCTCAGCCAGTTTGATGAGGGGACAATGAACTACATGATTAGGTTTAAATAACATGGTTCGACTTTTTCAGATCACCGTTCATCACTAACCCGCTGTTTACGCTACCAAGTTCCGTTGGGTTCAGCAATGTTGAAATTAAAATGACCAAACTGCGAATCCATAGCGAGTGACATTGCCGTTGAAAGACTAGCTGAAAACTTTCAGGGGAATTAGTTAAAGCTGAACGTGTGCAAATGCTCGGGGCCAATTATTGGGTTATGAACTTCATTGAGATAGAAGCCAAATTGCTGTAGGTTAGTCTGAGCCTGTTGCAACCTTCTCTCTCTGTTACCTGGGGTGCATAGATTTTATCCCCTAGTCATATCCTTGTTATACCAGTGCACGGTGTGAACCACTACCGTCAGCTGTTTTTCGCCACTACAGCAGCTAATGATAAACACAATTTGCCACCTACTGCTATTTCTCATGAACTCATCGCCAACCAAACAATTGACACTCCTTCTATATTACCGGCAAACTAAGTCACTATTGCCTCATCCACCAGTACAGTAGAATCCCCAGACTCTCCAACAATAGTGAAGGATGCAGTAATTGCCTTACAACTTCCGATTAGTAAAAGTTGGAGCAGCAGCCGTCAAAATTCTGTGAAGCTTGCTTCAGAGGAAAGGTATACAAAGTGACTGCTGTACTGTTTCAGTTAGGAAATAATACCCTGAAAAATATTTGAAGTAGGAGGTAGCGAACCAGGTTATTTTCAGTGGGTCATCATTAGACTAATACAACCAAAACTGTATGGATCAAAAATAAACACGTGAGTTATAGGCGTCATTAAATCAAAACTTCTCATCAATAAGGATACCTGATTAGCCCGAACTGTGTGGAATCGGAGGAAATAACGTGATAGGTATGATTACTCGTGTTAATCTGTAGCTAGGGAAGACAGAGGTCTACACAAAATTCTTCAGTGCACGCAACTCCGGGTTTTGGAGCCGAATCGCGATCGCCTCTGCTGCCGACAGCACACGGTATCTGACAGCTCGTTTGCAACGTCCTGGTACATGGTAGATCGGTTCGAATGCATCGTTTGAGTTCATTTTGGGGTTAGGATGCATGAACTGTGACAATACTGCACTCGTTCCCTTCTTCCTCACACCAGTTTATAACCAAGCTGGACAATTCCCTCAAACTCTTACGGACGGCCAGCCATTCAAGATCCCAGACTTTGCTACCTCCATGCTATTGCAAACACTTTCTGTAAAGCTGCAAGCATAAAGTCTCATCCAAATATGACCACAAAAGTAGCCAAAAATGCTCATGCTTATCCAGCACCACCCAAACCGTGTTCTACTTATCAACTCATCTTGGAAGCATTGGTTGAAGAGCTTAATTTTATTCGTAAAACACATCACACTAATCATATCCTTCGGTAGGTTATGGTCTCATCCTTTTGTCTCTGACCACCCGAAATAATCTAATACCTCCAATTTCGACTCGAGTTTTACACCAAGAGGACTGAAAGAACTGTCTTTTTTTAGGTAACCTGCGGAAATTCAAGATTATCCATCTCCAAAATATCCTGACCCTTTTCCTGAAATTCCGCAAAGTTATAATAACTTCATTTTATATGTGCTTCGCACTATCAAGATGCACACTTACAAGATGCTCAGCCGTGTCCAACAACTCTTTGCTCATCGCAACCTGTTTCAACCTGATTCTAAATCTTCCAGCCCCACGTCCTACAGTTGTAGTCAGCCGACAGCTGATATATAATTGCATGGTTGACAACCGGTCAGAAAACCTACAATTATATGTTTCACCGAACTCAGCTGACTCCATTCTCAGCCTCTCATCCACAACGCTTGCTTGCTTTGTGCTTAACCACTCCAATCCTTTTACACTAACCGAAATATTTCGTCGCCAGCAACTCACCCTAGCTTATTCAGTCGGGGCGAAAACCCCGCCAGACAAAATCGATCACATCACTTCTGTTCAATGCCCGTTCACTTAAAAATGCGCAGTCTTCGCTTTGCAGTATCTCTCTTTGAACCAGACTTCAACTTAGTGCCGGAAACTTGGTTTACAAAAGACATTCCTCATTCTTGTTTCTATGCTGATAATTACAAACAGTTTTCTCGTTTGCCGAGGATTAGCACTTGGCGGTGATTGTATTGTATATGTATCCGACAACTCTCAAGCGTCATTGTTAAACAGCTCCCTTAAAGAAACTAACATTGAGACTTTGCTTGTGCGCACGGTTAGGAGAAGCAATCCGGTACGCTTAGGTTTAGTCTGCTGCTCTCTGACTCCCAATGAGGATGACTTATTTTGCCGTATATAGCAGAAAGACCCGCCAACAGTAAAGTACTTAGAGGTGACTTCAATAAGCTCACGATAACTGGACATCGTACGCTGCGCCTGATAAATATGCGAGCCTAAGTTCCGCTTTAAATACGCTTAGTTGGAAGCAGCATGTTCATTCACCCACCACGGATGACATTCTCGATTTGTTCCTTACAGTAGGCCTATCCAAAGCTTCCACAGTTATCTTAGACAAATTGCCGGGTGGTGCTCTCAAGATAGTCCTATCCTCCTTCTAATGGCTACAAGCTGATCCCACTCTGACACATTCTAAAGTCCTGTATTGGCTGTACAACGCACCGCATTGAGAATCATTTTCTATTTCTCTAAGATCTCTACAATGAAACGATTTCTCACGAATGACGCGCAACAAGCTTCTGATGATTTTGCAGCTACACTGAACCTTGTCTAAACGCTCTCATTCCTAGGAGATATCGGCGTACTTCCTGTTCATGGAAATTACTTACTATCTCTAACGATAATTAGCTCGCAAATTCCTTCTGCTTCGTAGATGCTACTTGCTCAAGAAAGACATTTTTATTTTATTACAACAACGGGTCATATCAGAACTGGACAATTTTTTGCAAAACACGCGTTTTACTGGTAGATGGTAGGTACTCTGTCCCCATAGTAAAAACCGAGAACTTACCAAGCTGATAAGAAGCAGAAACAAAACCACAACAACTCCATCGATTTCCATCCCTGGCATCTGTCCGATAAGCAATCCAACTGACACCAGCGGCGTTTTTAACAACTACTTTTTATCCACTTTTAACAATATTACTTAAGCTCCAGCGCAACTTATCCCTCTGCTTACTGGTGAAAAGCTGTGTGCACTTGAATTGGACCTCTGACATTACAATCCTGTTTCCTCTACTGAATTATCATATTATATTGTACTTGATCATCTACCACCAACTCTGATAATAATCGGAGGCTATGATAGTACATTTCAGTTTTTTCTCTATCAACAACACTTTATCAAAACCTGTCAACCTCGTCTAGTAGACATCAGTACAAGTTGACAATTGTTAGCACACAAGCCTACGTTGGCCGATGGCCAATTGATCTACACGCATGAGTTAAATCAGAAGGTCACCGCTTCGAGTCCGCTCAGGGGACGGCGTCCTCGCGGTCTACTCAGCCAGGCGCAACTGGGGATTGTCATGCGTTAGCGAAGCACCGTTACGGCATAGAGCTGACGATTTGAAGTTTTTAATTATTTTACACAAGCCTACCGCTCGTCGGTCATCCTTTATTTATCTCGGTTTTTGCAAGATATTAGCTCTGTCCTTCCAGAATTAACCAGCTGATTGGTAGCATGAATGAGTTCACGTCTATCCTTTATCAAACCACCTTTTATGCTCCTATATCTTAATTGATTTGTCTTTTCAAAGTTGCATTTGGGGTACTCACTGATTCGTATTTTTAGTGCAGTGCTGAAACCATATGTGTTGTAAATGAGTATACACCTGACTAGCGTGTATAAAGCAATTTACTTAACTTGATTTGACTAGTATTATGCCTGCAGTGTGAAAGAGTGTTGCTTCTACCCCCGTTACAAATCAGGATCTGTCCATGCAACGAGCGTTTCCCGTCCAGTTGCCCACACTGCTGTCCATTTAAAGCTTATGGAATGTCACATAAGTTTAAAATAGTTTGACCTCTTGACAGCACAAAGCCTTGGAAACAACCCACAGGAAGTATTCCTACGTTCATGATCCTACATAATATGTCAAATCAACTTCCTTAACCACTTGATTAGTTCGCTTCATCAGCTCTAGTTATCTAACTTGACAAACAAAAGGCATTTGATCGCGTTCCACCCATTTACCTGTTATCCGAGCTAACTCTTTATGGCATCTGTAACCCCCTGCTTTCGTGCTTCGAGTTCTACCTCACTAACAAGATCCAGATAGTCCAGCGGCAAAATAAATCAAACAGACCTATGCCAGTTACGAGTGGCGTGCCACAAAGCAGTGCTTTCGGACCTTTATTCTTCCTTTTATACACGAACGACAATTTCGACGTCTTTTTCTGCGGAAAGCCTTTACTATTTACCGATGACATAAAAATTATTTCCTTTGTAAACCCACCAGTATCAATGTAACGCTCAGGGAAATCCCGTATGGTTTAGATTCGATAAACTCGCGCCGCTCCAGGTGGTAGCTGTCAGTTAGTGTCAATAAATGTCACATGTTATCCTGCAGATGAGCTGGTGTCCCTCTGCCATAATATCAGCGACACTGCAAATACTTTAACTCACTGAATACGCCGGATATACGGCAGCTCAAGCTAGTAGAAACCAAAGTCTTCTTTTCAGTAATAAATGATCATTCGGCGCCATGTACAACTTGCAAAGGACTCCATTGCTAGATTGTAACTCCAAGATCTACCGCACTTCCATGATATATATATACATATATATATATATATATATATATATATATATATATATATATGGTTGGCGGCATATATATGTGTCAACAGATACAGTGCTGCTACACAAACGCTCAGGGACTCAACTCTAAGCTACCTGAATTGCGCCATCGACAAAACACAATCAATTGGGATATCATAGCTGTAACTGAAACCTGGCTCTCCAATGACATGCTCGACACGGAAATCGAAATCAGTGATATGTCAGTTATTTGCAATGATCCTCCGTCTCGGGGTGGCGGCGTTGCTTTGTCCTATCGGAATTGTCTGAGATGTGAGGCTATTAACGAACGTCACCTTGCTGTCTCCGACGCTTTGTTTTGCCGAATGCAGCTAAATGACCGAGGTGGTGAACCTTCGAAGAAGACGTGGGATGCTTGTCTGTTGGCAGTTGTCTACAGGCCACCGAACTCCACCGCAGACCGAGATGGCATTCTGTTAAATGCGCTTCATTATGCAGTTTCTCAAAAGTACTCACATTATCTAATCATGGGCGATTTTAATGTACCCTTAATTGTCTCACCGACTTCTAGTGGTCCTTACTTCAAATCAAAGATTCTGGAGTTTATGGATACAGCAGATCTGTACAACCACGTGCACCGACCAACTAGACACCGCGGTTCAAATAAGCCATTGCTTCTGGATTTAATCCTAACCAACGAAGAGTTGATGATAGAGACAATTTCATACGATCCACCATTAGGCAACAGTGACCAATCAGTGTTAAATTTTGCCTATGTGTGTTCCGCCAATACTACTGAAATCAGACATGAAAACCGAAGAACTATAACCAACTATTCCGTGCTTCCCAGCCTAGCGACAACCGTCAACTGGGACCTCAATCTGCAGAGCACGGCAGACGACGCGTGGAACGAACTAAAAGACAAAATTAGCTATGTCACGCAAGCGGTCCCTAAAGTCATGCCATTACGATTGCCGCGCCGGACCAACACCTGGATCCGATGCAGAACGCGTAAATGGATTAGCACCAGAGACGAGATCTGGAGACAATACGCGCTGAACAATTGCGACGCCACTTGGGAGAATTACAAAATAGTGAGGAACTATTGCACATCACTGATTAGAGCCGATAAGTACGAATGGCAAAAAAACATGGCACTTAAGTTCACGAACAATACAAAACTGCTGTACAGGTGCGTGAACTGCAGAACGAAAGTTAAAACAGGAATACCACCACTCAAGACGGATGGTGGCCTAACGACTGCTGCTGTGGATGCTGCTAACGCATAACTTCTGCAGTTTGGCACAGTGACTGCAAACGCCATAGAACCTTTGCCAAACCAGCATTCACCCAACTTGGTCGGCATATCAACTGTCACTTTTACCTCAGCAGTTGTCGCTAGCAAATTACGGTCTCTAAGAGAAAATAGCGCTCCGGGAGTCGACAAGATCAGACCCAAAGTTCTTAAAACTCTTGCTCCCACCATAGCAGCACACCTCGCAAGCTTTTTCCAAAGTCTACTCAATTCCCAAACATTTCCGTCTGAGTGGAAAAGCGGGATAGTCACTCCGATATACAGAGGAGGTAAGCGATCGGGTCCTGCCAACTACCGACCCATTACTCTCCTCCCTGGTTTATCAAAAGTAATGGAATCGTTAGTTGCAGATGAAATTACACGATATTTTGAGAGTCTGAAGCTAATTTCTCATCTCCAACACGGCTTTAGGCGCAAACAATCTTGCCTCACAAATCTGCTTCTTGCTCGGGATTCATGGAACAAAGCGCTTGATAAAGGATCCCCCTTGATGTGATTTACCTAGACTTTTCGAAGGCATTCGACAGAGTCAGTCACTTAGCTCTGCATCATAAGCTTCGTGCCTACGGTATCCATGGTTCCCTACTCACCTGGCTAGCAGCAAATTTGCATGACAGAACGATCAAGGTCAGAGTCGCCGATGCCCTATCGGAAACTCTCTGCATCTCCAGCGGTGTTCATCAAGGATCCGCCCTTGGACCCCTACTTTTTCTGGTCTACATTAACGACCTCCCGGATAATATTCAGTTCTCGATGCAAATTTTTGCAGATGACGCAATAATCTGAAGAGTTATTCGCTCAACATCAGACTGTGCCCTCCTCCAGAATGATTTGGATCGAATCAACAAATGGGCAGATATAAACCACCTCCCCCTGAATCCTGCTAAGTGTCACCTACTGTCATTGCGCAGCAATCTTACCAACACGTACCTCTTGGGGCAGTACGTTTTACGGCGCGTGACCACAGAAAGAGACTTAGGTATCATTGTGCAAGAAAGTCTGGGGAATTCGCTCCAATATTCCAAAGCAGCAAACATGGCGAACATGAATCTGAGACTATTGAGGCGAGCTTTTGGTGTTTTTGAACGACGGTTGGTACCCATGCTTGTCAACTCCTATATCCGTCCCCACGTCGAAAATGCCGTGCAGGCTTGGTGCGCATGGTTAAAACGGGACATTCATCTCTTAGAGCAGCCCTAACGAAGAGCTACCAAGGCAACACGCGAATTATCTGGTCTCAGTTATGAAGTGCGTCTCAGTTTAATCGGAATGTTTTCCTCCGAATACCGACGACTACGCGGAGAGCTCATTCTCGCATACCGGATATTAACGGAAAGCGATCACCCGTGCAAATCGCTGCTCACCCTAGCCTCATATAAGCGATCGAGAGGTCATGACCTCAAGCTGATAATCCAACACTCCCGATTAGACTGTAGAAAATATTTTTACGCTCTTAGAATCTGTTTACAATGGAATAACTTGCCAAAGCATGTGGTAAACGATCCGAACATTACAGCCTTCAAACAATTGTTAGACATTCATCTGAGTGACAAACAACATATTGTGGTGTGATGTACCAGGTTTAGACTATTGGGATTTCAGTTCCATGTGGGAATCTAATGATTTTTATTTATTTTGCATTTACCATCCTATGAGTCTTGTAAAGTCAATGATTTTCATCCCATCAAACACTATTGAACTATATATATATATATATATATATATATATATATGTGGTTGGCGGCATCCGGTTTCGGATTTGCCTGTCACTGCGGCCAGCCACAGGACGCCTGCGCCTACAGAGGGACAATGGGTGGCTGCCCTGCACCACCCACAGATCCAATCACACATCCCATATCCAGTGTAAACCCGAAGGAATAAGGCCGGGAGGCACGTGGATGGGAGCCACGTTTCATCAACGGAGCCGGCCCACACTCGTTCACAGGCAAACACAAGCACCCTGTAATTTGGGGAATCAATCGCACACAGGGAGGTGGTTGGACCGTAGTCCGCTCCACATTGAGTGCATGGAACCACTCTTTGATCCCAACACGACCACAAGGACCGTGCACCCCGTCCCCTCCAGCAACGACCAACTGTCCTCTGGAGCCAGTATGGACGAGGTAGTGGGTAATAGACAGGTATCACCTGGTCAACATGCACATCAAGCGTAGCCTCACTGGGGATTTAAAGCAACAGCCAATCACTTGTGAGAAAGATAACGAATAAACTAAATCGAGTAATGCATAAGGAAAGGATGACATATATCTTAAAGTAATGAGCATTAGAAGTAAATTGTTTACAGAAGAATGCGAGATAAGTTCACGAGGTCAGCAAGTATACTTTACGGAAATGCCACGAACACAAAAATGTTTTCGTAAAGGACTAGGATTGGCTCAAGTGACATGTGCTAGTTTATAGAAGAGAGTAGAGGTAGACATTTATATGAGAAAGCAAAGCATTGGGACAAAATTGAAAACCCACCACCTGAAATAAACAGACTTAGCACGGAAGCAAACGGTGGCATAAAGCTTAAATTAGTGAGCATTTGAAATAAGTTGTTTACAAAAGAATACGTTTGCAAAAGAATAAGGGGTAAGTTTACGAGGTCAAGAGGTTTATTTTACGGAAATGCTACAAACACGAAAATGTTATCGAACTAAATACATGTGGCTTAAGCGACGTGTGCAAGTGTATAGAAGAGAGTATAACTAGGCATTTATATGGGAAAGAAAAGCATCAGGGTAAAATTGAAAACCCACCACCTGAAATAAAGGGACTTAGCATGCAAGCACGCGGTTAGTAAATCGAATGCAGCGTACCTACAGACGCTGCTCCGGTTCTGCCTACCTTCTCTGCAGAACGCGTCGGCGCTTCGGCAGTAGTCCCGAGTGGCCTCGCTCATGGCTCACTAGGTCTGCCTGACTCAGGCACCCGCGACCGCATGTGCTACAGCACCATGCACTCGATGTCGATGGAGTACAATCCATCGGTGCTTGCCGCTTCCGCACTTGCCGCTTCTTCTCTGCATGCAGCAGGACCTTCTCCAGCACTTCAGCAACTGCCTTCGTGATGAGATCGCGCCATGCACGCCGATCAACCGCTTTCGATTCCCATGACCTGCAATCAAGAGTAGAACGTGTGAGGATCACATTGATCATGTCCTTGTAACGTAACTTTGGTTTCCCCACGTGCCGCTTCCCAAGACTCAGCTGACCGTATAAGAGTTGTTTCGGTATCCGCGTCGAATCCATACGCCACACATGACCGAACCATCTCAGGTGTCTCAGTAAAAGTATGCATTCCACCGCATACATTCCACTTCGGCACAACACTTTCGTGTCCGCAACTCTGGCGCCCCAACTGATGCGCAGAATCCGTCTTAAACACTGTTGATGAAACGCTCGAGATATTTCATCTCCCGACGGTACATCGTCCACTCTTCGCTGCCGTATAGAAGAATGGAGAGAACCATGGATTTTTACACCATCAGCTCCGTGCCAATGCTAAGCTGATGGTTTTTCCACACTCGGTACTCAAGCTTCCAGAATGCCGCTGCTGCCTTCGACACGCGAATACGAAGCTCACTGTGTATCTGCTGATCAGTGGACATCATACTCCCAAGATAGCAGAAGTGGAAGGTGGTTTCCAATACTTCAGCACAAAGGCTGATTCGAGGCACCATTGTAGATTGCACCTCTGGTGAAGGCAGACAGACAGTTTTGCTTGTGTTGATGGTGAGCCCGAATTTGGCCGCTGTCGAAGCCAGAGCACTAGTCACGTGCTGCAACTCATCCGCGCTGTGTGCCAACAACGCACAGTCGTCAGTGGAGAGCAACGTACGGATAGTTGTCTCACAGACTAGAGTTCTCGCACCGAAACGACGGATGTTCAGCAACCCACCATCAATACGGTGCTCCACACGAACACCGTAAGCACAAGCCGCATCAAACACGCACGCCTTCATGGCCTGATATATATTAAACAGGGCAGGAGCTAAGACACAGCCTTGCTTCACACCGGGGATAACTAAAGTCATCTGAGGTCTGTCCACTCAGCAGCACCTTCACCCGCATATCACTGCGCAGACATTCAATTAAACTTACAAACTTACGCGGGCAGCCAAACTTACTCAACACCAGCCACAATGCCTCGCGGTTCACCGTATCAAATACGTTGGTGAAACCAACAAAAAGCGGGTACAATGGCTGGTACCGTTCTCTGCAATTCTGTAACTGACGAGCCGCAAACACCATATCTACAGTGTTGCGACCCGAACAGAAGCCACCCTGCTCTTGTATATATATATATATATATATATATATATATATATATATATATATACATATGCACTGGTCGCGATGGAGCTGGCGCGCTACAACATCGATATTGCGGTGCTCAGTGAAACCCGGCTCGCTGAGCAAGGTAAGCTGCATGAAGCAGGTGCTGGCTACACATTCTACTGGGTGGGCAACGCCGACTCAGCACCACGTGAACATGGGGTCGGATTTGCAAAATCCGATCGCCTGCATGGCCAGCTGGTAGGTGAACCAACAGACATCAGCGCGCGACTGATGACCGTTCACCTACGACTCGGAAGAGGTGAGTTTGCCACTTTCCTCAGCACGTACGGTCCGACCACGTGTTATCCTGATGACACGCGTGATCAGTTCTACACTGAGCTATCCTCCGTGATACGGTCTGTGCCGAGGAGCGACCGACTATTTCTGCTGGGTGATTTCAATGCGCGCGTTGGGCGTGATGCATCAGCGTGGACAGATGTTATCGGTTCGCACGGCATTGGTTCAGCGAATGCGAACGGTGACAGGCTGCTCTCACTGTGTGCCACTCACGGCCTGACGATCACGAACACTCGGTTTGCACTGAGTGCGAATGATATAGCAACATGGACGCACCCACGGAGTGGTCACGTTCACCTGCTCGACTATGTCATCGTACGTCAGCGTGATATGCGGGAAGTGCGCATGACACGTGTACTGCGTGGAGCTGAGTGTGGCACCGACCACAAGTTGGTGCGGACCAAAATGTACACATATTTTAGTAAATCAATGTATTGCACTCCCGCCGTGAATCGGCGCAAATTTGACATTCGCTCCCTCGGTACTGTGGCGAAACGTACTGAGCTGGAGAAGGCGATGGCTGCATGACTGTGTAATGTGGAATGCATAGCCACAGTGTTCGACCTGTGGCACCACATTCGCGACCAGGTGACAGCTGCTGTCGAGTAGATCATCGTGCGCGCTAACCGTAAGCGGCCTGATTGGTTTGATGACAACCAGGTGACGACTGGCGCATTGGTGTGAGAAGAATGCAGCATTTGCTGCATATGTTGCAGATCCCAGTGACTTGTGGAAGAAGAGTCAGTTTCGCAAACTTCGACGACGACTGACCCGAGAGCTCCGTCGCCCAAAAAATGCATGGTGGACGGAGAAGGCGATGCAGATGGAATGCTACGCCGAACGCCGCCAACACAAGGAATTCTTTGACTCCTTGAAGGCGGTGTATGGAGTGAGATTGGAGCCGCTGAGGACACTGATCGATGGTAGTTGAGGAGCTACCTGCACACAGACTGCAGACATAACGCAGATCTGGCAAAAACACTGTGACTGTCTCTTGAACAACCGTTCAGATATCGACTGGCCTACATTGAACGGCCTCAGGCAGCACGATGTGAAGGCGAATCTGGCGGATACGCCGACACTGGATGAGACGCAGACAGCACTTGCTCAGCTGCGAAACGGCAAATGCGCCGAAGGTGACGGGATCTCACCTGAAGTATTGAAACACGGTGGACCCGCGTTGTTGACTGCGCTGCACCACTTGGTGCAACGCGTATGGATTGAGGAGGAGGTAACTGCTGAGCTGAAGGGTGCCCTTATGCTACCACTGTACAAGAGCAAAGGGAGCAAGCAATGTTGCACGAATTATCGTGGCATCAACTTGCTGAAATGTGTGCGCAAGGTGATTGCCCGAAGTCTGCTCAATCGTCTCGTGAGTCAGATTGTGGAACCTAACGTGGCGGTAGAGCAGTGCGGATTCCGTAAGGGTCGCAGCACCATAGATATGGTGTTTACGACTCGTCAGTTGAAACAGAAATGCAGAGAACGACACCAGCCATTGTACCCGCTTTTTGTTGATTTCACCAAGGCATTTGATACGGTGAACCGCGAGGCATTGTGGCTGTTGTTGGCTAACTTTGGTTGCCCGCATAAGTTTGTAAGTTTAATTGGATGTCTGCACAGTGGTATGCGAAAGAGGGTGCAGCTGAGTGGAGAGACCTCGGATGACTTTGCAGTTGTCACTGGTGTGAAGCAAGTCTGTGTCTTAGCTCCTGCCCTGTTTAATATATATCTTCATGCAATGTTGTCCTGTGCTTTTGATGCGACTTGAGCTTACGGTGTTCGTGTGGAGCACCGTATTGATGGTGGGTTGCTGAACATCCGTCGTTTCGGTGCGAGAACTCTAGTCTGTGAGACAACTATCCGTACGTTGCTCTCCACTGACGACTGTGCGTTGTTGGCACACAGCGCGGATGAGTTGCAGCACGTGACTAGTGCTCTGGCTTCGACAGCGGCCAAATTCGGGCTCACCATCAACACAAGCAAAACTGTCTGTCTGCCTTCACCAGAGGTGCAATCTACAATGGTGCCTCGAATCAGCCTTTGTGCTGAAGTATTGGAAACCACCTTCCACTTCTGCTATCTTGGGAGTATGATGTCCACTGATCAGCAGATACACAGTGAGCTTCGTATTCGCGTGTCGAAGGCAGCAGCGGCATTCTGGAAGCTTGAGTACCGAGTGTGGAAAAACCATCAGCTTAGCATTGGCACGGAGCTGATGGTGTAAAAATCCATGGTTCTCTCCATTCTTCTATACGGCAGCGAAGAGTGGACGATGTACCGTCGGGAGATGAAATATCTCGAGCGTTTCATCAACAGTGTTTAAGACGGATTCTGCGCATCAGTTGGGGCGCCAGAGTTGCGGACACGAAAGTGTTGTGCCGAAGTGGAATGTATGCGGTGGAATGCATACTTTTACTGAGACACCTGAGATGGTTCGGTCATGTGTGGCGTATGGATTCGACGCGGATACCGAAACAACTCTTATACGGTCAGCTGAGTCTTGGGAAGCGGCACGTGGGGAAACCAAAGTTACGTTACAAGGACATGATCAAAGTGAACATCTCATGTTCTAATCTTGACTGCAGGTCATAGCGCGATCGGATCACCAAGGAAGTTGCCAAGGTGCAAGAGAAAACCGCGTACATGCTGAGAAGAAGCGGTAATTGCGGAAGCGGTAGGCGCCGATGGATTGTACTCCATTGACATCGAGTGCATGGTGCTGTAGCACATGCGGTCTTGAGTGCCTGTCAGGCAGGCCTAGTGAGCCATGAGCGAGCCCACTGGGTCCACCACCGAAGCAACGACAGGCCCTGCAAAGAACGTAGACAGAACCGGAGCAATGTTTGTAAGCAAGCTGCATTCGATTTCTAAACGAGTGTTTGCATGCTAAGTCTCTTTATTTCAGGTCGTGGGTTTTTACTTTTGTCCTACTGATTTTCTTTCTCATATGAATGTCTACCTGTTCTCTCATCTTTAAACTTGCACACCTTGCTGAAGCTAATGGCAGTCAATTTGGATAACATTTTGGTATTTGTGGCAGTATCTTGAAACAGTATTTCTGAACTCTAGAATTTATCGCCGTCTCATTCGTAATCATATTTTTTTATGCGCTCATTTAGTGAAGATGTATGTCACCGTTTCCTTATGCATTACTCGATTTAGTTTACTTGTTCTCTTGCTCTTAAGTGATTGGCTGTTGCTTGATATCCCCAGTGAGGCTGCGCTTGATGTGCATGTTGACCAGGTGATACCTGTCTATTACCCACTACCTCGTCCATACTGGCTCCAGAGGACATTTGGTCGTTGCTGGAGGGGACGGGGTGCACGGTCCTTGTGGCCATGTTGGGATCAAAGAGTGGTTCCATGCACTCAATGTGGAGCGGACTACCGTCGAGCCACCGCCTTGTGTACACTTGATTCCCAAATTACAGGGTGCTTGTTTTTGCCTGTGAACGAGTGTGGGCCGGCTCCGTTGATGAAATGTGGCTCCCATCCACATGTCTCCCAGTCTTATGCCTTCGGGTTTACACTCGTTATGGGGTGTGTGGTTGGAACTGTGGGCGGTACAGCGCAAGCGATCCATTGTCCCTCTGTAGGCGCAGGCGTCCTGTGACTGGCCACAGGCTGCAGCCCAAATCATCATATTTAGCACTTTCTCGTCATGGTGTAATGTTCAGTCTGATGAGAATTACCGTAAAGAATTCGTTACTCAGATGCTGCCTCCCTTGATTTATTCTAATATGTATTAGCCTATATATATACATATATATATATATGTATATATATATATATTGATGTGATGATGCATTGGCTGTCTCGCAATGGGGTAGGGAACTGGGTCGCTTTATCTGCTGCATACACCGGGACGGCGAAGCGAAAGGCTGCTACCGCTGATGCCTTTCTTTCTCTTCTTACCCTGCACATACCCTCTCTCTCCCCATTTCACTTAAACCCCAAATTTCTTTAATCTAAGTGACCGGATGTGCGATTGCCTACCACCGCAAGCGTATGCCACAACATCAGGTACTAGAACGTGTGCACGCTACTCTACCAGAAGAAGATAGAACGACCCCAGCGACGCACTGTAAAGGTCGATTATGAACTCGAGCGCTAAAGGATGGACATTGCGGCTCTCAATATGTCTCGACTCACTGTTCAATGCATGCTGCATGGCACTGTTGCCGGTTACATGTTGTGTCGTGTGGGAACCGGCAACACAGCGCCACTTGAACCCGGGATCCGATTTGCACTATCCGACGTCCTGAATGACCACCTGCTGGCAGAACAGATTGGCATAAGTCCACGATTGATGACAATTTGTCGGCGAGTTAGAAGAAATAAATTTGACAATTTTATTAGTGCCTATGGTCCAACTAAGTGTAATCATGATGACAACCCACCCACAATCGAACGGCCAAGCGGAGACCTTTGTGGATACATTGAAACGCGCTCTCCCCAAATCAAGCAGGGAGGGAGACATTTAGCAGGCGATCGACCGCTTCCTCTTTCTGTACCGATCTACCCAAAATCCACTAACGCCTGGTGGAATATCACCAGCATTGGCAATGATGAAGAGAAAGTTTCGCATGCCATTTGATGCAGTTCGATGGTCCTCTGAGTCCACAGTTGGTGAAGGGAACCTCAAGATGGAACGTGACCTTAATCGGCAGTATGGTGCTAAGCGACGTTCGTTTAAACTGGGTCAGCCGGTACTAGTACCTGTTTACCGGGATGGACACGCCAAATGGACACCAGGCACGATCCAGGGCAAGCGCAAGAAGGTTATTTACAACGTGCTGGTTGGAACGCAGGTATGGGCACGACGTGCAAACCAACTGCGACCAACACTGTGTTAGCCACAAGCACCAGAATCAGCCGCGCTTCCATCCAACCATTTGACGGACAGCAACTTGCTTAAACAGCCCGTAGAAGAACCCTGCCATCAGACGAATGATACCAGACCGCAGAGGACGGAACTTGAACCCAGAATATTACAGCCAAGGAATTGGACCGATAGGCGTAGAACCGCTTCCAAGAGACCTCAGATCAATCCCAGGGTAGCATCATACACCGCGGCAGCTGTTCAAGAAGGAGAGTATCCGGGAAAAGGTAAAAACGAAAGAAAACCTATTATTTCGGAAATAAATCGATTAGCTACAATCGTGCATTTCTTTCGAGGATTCAGGAACCTTCCATTCCTTCACCTGATTGCCACCATACGTAGTTTTGGCAGGGAGGCTGCTAATTTTGCCCGTTGACATTCGCTTTCTAGAAGCCGAAGGTCATTGCGCCCCCTATATATTTGGCGCAGGTCTGGCGTAGTTGTACAGCGTTTTTGGCTACTTTTGGCGGCGTTTTTGTTAACACGTTTTCGCGGTCAAGGTCGTTGGACTTTTGATTTTGCTTCTGTTGTGACAAGAATTTTGAGGAAACTTTTTTGGGTGTTTAAGTCGCAATAGCGAGAAACCGCGTAGATCTAGCAGCACATGTGTTGAATCATCGCTGCACTTGATCTGCAAGCGTGCATGTGTTGATTTTCGTGCGTTTCAGATGTTGGCTAATGACTGATATCTCCGTTGTGGGTGCGCTTGTCGTGAATGTTGACAAGGTTCCTACTTGTCCAGCACCCTCTGACTCGATTATTGACTCCAGGAAACAGTTAGTCGTTGCTTGGGGAGACAGGGTGCACGGTCCTCATGACCGTGCTAGGCTCAAAGTTTGATTCTACGTAAATTGTATGGAATGGCTGTGGGCTAGACGCTGCCTTGTGTTGGTCTAGCAGCTTTGATTCTCCAATTACGGAATGCTTCAGCTTTTCATGTTGAAAGAGTGTGGACCGGATCCCTTGATGAAACTTGGCTCGCATCCACATGCATTCCGGTTTAGTTCCTTCGGGTTTATGGTGGATATGGGGTGTGTGGATAGAGATGTAATCGGTGATGAGCGAAGCACTCATGACCCGTCTGTAGGCCTGTTCGTCGGGTAGATATCCTATGGAAGCCACGGTAGCAGACAAATCCTGAAGTGGATGCCATCGGAATCACTGTGCAGTAGAAAAGTCGGATTAAAATAATAAGTGAAATGCAGCATTTTAGATTAGTTTCATGCCCACAGCATGACGGTTTGACTATTTGTTACCTTTTAGAGGTAAGGGAAATCACGGCAACATGTTGTTGCCTGCCATTGACCTCGATCTTTGTCCAGTTCTTCAGGAGCTTCTAATCAGTGACACCGCAGCTCTGGGACCCAACCAGGAAGTAATGATCTACCGATCGTGTAGCCTTTGAATGTGTGCAGCTGTCTGTTACCAACCCACTTCTAGGATATTCCACCACGTTATCATACAAGGATTGACTCGTCACCCTAGAACATATTCTGTTACGGCAAGGCGAAATAAATTAACTTAGTTGTGCTCATTGATACTCTTACCAGGAAATACGTTGTTTAACTCCGGTTGTACTTCTAAAAGTACCGGCGAGGTATTGAATATATCAATCATGAAGCAGTTTTAAGACCTTTTCCCTAACCGATAACCAATTTCATGGAACAGACTTCCAAACTTGATACTTGAAATTCAGTCAACGATTACGTCTCGTAACGTTATACAACCATTTACCAATGTAAAAAGTGCAATTGATTTCTGTCGTGTTCAAATACTTTGCTTTGTTTTCGCCCTCGCTTCACTTATTCTACTCACACTTCTATTCAGCACTCGTTGACCTATCATGTGATTTTGTATTTGATTGGTTGCAATGCGAACCTCCATCGTTTTAATTGTACTGCGTGCGTGTGCGAACAGTTTCCACCGTACGTACGTCCCGGTGCTTCTCTGGTCTGTTGCTTGTTCGAGATACAACAAGTTGATGTCGCGCGTTACCGATGTCTTTGCATGCTACTGCCCCTACACCATTTTAGATTGACTCTGCGGTTAGCCCAAATGCAGAATGCTGGGAAGACTGGAAAATTAGTTTTTCAGATTATATTTCTGTGCTACCAGTTCCCAAAGCATCCGTGAAGCTAAAAATGGAGGATACGTTAAAGCTTTTGCGCTTGCACCTCGGCTCAGAGGGTTGGCGTATAATTGATGTTCTAAACTTGCCGGAGAAACCCACGTTGACGGAGACTTTATCGGCTCTCGATAAACTTTGGCGTGTTCGAGTGAACACCTATACTTCTCGGTACAACTTTTCGCAGCTGAAACAAGCATCTGGTGAATCAGTGGATGCGTTCATTTCCCTTCTTGTTTGTTCTGTTCGAAAGTGTGACTACAATAGTATTCCCAAGAAAAAAGTGGAAGAAATCATGCTAATACAACAATTGACTTCTGCTCTCCTGAATCCTTGGATCAGAGAGCGTCGCTTAATGGAGAACGCAGAAAAGCTCACATGGGACAGGGCCTGTGACGTGGCTCGCGCGAAGGTCCCAGTCACGGGACAAAACAAAATTTTCCTCTCTAACACAGGAGCTAATGAAACTGACCGTTTGGATTCTACACGCTCACTGACACGATCCTCAGTTAGAAATAAGTGTGACTGTTGACGAAATGCTGAACATCGTGCAAGTGATAATTCATGTCCTGCAAAGAGTGAAATCTGACGGAATTGCGGTAAGACCGGCCTATTTGCTCGGGTTTGTCGTTCCCGCACCATTTGTTTAGTTGATTCTGCAAATCACTCCAGAGCTTCTGCGGTCACCACTGGATAATCCATATATGTTGTTAACAAATACGAACATCCACTTTCGTCACCAACTCAAGAATCCAAATTGCCTTCGCCAGATATTCGTCGTGTGTATTTTGAAGTTAGAAACAAAACCATTTGTCTAAACATGGAACTAGCTTCTACCTCACCAATCACGGTTGTGCCATATTGTTGTTACAAACAGCATTTTGATCATTTAATTGTACATCCTTCTCCTTAAACTTTCAGCAGCTACACAAATGTTGATGTATCGGTTTTGTTACCATTTCAATGTTTCTAATAAACGGCAGGAAGCGTATAGTTGAAGTTTAAGTCTCTAAAACTGATAGTAGACCTTTATTGGGACGTAATGCCATGGTCGTGTTGAACGTATCACCAAGTGTCGGCCGGATGACCATTGCCAGTGTCAACCATTATTCGTTACGTTCCAGTTACCGCAATCGCTTTCTTCCAGACATTGTTAGAGTCCCAAACGCAATGCACCGCATTCAGTTGAGCGCGGATTACAAGCCGTTCAACAGTTCTCAACCTAGGCCTGTACCTTTGGCCAAGCGAGAAGCTTTGTCGGCAGTTTTGAAAAATATGGCCACGGAAGGCTTAATAGAACTCATACAGTATTCCTAGTTGGTTCATCCACTGGTTGCCGTTCAAAAGAAAGATGGCTCTATTCGTGCATGCACCGACCTTCGAGCGCTTTATCGACATATACTGGTGGATAAGTTCCCTCTGCCTTCTATAGACAAGTTTATGGTTAAGATATCAAACGCCAAACTTTTCTCAAAGCTGGATATTCGCAGTGCATACTATCAAATGCCAGTGACTCCAGATTGCCGACATTTGACTGCTTTCCTCAAGCAAGACGGTTTGTATCAATACGAAGTGCTTCCAATTGGCCTTCGTAGTGCCCCAGCTGCTGGGCAGAAATTTATTACACTATCGTTATCAGATCTTAAAGGATGTGTTGCGTATATGGATGATATTTGTGTCTTTGGTAGTAACCCCATCGAACATCAGGAAAACCTTCATAATGTGCTGCCTAGATTGAATGAACAAAATATCCGCCTGAATTCCAACAAATGCCCATACGCTGTGGCGGAGATCGAGTTTATTGGACATGTTATTTCTACCTCGGGTATTAAGCCTAATGTGTAGAACACCAGAGCCATTCTCGATTTTCCAAAACCATGCAATGTTACACAGATGAAACATTTTTTTGGGTTCGTGTTCCTATTACCTTGGACATTTACCCAATTTAAGACTATTGCCGAGCCGTTAGGGAGGTTGACGCGCCAATACCAGGAGTATCGTTGGGCTACTGAACAAGACAATGCTTACATGACCATACGAGTGACGATTGAATCCACTCCTACGGTAGAGATCTTCCAAAAAGCATAAATAACATCAGCAGTACGCCGATACGCAGTAGCGGCCCTTCGCCGCCGTGTAACCACCATCAGTCGCGTCTACGCTGAGAATACTGCGGGGGTTGCCCGGCCCCTTATGCAGGCTTGAATCTGCGAACTCCGGATTACAAGGCATGCTTGTGATACTTAGGGCCGAGTACCGAGTTTGAGAGCAAATTCGACAAAGGAATCAATTCTAAAATAAGGGCAAGGCAGTTTGATGTCTCGGTATCATCTTTTATTCATTGCCTCGATAATGTTTCCATTAGCAAACACTGACATACTGATTTAAGGACGGTTTTCTGGAGCTTAGTTCCAACATCAACACCAGCAAAACCACTTTAGTGTGACGACAACAAGTATCCACTTAACAATGCGTTTAAACGTACCATGGCGAAAATTTGTCTTCACGATTTGTTTACATTTGATCTACGTTACTAACTATTTCCTCTTCCTCCCCGGAGGCAAGAATTCGGACACATCGAGCAGGAAGTCAGTTTTGGTATTATTCCCTCTGCTTGGCGATCGCATGCCACTAATATATCTATCGGAAACCTCTTCTGTGGTATGCTTTGTTTATAAATACCTCAAAGGGCTGTTTCTTTTCTTCTACCAAAGTGTATATCTTGATTCAGACGAACCATCGGAATGTCTCTTACTTAAGAGAAATGCATCCTTATCCGTTGGTACATTACTCGGTTGCTAGATTTTACTTGTTTCCATTGTTTGCCAAGTCAATGGAGATCTCTAATGGTGATGAACTGAAGCTTCCAAGCTAATCAATACATCCACGTAAGGCTAATTGCGAAAAACTCACTGGCAAGTGCTTGATTGGAAAGAATCTCATGGTATAACTGGCTGGATAGTTTGAATGCATATAACAGCGACCTTTAAGATGAGTTAATACGGTGTTGGCTTAGTTGCTTTTAATTCATACCAACACACGACCAGATGGTACGTGGAAATCCGGATGAAACCTTTCGGTTGACCACCGCGCATGAAAGTAGCTCCCCGAAGGATGGTTCAACGGTTGATTGTATTAACTGAATGGAACGTTTACCAAAATCTACTTACTTTTACTGTTAACTTTTCCACCTTCTAGTGCATTTAACTGCTGAAGCACTGAAAATGCGTTTGGGAACCGACCGGAATAAAGTAACTAATTATCTGCTTTATGCGATCCCGCTTTAGAAATTGATCAGACCAATTAGTGGACTGTATTTCAAGCTATCGAAAAGTATGTTATGCATTCATACAGACTGAGTTTCACCGAACTTGATTTATCGTTTTACGCTGGTTGACATTCAGTGAGACCATCTTTCATTGCACCACTAAGTTTAGTTAACCTGGTGATCACGGTCATGTTAATTACAAGACAGATTTACTCAGTAATCGCTGATGGTTTTGCCAATCTGGATCAGTTCCAGGGCATATATGAAACTTGAGGCTCATTCAGTTTAATTTTTCTGGATAAAATAAATTGTAACTTCCTGCCTAATTTTGTTCACCAGTCTTTCATCGGTGTTTTAATAATTTACCTTCGCACTACGTGCAAGATTGGTGGTTTAATATTTTCCAGCCTACTTTCACCGTCAAGGTGTTTTAACGGCACAATGTTAGCGTCGCAGGCTGTACTAACTATACATTATTTATCTTAAACACAAAAGAATGATGCTGTAAACGCATCCACAAATAATTACGGCTTGCTGGTTTTCGCGTCACAATTCGCCCAGTGATAGTATTCGTCTACAGACTAGTTTGCTTAACAGACTGATTTGGTGATCAGAATTATTTTCAGTGACTGGTTGCTCCACCCTCCTCTCCATCATAATGTCCTGTCCTGACGTTTGGTTAGAACACCTACTGGGTTGTTGGACCATCTTAGCTGCACTACCTTATAATATGTGACGAGAATGTCGAACTTAGTTGTTTTTAATGGGCCGGCAACAGTGATTACCCTTTGTGCCTTCTTCTGCACCTTTAATCGTAGGTGTGCACATTGGAAATGCAGTCACCCTGCCCATTGCCGGAGCACTCTGTCGGACGTCCATTGGATGGCCTTTGATCTTTTACTTTTACGGTGAGTTTATGTAATGCACTTTAAGAAGTATAACCCTCCGTACTCTACCATCGGAAACTATTTAGCTTTGCGCTTACTTGACCTTGTGCTGCTGAAATCGATTTTTCTCTGCACTGGACACTTTCTAGTAAACATAGTTTTTACGACGGTTACGTTTTACATGCGAATTCCTTCTTTACTTCCTTGCAATGCGCCGCTTTTAACCCCAAATATTTGTACTCTGCGAGTGCACTCAGTTACATCGCGTATAATCTAAACCTTTCCTGGAGCTGAAGGGTTTCTTTTTTATCAGTGCTATTTCTGCACAATCATACATCATTTTGGCTACCGCACAATGGTGTTACGCTCTTGAAAGTCAATGAATCGTACTCCTTTGGTGGACTGTTTATCTGAGCTGTCTCGTCGGTGGTTGTTCCTTCCTCTTACACAGACACACGTATGAAGCTTATTGGATAGTAATATCTTTTGATTGGCGTATGCTCAATTGCCCAGAGTGAATGCAAGTTGCTACTGTTTGGTGAATGCAGCATATTTACTGAGCTTGAACGACCGGCGTATTTAGACTTTTCTCTGCCACGTAGTTCTTATATCAGTGATGCCAACGGGAATGTCGGAAGCCTGAAATGTAAGGGTATCGCTACTCACGAATTCATACTGCAAACAGCCTACCTGTATCCAGGGACACTTGAATAATTGTGCTCATCACAACACAAGTGAATGAGAAACCTACCCATTTGGAAACCCCTTCTTTAATATGTGACAATCGCAGAGATCAATGGAGCATACTGTTTTACCGCGGAAACCCCTTGGTTTTCGTGTAAAGTACTAATATGGGAAAGAGACAAAAATGAAAGAGCCGTAAGTTGCTTCGAACACACCCCGTGCCACCAGAGTTCATTCCCAGCTTCTTTCCTCAACTCCAACTTTACAATGACAATTAAGACATGTAGTAAGTGAGTTTATCGCCTGATCAACACCGTTAATATGTTACCATGCCTCCAACAGCGCAAGTAACTGTAGTTTGGGGCTTAAGTAACGGTCTGCACAGCATTTGATCTAACCTTCAAAACTAGGTGCGCAATACCACTGCATTTGATAATTTGTGGTATTGGATATTATGAAACACATTGACAGTCCCTGTCACTGTCGCATCACCGAATTTCGAAACCACTGCCTTGTTAACAGCGATCATCTTTTGTGCGTCGCTTGAGAAGAAGTTCCGCATTCCATGTGCTGCAAGCGGAAGAGCGGGGCATTCTAGTGTACTAGGTGATAACATAGAATTACCTCTCGATGGAAGAACGTAATCATTTTTTGGGTCACCACTGAACTCTACTTTTGACTTCGTCGGTTCTTGCTCCAGCAAAGAAATAAACTACTGTATATCACATGCCTGATATCCTGGTTCGGAATGCGCATACAACTTCTCGACTATATTCTGCTATCAAGTATTCCCTTGTTGTCGCATATCACCTAATCCTGATTGCTGCTAACCCTTCAGTGGCCGAGTGGCTTAGACCCTTCTCATTATCCCGATCCCACATGCGACTGGCGATGGTCCTGTGACAGCGAAGGGTAGGCACGAGATACCAGCTTACTGCTAACGCTCCTGTCTCATCCAGACCGGATCTTCACCTGATAACGCGATTCATCTGTCATTTTAACTCATTAGGCTATGCTTGTCGGTACTTTCAGGCACCCCTAAGACCAGTGGTAGCAGTACCACCAGTTTATATTTCTATAAAGGTCATTTGTTACCACTCTTTCATACAGATTAAACCCGAACCGCTTGCTTTGGGTAGTCCATATCCACCGTATATCCATTGACAGTCTATCTCTGAATGCGATATAGCCAGCCGATGCTGATTTAGAAACTTACCGAAAGACTTGGCACCGCTGGATGGAGGCTTCGGAATTTGACACATCAGTAACTTGGGATCTTGTTCGACATGATGCTTCCGCATTCGTTCTTTTGCATCCAGCTGTTAAGCCTCCAAGCCGATTGAGGTTAATCACTTTTGTTCTCTAAACGTCTACTTTGCTTTACGACTGGCTTATAATCTATTGTTAACTTTTATCTTCTTAGCGACGCTAGTCACAACAACCAGGTGTACCAAATTTTCGCTACTAGATCATAGTCGTTTAGCTGAACTGACCATTGATTAGAGGTCGGCTCACTCCAATCCCTGTACTTTCCAAGTCGCTGTCGGAATTGGAACCACACACATTTCCGTGGATCGTAGCTGTATTTCCGCTTCCCATTGCGCAAGCTTTCTAGCTAAGTTTAGGAGCTCTTTTAATATGTAAGTGTTTGAGAATATTCTCAGACCATGAATATATGAGAAATGTCGAATTGTTCTCTGGGTCGTACGATTTGTTTGCTGGTATCCCGGTACCAGACCAGTAAACATCTATTTTACAACTACCATGGATATAGCTTATTTTTGTCGCTAGATTACTCCCATTGCTGGTCAAGGATACGTTTCGCCTACCATGCTGTTCGCTGTCCTCTTGTATTGAACTTGGTGGGTGACAGACTGATCAGAGAATAAACACATGGCATCTGCATAGTCATGCAATCCACCTAACTGATCGAAAATCCCTCCTGACAATGTGTATGTAAGCTCAGAATACTCAGTTCGTTCGGCGATGCGTCATGCTAATGAACACGCAAAAAGTGTTAGCAGGTAGGTGTAGTTATCGAGGTCTGCCACTCAACCAACCAACCAATAAACGAGTCAGTCACAAATTCATTTCAACAAAACGAAAAAAGCCATCATTCGGTCAAATCTCCACTCGCATACCTCCACACAGTGGGTCACCGCGAGGACTGGAGGTGTGAGTTCCGATAAATAATAAAAGCGAGTCACCAACAAAGGGGTTACAGCTTTGGAACGTGCAAAAATAATGTTGCTCAGTTTGGTAATGGGATGTCTGCAACCAGATCGCTGGTTCAGGATGTTCGTCTAACCTAATCGTTCCGGTAACGTCACCTCACCCCGTCAAACGTAATCTCCAGCTCTTCCTGACTCAGACTTTGAGCAATTTCGAACTGGTCACCATACTCTTTTGCATACATAGAGGTGAATAAGCGAAAATAGACTTGCCGCTGACTTCTACCCTTCTTTTGGCCTTGTTCTTGAATCTTGCTCGCCCTCCATCAACAACGTTCGCTAGTCATCAGCCTGAGTTGGACTGCAGTAATACAAATCCTTACGATCTGCGTCTATTCCGCCAAGGTTCTCATTAGTCTCGAGCCCTTAAAAGACTTATACCAGGTTACACCACTCGTGTTTTTGTCTGCGTTTGGCCTTCGTATCCAAAGCTTGCGCAACAAGCTGCAACTTCGTGCGCACTATAAATATCTACATTTATTGCACTGCAATAATGTTCATTTGTGTCTATCACGGTTACCATCACCGTGTAAGTGGCTCTTAATGTGGTGAGGTGGTTTGCATACTCCTATGAGCCACTGTGCTGCGCTTGTTGGCACACTCCAATTGGTTTCAACGCCATTCCATAACTGGCAGGTCGGTAGTTAAGGGTCAGGCAAACTCATCCACAACCCTTTTAGGGGATGGAGGAGAGTTCGGTGCCCCACTTCTCTCAAAACTTAGCCTTAGGAGAAAACAAGTTTACGGGTTATAAGCTTGCTACTCGATCAGAATATAACACACTGGCGCCACAGATTGTCAGACGTTGGGAGGACACCGCCCGGTGCCCACTGGTTTGCCACCGCCTGCCTCAAGTCCTGCAGACCTTGGTCAAATTGGCGTAAATCCACCAAATCTTGTTCGCAGGTGCGTTACTCGACTAGCAGCATCCCATTCCGGATTTGGCTGCCATTGTGGCCACCATAGGACAGCTACACGACGGCTGCGGATACATAGGGACCATAAGTGGCCTGTGTTTCACCAACCACTGCCTCATCCACTCATCCCATATCCCGTGCAAACCCGAAGGAATAAGATCGGTAGGAATGCGGATGTGAGCCAGATTTCATCGAGGGAGCCGGCTCACACTCCTACAACAGGCACAGCAGAAGCATTCCGTGATTGGGGAATCAAACCTGCTAGAACAACACAAGGCAGTGGCTGGGCCACGGCCCGTCCCACTTCAGTTACCTGGAATCACGTTTTGAGCCTAGCACAGTCATGAGGACAGAGCAACGACTAACTGTTTCCTGGAGTCAGTAATGGAGTCAGAGGGTGTTGGACAGGTAGGAATCTTGTCAACATTCACGACAAGTGCAGCCGCAACGGAGATATCAATCATCAGCCAACATGTGAAATGCACGAAAATCAAAACATATGCACGCGTGCAGACCAAGTAAAGCGATGATGTAACACGCTTGCCACTTTGAACGCATTATTAACCTGAGGTAGTGAATTGAATCAGAAGCGGCGCACTTACCAAGCGCTGCGCTGATAATTATTAATTCACCTGGCTCACTTCCTTTTAGATATCGGCCTCTTGTGTCCACACAGGTGGCTTACCAAATCAGCTGACTCAGGCATTCTCGACCGCACGTACTATAGCACCATACGCTAGATGCTGATGGAGCACACTCCATCGGCGTCTGTCGTTTACTTAACCGGCGGTTCTTCTTCGCATGCAGCAATGATGTCTCGTGTACCTTGGCAACCGCCATCTTGGAACTTCAAGTTGTTGGCGCCGAGCCACCGTGTTTCATTTCCAACATTCGCGATAAACATTAGTTCATGATAAAATCACCTTGATCCTGTCCTGGTAACGTAAGTTCCTTTTTCCCACGTGTCGCTTCCCTGTCTTGAGTTACCTACATAGCAGCTGCGATGTTATTCTTGACGAATTTGTGTAGCGGACATGCCCCAGCCTCCTCAAATGTCACAGCAGAATAATGTCTCCCAGCTCATGCACGCCACTAACACTCATTACCTCCGTCACAGCAGCTTGGTCCCACCAGCCGATGAGCAGAATTCCATGCAGCCAATGTTGATGAAAGCGCTCCATATATCTGACGTCCTTCCGATACAGCGTCCAGCTTTCACTACTGTATAGCCGAATGAACAACACAATCGACCCGCACATTATGGGCATCGTCCCAATAGTAAGCGGATGATTCTGCCACATGCGACTTCCCAGCTTGCCAGATGCAGCAATCTCTTTCTAAACACAAATACGCAACTCGCTTGTTATGTACAAGTTGATGAGTGGTACGCTTCACAGGTAGCAAAATCTTTAGACGGTTTCCAAAACATTAGTATCGATCTGAATTTTCGGACGGCCCTAGTTTTCTATCTCTGGTGAAAGCAAAGAAAGACAAACAGTCCTGCCTGTCTTGACGGTGATTCCGTACTCGTCCGTTGACGAAGCGAGAACCCTCGCTGTGTGCATACAACGCGCAGTCTTCCGCAAACAGCAACATGCGGGTGGTTGTCTCACATATCGGGGGTCCCGACACAAAACGACAGATGTTCAGAAACCCGCTATCAATACGGTGCTTCCCACGGACACCCTAATCACAAGCGGCATCAGCGGAACAAGAAATGATTGCATTTACTTAACTCTTAAACTGGGCAGGGGCTAGGATACAGCCTTACTTCATACCAGACAACAATAAAGTCATCCGAGTTTTATCCACAGAGTTGCTCCCTCACTCGCATACCACTGTGCAGACATTCAATTAAACTTACTACCAAGCTTACCCAACACTAGCCACATTGACACGCGGTTCACCTTGTCAAAGGCCTTGGTAAAGTCTACTAACAACGAGTACAATGACTGATGTTGCTCTCTACATTTCTTCTGTAGTTGACGAGCCGCGAACGTCATAGCTACAGTGCTGCGGCCCGAACGGATTCCGCATTGCTCTTCCGCCACGTGCGATTCAGCGACTTGCGTGACGAGAAGGTAGAACAGTATTCGGTCAGTCACTTTACCCACATAACACAGTAAGTTGATACCACGATATTGCGTGCAACATTGCTTGCTCGCTTTGCCCCTGTTCAGTTGTAACACAAGTGCATCCTTAAAGTCAGCTGGCACCACATACATTACACTAAGTAGTGCAACGCATTAATCAACTTGGGTCCTCCATGTGGCAACACTTCTGTTGGTAACCTATCCACTCCGGCGCATTTGCCGTTTCGCAGCTGCGCATCTCATCCAGTGTCAGCATGTCAGCAACACACATTTTCATCTCGTGTCGTTGCAACCCGAGCAACGGGTTGTTCAAAGGACAGCCGAAGTGCGTTCGCCGGATCTACATTATGTCTGCAGCCCGTCGCAAACATCGTCTGGGGCAGCATCGAGCAGCGTCCTCAGTGGCTATAACTTTGGGCTATATACCGCCTTCAAGGAGTCGAAAAAGTCCTTATTTTAGTGGCCTACGGCGTAACATTCTATCTGCTTCGCCTTCTCCGTCCACCAAGCATTCTTGATGATTACGGAGCTTTCGTGTCAGTCGCCATCGAAGCATGCGAAACTGACTCTCCGTCTCCGAGTCGGCAGTGTCGTCCACATGCTCAGCAAATTCTGCCTTTATCGCCCACACCAATGATCCAACGGTCGAAACATTGTCATCAAACCAATCGGGCCAGCTACAGTTTGCGCGCCCGCTGGTTTTCTCTGCAGCAGCTGTCACCTTTTCATGGATATGGCACTACAGGTCGCGCACTGAGGCTATGGATTCGACATCGCCAATGTAGACAGCCAGCACCTTCTCCGGTTCCATCCTGTTCTCTAAGGCACACATTCTCAAGGGAAGCCAAATGGCCCACCTGGGGGCCACAGTGCATTCCTGGGGTCCCTGGAATGAGCAAACATTTTAGGGGAGCCATGGGTGGCCATGCACGCATTAATCTGTCCCGGTAACTACCGGTAAGTGCAATCAATTACGCGCGCTCAAGCGCCTGTTTAAAAAGGTGTGAAATCCAGACCGGGCAGACTCTATTGCGGAGCTGGCACAGCTCCGCCAAACTTGTGGACATTTCGCCGGGTTCACCTCAAACATACAATCACCACACGGCAACTTAGACTGCGCAACTAACAACCGATTCATCCTCAGCACATTGATACCTATTCACCGTGAGCCAACTGAGCTTTACTCAAGATGCTGACATATCTACTGTGCAAGTTGCAGCGAACCGAGCAAACTCTCGCTAGAACACTGCGACCGTTACCGCACAATACCACACGGACACTGAGTTTTCCTCAGGGCACTTCCGCTGTGTAGCAAATCTTGTACAGGTCGGTCTTACTTGTTCGGGTCTCATTGCCGATAGGGCGGCTAGATCACGTTAGCCCGCAATGTTCCGAATTCGAGTGGCTACTCTGCGCGCGCTGTGTGCTATCCGAAGAACCTCCGTCCTTTCCAACTAACAGTCGAAGCAATTAGGACGAATTATAAGGCTTTCTTAACCTACAGTTCAGCTGAGGTTTTCAAATTAGCGAGCAATTTTGTCAACTTCCGGTTTCTTTTGTGAGTAGATATAACCTAATGTGTACAAACAATAAGTCCTTATTTTCATATTTAAAGTACCAACTGTTTTACCATCATCATAATTATTGTTAAGTCGAAATCCCAGCAACTATACAACGGGACTTGTAAAGCAACGCTTCTTATCCTGCATAAATTCATTGCTCATTGTTCTCCTAATACAATAATCAAGTGGCTTGCCAACACTCAATGGGCGCCATGTTTGGCAATAGCCAATGTACGTCATTAGTTTCGTGGTTGAGTCTCCCATGCTGGTTTCTGAAACTATCGGACATTTTCTTCCATCTTTGTCTATCTGTCCTTCATTTGGCTTGTTTTCCATATTGGTGCAAACTTTCCCTTATTGCATATGTGTCCGATGAGCAAGGTCATTTGCTGGGTTCCATTTGTTTCCTTCATCGGCTTTTGTAAAGAACTTCTCAATCATTTTAGCTATCCAGGGTATTTTCAAAATCATCTGCAGAAACTACCTTCGAGCTGCCTCCAACAGTGTTTCTATATGTTCACATTTTTACATTGTCACAAGTCAGCTTACCAAAAGTTTTACCCTATAAACTCAGGGTAAAGCAAGATTAAATTTAATACTACCTAACTGCATGTTACATCTTGTCGAATGATATTATGTACTACCCGTGATATAATTGTATAAGAAAAACCAAAGCAGTATATATATATATATATATACATATATATAAACCAAATAAATGAACAGTGAACAAGAATTTATCACGGGATCAAAGCATGTGTTTGACACGTCCCGTAGGATGGTTGGGATGAATACGATAAAACCAAAATATATGTGGGTCACATACCGAGCGTCTACCGAGCTGATGCTTTGATAACTAAAGTCAATGTAACATAAAACATCAACTATAAGTGTGCAGAAATACACGGGGTGCAGTGGTCATTGACACAAGGAGTGAGAAAAGTAAAATTTGGTCGCTCGCTTGGATCCATTTGATGCATAAATCCTGTAGAAAGACATGCTTGGCGTAATCCACAATAGCGGAGCTTAGGTAACAAAGTGCTTCGAGCTGAGGGCAACAACCAATCATTTTTTTGAATACACCCATGGTAGGGGAGGATACAACTGATACTGGGAGTACTTTCCAGCTTTGGCAAACCCGATGGGAAAGGTAAGTACGTTGATCCTCTAGACTGCCATATTGTTCCCTTAATTTCAAGCAGTTACCCCTGAGCTATGTGTTTTAGTTAACTTTCAGCTAATGGTGGGATACGCGATTGGGGTCACTTAATATTTGGTACGGTAATATGAGATAGTAGCGCAGCCTTCGGTAGCGTCCGCTGAAACTTCCCAGCAACTTCAACCTTCGGTGGTAAGGATGATAGCGTAGGCCCTTGATTTTCTCTGTTGCACTTCGTTGTGGTGCCTCTACTCCTTCTGGGTCGCGCTTCAACCAAGGTTGCCAAGCTTGGATAGCGTATTCAACGTGCGGGCGCATGTAGAAATTGTGCACCATTGGAAGGATTAATGGGTCAAATCTCCCGAATGCCCTTCGCAGCATGCCGACGTGCTGCTCGCCTCTTTTCGCAACTACCACAGCTTCTTTTGAACAGTTGGCATCACTCTGTACGAGCACACCAAGGTCACGTTCCTGGTAGCTGATCTGCAATCCATGTGCCTCAAGCAACTACGTGTAGTCATGCCTGTGGCATAATGGCACAACGCGACATTTGTCTACATTGAACGGTAGGGCGTTTTGAAATGACCAGTTCTGTGAAAAGTCGGTCCTTCAGGGACAAAACGTATATTCTGCAAACAACAGGACCAGGCGAAAACGGAGACCGAGGGCGAGTGAAACATATCGGTATATACAGCTAGTTGGATCCATAATGAACGACCTTTGTTGATGCATGACATTTCTCCTTTGATTCAGTCAAACAAACTCACTCCAATGCGTCCAGCTGTTTGCCAATCAGCGTGCATGTGAGAAACGTGTGAATGTCCAATCGGCTGCCGCCTTTGCTTGCGGCAGCCTAACGGCTTCATGGCTGGGCTGGCACAGCACGTTCGTTCGAGTGTATACTCCCATCACATCCTCCCTTTTTTCATGCTTTCGCTGCTGTACTTTGCTAAATAGTCCATACACTTTACCACTTCGCGTCCTCTTTGTTGGAGCTGCCGATGTCGCCTCATTGCCGCACGCAGTATAACGCTCCCTGATTCATGCTGTCACCTCGGACATCTCCTCAGCTGTACTCGGTTTCTTCTCAGCTTCTTCCCTCAAACATTTACTTCGTATGACCTTTCACCGACTTTCGCAGCCACGACTCCTTTTCTCCACCGCTCCTGTCCATCGGCAATTGGTTCAACCCATACTTCTTCCCCCACTGTCAGCTCAGGAAATTCTAGTGCGCCGTTGTCGTAGTACCGTTTCTGAGTAGCCATTCGCCTTTCTCAAATTGTTCTGTACTTTCTCAAATTGTGGCGTGACAGGGCGCAAAAGTGTTGCGGATGCAGGCATCACAGTTCTGGTCCTTCGACTGTATAGGCGCTGCACTGGGCTCAGGCCGATATCCGTTGAAGGAGTGTTGCGACTTTCTAGTAGCATGAGGTATGGGTCCTCCCGAGTGTCTCTAGCCTTCGCTAATAGTCGCTTGGCTTGCTTCACTGCCGACTCTGCCTTCCCATTTGATTGACTGTGATAGGGACTGGTTTGCCGGTGTGCGAATTCCCATTTGGTTGCGAAAACCTGGAATGCCCTGCTGCTGAACTGGGGACCGTTGTCCGAGACTAGCTCCTCCGGTATCCCGTGCCGTGCGAATTGACATCTGAGTTTGTTGATTACTGCCTCCGTGGTCGTGGTGGTGAGTAAATCGATTTCAAAGTAATCACTATAGTAGTCCACCGTGAGTAAGTAATCCTTTCCGTTGTCCCAGAATAGATCCACTGCTACCTTTTGCCACGGTCGGTCCGGAACATCATGCAGCATCATCGGTTCCTTCGTTTGCCGAATGTCGTGTGAACGGCACGCCTCACAGTTAGACACATGATCCTTGATCTGACTTGTCATTCCTGGCCAGAACATCAGTTCTCTTGCTCGATTAATGGTGTAATTTGCACCCAGGTGAGCGCGATGGACATGCTCCAGCATCTCCTTTCGGAGAGAAGAAGGGATTAGGATTCGACTTCCCTTGAACAACAGACCGTCACAGACAGTGAGTTCGTCCCGAAAATTGAAGTAGGGTGTCAATTCTTTCGGGAGCTGCTTCTTTGTTTCTGGCCATCCATTGAGGATAACGTCTCGCAAAGCTGCAAAAGTTTGGTCTTCCTCCGTGAAACGCCTTATGTCTTTCAAACGGTTTTCTGTCACTGCCAGATGCTGCACCATGCTAACTGTCTCGATCGCTTCTAGCTGATGTTCGGCCACTGGCGGATGTGCTCTCGACAGGGTGTCCGCGATGAACATCTGTGTGCCAGGTGTGTACACAATGTCAATGTCATACTTCTGGAGCCGGATAAGCATACGCTGCAGACGGCGAGGAACGTTATTCAGTGGTTTAGTGGCTATCGACACCAGCGGCTTATGATCAGTGTACACGGTTGTCTTTCTTCCAAAAGTATAATCATTGAAACGCTCCATGGCATAGACCACTGCCAGCATCTCTTTCTCTATCTGGGCGTACCGCTTCTCGGCCTCTGTGAGTGTTCGACTGCGGAAATCCAAAGGTCTTCCGTTCTGCAACAGAACAGCACCTATTCCACTCTGGCTACTATCACACTGTACCTCCAATGGTTGTGCTGGATCGTAATATCCGAGTACGGGCGCATTACTGATGAGGTTCTTAATGGTTTCGAAAGCCAAATCCTGTTCCTTCCCCCAGCTTCAATTTACTCCTTTGTGAGTTAACTGCCTAATCGGAGTCATGACATCAGCGAGTCCTGGTAGGAACCGGCTTAAATAGTTCACCATACCGTTTAGGCGATGGACTGCCTTCACATCGTTAGGGGACGGCATCTCTTGTATCGCCTTAATTTTCCCTGGGTCAACTCTGATTCCGTCGGATGTTAACACATGCCCATGGAAAATCACCTCCTCTTTCCGCAGCTCTACTTTCTCGCGTTTTAGCTTGATGTTCTTTTGCACGCAACGCCTCAGGAACCGGTGTAGCTTAGTGTCATGCTCTTCTTCGGTAGAACCGTAAATCAGAACGTCATCTGCCACACAGGTTACACCATCTAAATCATCTATTGCTTGCACCAAACGCTTTTGGAAAATTTCGCTAGACACCTTCAGGCCAAACGGTAATCGCAGCCAACGATAACGTCCGAACGGTGTAGCAAACGTGGTGAGGAAACTGGATTCGTCGTCTAGAACAACGTGCCAGAATGCGGAAGAAAGATCTACTTTCGTGAAAAACTTAGCTTTTGTCAAACGTGGTAAAACATCTAACGTCGGTAGCGCATAATGTTCTCTACACAGGGCCTCATTCAGTGGCTTCGGGTCTATACATACGCGTAGTTCGCCATTTTTCTTCGTAATGATTGCGACCTGGCTAACCCAGTCTGTTGGCTCATCAACCTTTGCAATCACCCCCTGCATAACCAGCTTGTTCAATTCCGCGGAAAATCGGTCACGTAGCGCAAATGGGACTCTCCTGGCAGGTAACGCAATCGGGCGTGCCAAAGGATCTAACGACAGGTGAGCGGTACCCTCGAATTCCCCTAAACCCGGGCTAAACACAGACGGATACAGGTCACTAACATCGGCTTCACTCTGACAAGCGTACACAAAACGATCATGGTTAAAAATGACAAAGCCAAGAGATAAAATCGAATGAATGCCGAGAATCGGCGTGAGATCCTCATCCACGATCACGAACTGCAGACGATGCGAAACACCGTCTCTCGGATTGACCACTTCAATTGTCGCCGAGCCCTTTGGCTTGAGTCTGGAACCATTCCACATGCGTAAATAATCTTGATCCGATTGAATTTGTACTCCGCGGCAGTGCTTTCTGGGCAAAATATTGATCGTCGCGCCTGTGTCTAACTGGAATCGCACAGACCGTCCCTCGATCAGAAGACTTGCATAGACACACTTCTGCGACGCTTTCCGAGACACGTTACCAATCGATTGTTCTGTGTCTTCTGTTGATTTGTCTGGAACGAGTGCACTGACATCTGTCGACTGACAGCAGCGGGCGAAGTGATTGCGCTTCCCACATTTGACACAAATGCGGCCCCACGCCGGACACTGTTCGCGGTTCCTCGGATGTCGTGTTGCACAGAAGTTGCAGGGCTCCTGTCGCGCGGTCGTGGCCTTCGTAGTTTTGCTCCTGGAAACGGTGCACAACTCTGAATCACCTGCGATTGTCATCTGCTGGAACTGATAGGCAGTGGAGGACTCACTGTTACAGATGTCGATACACTGCTGCAGAGATAGGTTGCGCTTTCGTAATAGTCGCTTCGTCAAACCTTCGTCATTGATCCCAAGAACAATGCGGTCCCGTATGAGACTGTCCACCATGCATTTACAGAAACTGCAGGATCGGGCCAAAATCTTGAGCTCAGTGACGTACGTGTCAACGGATTCACCTGGCCGCCTGTTCCGCGAAAAGAAGAGGTAGCGTTGAAATGTCTCGTTTGTTTGGCCTTCGCAGTATTCACTGAACTTCTCAAGAACTGTCTCCAGATTATTGACATCTTCGCTCTTGTCGTAACACAATGTCTCTAGCACGCGGCGCGCATCATCTCCTGCTGCGTGTCGAAACATGGCCAAGCGGTACGCCATCGGTTGTTTGTCCAGACGCGATAAAGTGCAGAAATCCATCCATTTGCTCTTCCACAAACGCCAGTTGCTTGCCAAACTGCGTTCATCCATGTTCAGCGGGGCAGGCATTTGAATAGCCCGTGCAGCTCCAATCATCGTCTGGGTGGTACTAATGTTCTTCTCCTTCTCTGACACCATGTGAAAAGTCGGTCCTTCAGGGACAAAACGTATATTCTGCAAACAACAGGACCAGGCGAAAACGGAGACCGAGGGCGAGTGAAACATATCGGTATATACAGCTAGTTGGATCCATAATGAACGACCTTTGTTGACGCATGACATTTCTCCTTTGATTCAGTCAAACAAACTCACTCCAATGCGTCCAGCTGTTTGCCAATCAGCGTGCATGTGAGAAACGTGTGAATGTCCAATCGGCTGCCGCCTTTGCTTGCGGCAGCCTAACGGCTTCATGGCTGGGCTGGCACAGCACGTTCGTTCGAGTGTATACTCCCATCACAAGTTCGACACTGTGTTCAGATCTCACTGGAGCCGTTCCTAGTCGTTCGGTCCTCTGATCATTCGCCAAATCTTAATATCATCGACGAAAAATAAAATTTGGAAGCAACAGATCTCGCCAAATTGTTAATGAACACAAGAATAGACGAGGCCAAAGCACTGAACCTTGTGGTACACCAAACTCCACATCAATTGCATCGGACAGAGACTCCCGAACTTTTACTTCCAACCAAGGTTCGTGTAGAAAGTTGCTCATCCAACTCAGGATTGGTTCGCCAATGTCGTATTCCCGGAGCTTCTGAAGGAGAATTTGATGATCTACGCAATCAAACGCTTTTGAGAAGTCCAGGTAGACGACATCGACTCCTGCTCCAACATCAACACCTTCAGTCCAGCTATTACATGCAATTAATAGGTTAGTATAACATGAGCGCTTTAGACGAAAGCTATGTTGCTCTGGGTCTATTAAGTTGTGGCTTTCCAGATATTGCGTCAGCGCATCTGCAATGATTGATTTCATAACTTTGGATAGCACAGAAAGTAGCGTTATTGGACAGTGGTGAGAAGGGTCAGTGGGGATACCTTATTTATGTATAGGAGTGATGACCCCTAGATTCCATACTGTTGGAATATAGTTCTGCTCTAGACATGGCTGATAGAAAGCGGCCAGCGGTTCTGCTAAATCACTAGGTACTGCGTGCAAAGCCTTTGGTCAGATGTTGTCGACTCCAGGAGAACTGTGAATACCCAACGGTAACAACTTCTTCAACACAACTTCCGCAGGGAAGCTGATGTTGTCTAAACCCGACGGTGGAGTAATAGAAACGAAGAGAATATTTGGGCTCGTTACCAGTTGGAAAGTTTTGGAGTAACGAAGCCGTAGGAAATCAGCTGCTTTCATTCCGGACAGAGTGAATCCATCAGCCGTGACTAGTGCTGGAATCCTCCGCTTCACCTTTCGATGGCCGTTAACGTGCCTGTACAGAAGTTTGCGGTTCGTGCATAATTGCTTCATTAACTCCTGCTGATGCGCGACCTTGTCTTCGCGGATCAGTTTCACACAGAAGTTTCGATGTGTCACGTATGCAGTCCAGGTTTCGGCATTCGAGCAGTCCTTGTGAGCTCGCCATGGCAAATCCCTCTGGCCATACATTTACGTGTTCTGCTCCTCAGCAATGACTTTTACTTGTTTTTCGGTTGGAAGGACTTCTGTTCCGATGCGTGCACTACCAGTGGGTTAAACGTCCATGTAAAGGTTTCCCAGGCAAAATCTGGGGAGCATTCGGTTAAGAAAGTCCGAGATGTATCCTTAATAGGCGCAGCTAACACGTTATGGGGCGTGGCAGTATGCACTTTATCATCGTCCTTTTCTGGATACTCTGCATAGCATATATAGACAAAGAGTAGAGTAACATGGGCACTACGACCCAGTGGTGTGCTTGAAACTATTCCTTCGACTATGCGTTCTACGTTAACGAGTACAAGATCAAGTATCGACCGTTTGTTATCAGTTCGAAATCTGGTGGGAGAGGTTACGTGGTGGTACAGAAGGTGGCTAGCAATTAGCTCTTGCAAACAGGCTTTAAATTACGCATCATCGGTTGTTGGCATTTCCGTGTCCTGCACATTAAAGTCTCCAGCGCTAGGAACGTGGGTGTAGGACTTGTTCAAATCAAACAGAAAGATGTGGTTCAGTTTTGAGTCCATTTCCGACCTAGAGTTTGGTGGGCGGTATATTACCGCCAATAGATATGTGTCCTTGTTTCGTACCCATAGGCGACACCAAAGCGAATCAGGAGCGCGGATTTTCGGATGATCGATAACCTCATATCGGTGGTTTGTATTATTAAGCAAGGAATCACACCTCCACCCCTTCCAGTGCTATCTTACCGAAGCAGTGACATACCGGATAAATTGATCACAGAATCGGTTATCTCAAGGTTTAACCAGGTCTCTGTAATCATGACGAGGTCTCGCGGTTGTGAGGCATGGAGTTCTCTAAGTTCGGCTAAATTAATTAGAAGGCCTTGGGCGTTTGTGCATATACAGGATAGTGTTTTCGTTGTTAGGAGTACGTTGATGGGTATCAAATTTGTGTTTGCTTTTAAGCCGACCATTAGGTGGCCGGCCTGTTATGGTTTTTTTATAAGTTTCAGTCAAGTTGAATGGCATTGTTTAGCTTTCCTGAACAGAAGTTTCGCTCGTGCTGCACTGTCCTGTTGCGTGCCCTGGGTGCTGTGGTATCTATCTCTCTGCAGGACTGGGCTGATAAAAACTTACGGCGTTTTGCAATTCCATCGAATTGCTTAGGACTCTTGGCCGTGCGTCTGCTGCCTTTAGCTGTATCACTTTTGGCAACCTGGCTCGAAACTTTGACCAGTTATCCAATAGAACTTGCGTCATTCCCCGGAGTGCAATACTGCTTTCATTAGTCCTGGACCGCAGCCCTTGTAGTTAGACGAAAACTGAACTCTTGTAGAGGATTTGGCAATAACATGGTCCAAAGAAAGTGCTTCACGGATTTAACACCAGTGCTCTCAGTCATGCGTTTGCGCATCGTGATTAAAAGAATCCAGAAGCTGGGGAACACCATGAACAAATATGGTCTTCTTGCTATCCCTATTAGGAATGCCCCGCTGGTCATCTGCATTTTTGGGCGACTTTTAAAGGAAATCGGGTAATATGCACACGCCGCTCGGTCAGTTGCGAAGAGGAACTGCTGAGAGCAGGATAGCCTCTGTTTCATCTACTTTCTATATATATATATATATATATATATATATATATATATATATATATATATATATATATATATATATATATACATGTATATATATATATCGTCAGGTGGAGATAACTCACTTGGATCCCGGAAGTGTCGCTTCAAATTGGAATATATGCAGCGGAGTACACGGTTTTGCTGAGACACCTGAGGTGACTCGGTCATGTGTGGCGTATGGATTCGACGCGGATACCGGAACAACTATTATGTGGTCAGCTGATTATTGGGAAGCGGCATGTGCGGAAAACAAAGGTAAGTTACCAGGAAATGATCGACGCGAGCCTCACATGTTCTAATCTTTATTGCAGGTCATGGGAATAGAAGGCGGTTGATCGGCGTGGATGGCGTGATCTGATCACGAAGGCATTTGCCGAAGTGCGGGAGAAAGTCCTCATGCATGCAGAGAAGAAGCGGTAACTGCGGAAGCGGCAAGCACGGATGAGTTATACTCTATCGACGGCGAGGGCGTGGTGCCGTAACACATGCGGTCGCGAGTGCCTGAGTCAGGCAGGCCTAGTGAGCCATGAGGGCGTCCACTCGAGGCCACCACCAAAGTGACGATGGGTCCTGCCCAGAACGTAGGCAGAACCGGAGCAGCGTTTGTAGGTAGCCTGCATTCGATTTACCAACCGCCTGCTTGCATGCTAAGTCTCTTTATTTCAGGTGGTGGGTTTTTCATTTTGTCTTAATTCTGTTCTTGTTCAAATTAATCTCTAACTCTATTATCGTCCCCATCGCAATGAGGCTGGACCTTACCGTCGTGCGACGTTTTGCGTGCCTCCGAGATCCATTAAGCTATGCTGGGTGGTGATTTTTTTTGCACCGTCAGAGCCATTCCTACCAGATTGATCAATGGTTAGAGGCCAGACAAACTCAGCCTTCTGGTCCTCCAGGTTGGGGGCTGGAATGAGGGTGGCTCCTTATTCCATAAAACAGGCTCTCTGTAGTCCAGTGCCAAAACCCGCTGCCTTGCGGTCAGGTTTTTGAACCAAGGGCTTTGGTTGGGAACACTAATCGTTCTCCTGTCTGGGCCTGGGCAGCCTGACGGTATTCCGCTCACGCAATACAATGAACCCTTCATCGAACAATTGCTTGGTGCTCTGGTCGTCACAGAAGACAAGAAACGGCGCCTTATCTGCTGCATCGAGTAAGGTGGATAGGGGTATGGATGCTACCGCTCAGGCCTTCCCGTCTTCTTATCCCCCTTCTTGCGCTTCTTCATCCTTATCTTCCCGGTACAACTTTACTTTTATCCACCCCATTTTCAGTCCCCCAGTTCTTGGCCCTCCCCCAGCTTATTTCTATAGTCACTTGTCTTCTAGTTTCACATTACCCACAGTCGCACGTCGTCGCTCCAATCCAGTCGACAAGTCCATGTTCAACCAAGCGGACAAGGTCAGTTCATCCGTTTCCTTTTGGAGTCCTCGCGTCTCGCTAAGACTGGCATGCCTCAACGTGCGCACTTTGCTACAGGTTAGCCAACAGGCAGCACTTGCCCGCAAACTAGAGACCCTATCGATCGAAATTTGCTGTTTATCAGAAATCCGACTGCAAGATTCGAGCTCCGTACTTACCCTGAGATCCCCCAAATGCGACACCGGAGGGGCACATTCTCGTTACGCCTGTCTGGCGATGATGCAGCTTCAAATGCTGGTCAAGCTGGCGTCGGCATTGTTTTGAGTCCCCAGGCTGAATCTGTCCTGATCGACTGAATCCCAGTAAACAGTAGGATGTGCACGTTAGGTAAACTGGTTCCTTCCGTGCCACGAAGTCGCGTGGGGACAAACGGTGCCTGTTTGTCGTTGCGGCCTACGCCCCTACAAACCGTAGCACTGATTCGGTAAAAGATGCTTTCTATCAGCAACTTCACGAGCTCCTTCGTTACGGAAGAAGCACGGATACTGTGGTGTTGGCTGGCGATCTAAACGCCCAAGTCGGATAATTGTCCTCTGATGGGCTTCGTCTGGGTGGCCACTATGGTATAGGCTCCCGTAACGATAACGTTGAGCGATTGCTACAGCTGTGTGAAGATGCTCGCCTCTTTCTCGCGAGCACTAACTTTCGACATAGCACCCGCGGAAGCGTGACTTGGCGGCCACCAGCCTCGGGCCAACCATGGACGTAAATCACTCATATCGCAATCAATTACCGCTGAAGAGGCTGTGTCCAAAACTCTCGCTTGATTTAGAGCACGAGCGTGGACTCTGACCACGCACTTGTCTGTGCCAACCTCCGGGTGCGTTTCGGTGGACGTCCGCAACGTCGATGTGAAAGGATTGACGCCAACCAGCTGGCGAAGCCAGGTATTCTGAATGTGTATCAAAGTGTGCTGACATCTGGGCTGAGTAAGCACCCACTAAACACCGTCGAAGATCACTGGTCGTAAATTCGTCAGATGTTACTGTTAGCAGGTATGTGTCCATGTGGCAAAACAATTTGCAAAACCGGACATTGGGTCTCTACACAGTCTCTGGAACTTATGGGTGCTCGCCGACGTGTTCCAGCTGGAAGCGAATACAATGAGGCTCGCAAAAATCTCAGGGCAATACTACGTGCTAGCTTGAAGAAAGACCGCGAAACCTGGTGGTCTCATCACACCTCTGAGATGGAAACAGCCGCTACCGTTGGCAATCATCGTAAGTTATGCTCTCTGATACGGGAAACAGGCAGCCGGAGACCTGGTGTTAGAGAGACCATACGCGACGAGAGTGGGCAGCCGATCCACAGCCTGTCAAAACGCTTGGAGCGTTGGGCTGAACACTTTGCTAGGCAATGTAACCAACCTGAGTTATCGGTTTCTTTTTCGGGCATTGAGCGCCCTATTTCCTGGGCCGTCTCCTTGGATCCGCCCTCACGCGCCGAAGTCGAACGTGAGATCAGGCTGTTGAAATTGCATAAGGCCGCAGGGGCAGATAGAATTACCCCAGCCCTCTTCAAATTCGGGGGACCTACTCCAATAGATGATTTACACGAGTTGCAAGTGAAACTTCGGGAGCAGGAGACTGTTCCGATAAACGGGTACCGCTCCGTCATTTTCCCAATTTTCAAGGGAAACTCCCATTTGGAATGCGGCAATCATAGAGGGATCAGTCTGAATTCGATTGTCTCTAAATTGCTTGCCTCCGTCATTCTCTACAGACTGACTAGCACTCGTGAAAGCCAGGTTCGTGAAGAGCAAGCCGGGTTTCGTCGAGATCGGGGCTGCATCGACCACATCTTCACCTTGCGTCAATTGTTGGAGCACCGCCATGTTTATTGGCGACCCACCGTTGTCGTGTTTCTTGACATAAAAGGTGCCTTCGACTCAGTCGATCGATGTCTGCTGAGGAAAAGTGTGCCTGATAAATGTGTAAACATTATCAAAGTGCTGTACGCGTATAGTTCGGGCAGAGTGAGGGTTAATGGGAAACGGTCGCCACCCTTCAATATCACCAGCAGTGAGAGACAAGGTTACCCGTTTTCACTTTTCCTCTTTAACTTCGCTATTGATGAAGTCATGGAAACAGCGTTCACTGGACACGACCTAGAAGGTGTGGAGCTACTTCCTGGCGAGCGACTTCTTGAGTTAGAGTATGCGGACGACATTGCCCTAATCTGTGACAGCTCGCAAACATGCCAAGCAGCACCGGACCGATTAGCACTGGCTGTCAATCGTTTTGGGCTATGCTTTGCTCCATCGTAATGCAAAGTCCTTCCCCAAGATTGGCAAGGACCCAACCCTGCGCTAAAGATTTGTGATGATCTACTAGGAATTCATTCAGGAATTCAAGTACCTGGGCAGCTATATTAGCACCCGTGGGATTGAAGATGCGGTTACGAACCGTATAGCAAAAACTCGAGGCGCTTTTGCCAATCTCCGCCACCTGTGGCGCAGACGCGACATTACTCTCGCCCTGAAGGGCAGAGTTTATAACGCAGCCGTCCGTCCAACTCTCCCATATGGTTGTGAAACATGGCCCATCAGGTCGATAGACATAAAGATGCTCGTCATTTTCGATCATCGCTGCCTTCGCAGCTTAGCTCATGTCAGGTAGGAGCACCGCGTGAGCAATGAGCGTGTTCGGTGTCGCGTATTTGGTGCAGGAAGAGCGAGTGAACCGCTCAGCATCATTATATCACGCACCCGGCTCCGATGGTTAGGCAACATGTTACGCATGCCAGCACACCGACTTCCGCGAGGTACATTATTTGCGCGTTGTGGGTGCAGTTGGAAGAGGAGGAGGGAATGCCAAGCGATGACTTGGTCGAGAGAGATGAAAACCCTCACTTCGAACTTGGCGTCGGTTGGTGCATCCCGACTGCCTGGCTGGGGTCCTAAGGACGGTGAACACGTTTGGTTGGACACACTTGCTGAAATGGCTTGGAACCGGCCCCACTGGCATTTATGATGTGAGTTCCTTTGGCCATCCCCCTCCTGCTTAGCATCCCTCTCCAATCACCATCTCACTCGTTAGGCATAATATAACTGCTTTTACGGCACGATAGACAGCTGTTAGCTCTCTGGAACGATGTCCATCCGTTACTGGGGACAGCCGTTGTGCCAGTGTTTTTTCCTTTTCTTGTCTTGTGTATTTCGGCACCATAGCTGAGGTGTTTTCCACCTTCAGCTAACGTGTTTAGTGATGGTGATGATGTATTATCGTCCATAAACTTGTACACGTTGCTGAAGCTAATTATAATCAACTTTGATAACATTTTGCGTTTGTGGCATTTTTTAAGATATATTTCCTGACGTCTTGAACTGCTCGCGGCTTCGTTAGTAATCAATTTTTATGTGCCTATTTAGTGAAGAGTTATGTCTCCGAATCGGTATGGATTATCCAATTCATTTTATTTCAGCTTGTCATTTCAAGTGATTGGCTATTGTTTGATATCCCCGGCGTGACTGTGCTTGATGTGCACGTTGACAAGGTGCACGAGTGTGTCCCGCGGCACAACCCGTAATGGTATACACAACGACGCACATTCCCACACCTTCGGTTAAACCGCAGCTACCTCTGTCCAGCCATTCGTACATTGTTTACAAATTTACATGTAATTGCAAGGCCACTTACATAGGCATGACAGAGCACCAGTTGCGGGTGAGAATTGCGGAGCATATCCCAGCGTGGGTCAAGAATAACATTTCGAACCTAGCCCCGTCCACCACCCAACTTGCGCAGCCAAAGAACGCAAGTGGTCAACATTTTAAGACGCCTGCGTCATCCATCGCCCACCATCTCCTTGCCCGACAAACACTGTGTTGACCCCACGCGTATGTTCAGTGTGGTCTACGCATCAAATAACACTCATGTGCTGCGATACGCTGAAGCGGTCACAATCAAACAGCTTGACCCTAGTCTGTGTGTGCAGAAGGACTCATTCGTCACACTGGCTCTACCCTGGTAGTGAGCCAATGGACAGCTGATGAATTGACAAAGACGTATGTGCGCATGTATGTGAGTGTACGTATGTTGTTGAATTTGCTATTTCAACTTTCGTAACTCTTCATGGGGCTATTAATTTGCACGTGTTCTGTAGTACGCACTTGTGAATATGCAGAGAAATTTGTCCGGAATTAAATCGTGCGGTGCTTTGGTGTTAACATTTTTACTGCTAATTTCATCGGGAAGAGTTTCTTCAATATATATATATATATATATATATATATATATATATATATATATTCAAAACCATGGAGATTTCAATAGGAAAAAGATTGTGTACAGCGATAGCAAAAGCTGATGAAGAATCAATAAGAACCTAATTTTTTTCACACGGCGCTTTTTCAGTTCTTTATGGAGCTAGTACTTTGGGAATCGGGAGTTCACGCAGAATTCGGTGCATTGTTTGTCGACGATATCAAGAGATGGCGCAGGATTTGAATGAACGCTAACCAGCATCTGCTTCAGGAGACCTAGACACGGTATCTCAATGGTCAACCCAAAATTTTCTGCTGTTCAACGTGAGTAAATGCGAGGTAGTTACAATCTGACTTCAGAGCAGCTACTCATACAGGCTCGAAACGAATTTACTACCACGATCAAATGTCGAACGTGACTCAGGTGTCCTGGTCGAAGATGACTTGGGTTTCTTCAGGCAATCCGAAAAGGCCTCGAAAACTGGAAACCAACACGTCGGACTGTTGTGACGGGAGTTTGGACAAATAAATAGCTCCATATTTTGACTACTGCTTAGTGCTTATGATCGCACCCATGTCGAATACGCAATATAAGCCTGGCATCCATGGTTGAAACACGACCTTAATGCACTGGAGCAGCTACAAAGTCATACATCTAGGAACGTAATTGGAATGCACATTCGTACCAGAAGAGGCTGCAACAATTGGGGGTATTCAGTGGAAGCTGTCGCAGTTTACGTGGTAACCTGCTTATGGCATACTTGATTCTGCGATACCCACATCATGTGTGCCGCCCTTTACTACGACTCAGCAGCAATACAAACCTGTGGGGTCACTCAGTGAAACTCGCAGAACAGTATAGCCGTCTGGAGTGCCACAGAAATTTGTTTTCCATTCGTGTCTGTCACCCGTAGATTGCTCTTCCAGAATCCGTCATCTCTGCACCGACACTAACAGTATTTTAAAGACGGTTGGATGACGCACTCATCGACTTACACGTTGTCACTTGCGCAACGTCTCTATTCTACTCCTGGAGTTTACCATGAATTTATTTGATGTTTACTGTGTGTACTGTGAATGTACGCGGATTGCAGGACTACAACGGAGCAAATGTCAAGTCCTTATTTTCATATTTAAATTACTATTTTACTATTATTATTAATAATAATTATTATTATTATCGTTTCGGTATCCCCACTAAATATCCACCGGGACTTGTAAAGCAACGATTCTTAACCCGTATAAATTCATCGTTCAGTTGGTTTATTAATGATCTGACCGGCATTGCTTATAGAGTTCTCATCGTACTGATAAACGAAAAGTGTGCACCTACAAGCCATCATTTAAATGTATTATGTGGGCTTAAGTATGAGGGTGTGGTTGTAATAAGGTCGCACATAGGTTTAAAAGCAGTGACCATGAACGAGAACGATTAAGTTTATGAAATGCCAAACATTCTGAATGACGGAAGCAAGTTTCAGTACATCGACCGGATAAAAAGCCTAACGGAGATAGAGTCCTGTAGAACCCAGCACCTTGAAAAGTTTATCTTACATCGTATACTTGACGAGACCATCTACAGGACATTGAATCCGAGTAGCTCATCAACACCAAAGCTGTGCGGGTTATCAAAGACTTAATGCCGTAATGTCACTAAAACCCATTTTGTCGATGGAAAATTCCCCACAGCTCAAGTTAGCTCACCGGTTAATTCGGATCCTTGTTCTATTTAGGCAGCATTTCAATTTACACGACATTAAGACCTGTTTTCAAATAATCACAGACCTGGACCAAATCAGCCTAGCTGACAAGGTTATGTTATTAGTGGACTTGCAATAGTTTTTTACTAATGGCCCTTTGCTCGAAACAGTTGCTTACATTTTTCAATTGCTAGAAGAGCAAAATTTCCGTCTACCAACACCGGCAAACCTTCTAAGACAGTCCCTGGCACTTTGCACGGGAAATGTCACTTTCCGATTCCAGCATACCTCATGTCGCGGAACCGGTGGACTGGCTATGGGTAGTCCACTGAAGCCGGTACTGGATGATTTTTGCATGTTAACACTTGAACGGAAACCAGTTGGCGAAATTTCTCAGCAGCCTTATTGTAAACAACATGTAGATTGTATCCCTCTTTTGGGTTCCACGAGGAGGCAAAGCGTGTGTTTGGTATATAAACTTGGTAGTATTCACGCCAATCTGAAGGTAACCTTTGAATGTGTATCGAACGGACGTCTTACATACCTTGACATTCTCATGAATCGCAGGGATAATGAGCATATTAAGCGAGCAGTAAATCGATAGCCAACATGATCCGGCTGACACCTGCCATTCCTCAGCTTCTCACCGATGGCACACAGGCGGGCGCTGGTGAAAACACTGTTCACTCGTTCCAGACGTATCTGCTCAAACGACTGCCTGACTGGGGAAGTCGAGATATTCAGTCAAACGCTTATGTAGCATGGATACCCAATGCGATTCATAGTAAGGTTAGCCTGTCGGATGAAACGGTGTTCACAGCCCCAAAGCAAAGCTATACATAGAGCTACCATTAAAGAGTTACGCAGACGCAACAAGGACACCTAAACGTATAGTTTCAGTCAATCAGCACACTTGCTGTGTTGTGGAGGCAGTAATACTCCTCAGAACCCGGAAGTTGTCGAAACTTTCAGTAATGGAGATGCTTCCGTCGGCGCCAACTCCAATTACGTTTCCCAACTCGTGCGTATCCGTGGAGCCAGTTACTTCTGCAGCACCGACCGAACTTTGCATTCCAGAGTGACGGCACACTTACCAAAGCGGTTCAACGCGAGGCTAATTAATCTCCCTTGGACGACATGTGCTCGCATAAGCCGCCGGTATCATCCATAGGCAGGCACATTTCGTCGACCCGTTACCGGATCAATTTCTTATCGGCATTTCGGACCTTGTTACGCCATACAAATTCGCGCCCATGTGATTTGTCGAAACCGTCGTGATAAGCTGAATTTAGCCAGCTGTATGCGTTCAAGAGCAACTTATTGTCGACCTGCGGTTGTCGTGGTCCTAATGTTAACAACAATGAACACAACCGGAAACATAATTGAATTGCTTATGCCCCATGACATCTATAACAAGAGTTCCCGGTTATTGTATTAGTGCTGACGACATACTACGAAATGCTATCATCTGCTAACGTTTGTCTTCTGATTGCGTTGTTAATTCGTACTATATAGAGCAATATATAGGTTCTACACAAATACAGTCCCTCGGTCCTCCGAGTTTGGGGTTGGAGTGGGACTGGCCCCAATTACTTCAAACGGACTCACTGTAACCAAGTGCGCAGTTCACGGTACCTTTTATTCTGGAGATTTGAACCGGAAGCTCTGGCAGAATACCATACACGTCCTACCGCTTAGGCATGAATAGCATGACACTATCCTACCCACGTAATACAAAGAAATCATCACTAAATCTGCTTAAGGATAAGAACCTGATAACGTGCTACATGCTATTGCGCAATGAAGGTGCTACCTCGGTTGTAATGAAACGTCCCCAATCAAAATGCTCAGCTCGAAAAAAACGTGAAGCCTAAAACCGCCGACCCAAAGCTCGGTATTCAGATCTAACACAAAGAAACCTTCCTCTAACCATTACTTGGTAATCTGGCCGTCTCAGAGGAAAATCAATTGTACATTATTAACTACGCCCAGGGAAGTACGTGACGGTGACGAAGTCAGCACTCAGAAATCCACACCGTCTAACCCCTCTGTAAAGGTTTTACCCTTATCTTCCTATTCCAACAGAGCTTTAGTCTCCCATGATTCCAGCCGCCAATCCTAGCCTGCGCTCGCTTACTGCGACAAGCGCTTGTCTTCTAAAATTTTCACGATTGATCGCATCCACAATGCAATTGAATTACTCTCTAAGGACTTAATTCGCATCCGCAAACAAACTGAACACAGTCCTTAACGCATTTGATTTGCATCCAGTATTGCTCCGACGCACCTTGCGCACACAATGACCTTGGAATTTAGCTAGCCCAGAACAGCCATTGGCAGTAGATATAATAAAGCTTGCATGGACATATGAGTTGCAGGTGTGTGGTGGAGACGTGTGGTTCCTTTAGCCTCCATTCAGCAACAAGTGCCTAATATGAACCTAGTTCCACGCAGCTTAGGGGTTATTAGTTGCCCAAACAAGTGGTGCGACTGGGTGGGGGTTAAGTGGACGGCAGTGGACTACCACGTACGTGAAGACATGCCTTGCGGACGGTACCAGTGGGGGGGGGACTGCGAATAAGGCAATGCGACACACCATTAGCGATCTTATGGTTAGTTTGGCACTGGGGCAGCTCAAGATTTTGGACGACCTACCAACGCTCGGGCATACGACGGCACTGTGTCCTGGATAGCAAGGCAGTCACAGGTGCATGGCTGCGAAGGATCGGGCGGCGGTGTCAAAGCTTTATAATGGGTTTCCGAGTAAAGTGATAAATGGGGCCTGCGCAACCGAAATACAGGTTAGAAGGTGGCCGCCTTGGGTTATAAAGAGCCGTCTTGAGCGGCGGTCTGCTGAGAGGGCTAGTACCGAAATACGACCGCGGAAATCTTCTTACAAGGCGAGTAGGTACTGTTTCGTTACAGCATGCGTCGTTCACCGTCATGGTAGATGCGGTACATCGACTTGAGAGTCCCTGGATCAAATGAGATACTGCGGCTGAGCTGTCGGCATTTTGCATCCGCTGATCCGTACACACATGCATGTGTGGACTGGTGCCTACCCAACGTAAGGGAAGCTGACATACAAGTCGGTGCGCATCAACTGCATTCGTATACCGTACCATTTTTGTGGTGTGTGCGCACATGGGAATCACTCCATCGTTGCTTGACAGCTTTGTCTGGCCATTCCACCGCGTCTTCTCCAGCAAAGGTACTTGGCCGACACAGTAATGTCTCAGTTCCTTTCTAAGGTAGTTGTACCTGCAAAGTCCATAATTACGTGAGGTCGAGAACACTCAATTCCCTATATGAGGACCTGTGAATACGTAGTCCACAATCGCAGATGGTAGTACAATGGTATATAATGGGTCGAATAGAAAACGGTTGACATGTCCTGTAGCATGGTCATAGTGAAGAGAGCAAAATTAAATAATGAACATATCAATAAAATAGAATGTGAAATGTTGACTTAGCAGAGATAGTTGTATGATAACAGGTATATATCTATTTGATTGCACCTACTCGCTCGCCAAAATTTCCAACCTCGGCGCGAAGCGCAAAATTCCAAAACATAATTTTCTTCATGAAATCCGCTTTATAATTCCAAATAGGAACATCATAAAACGAAGGTGGGAGATCACACTGTTACCAATACCATCTCGCCCACTTTGAAATCACTTTTTCTTGCCCCATACCGCCTGTGGTATTGCAGTTCTAAGACTGAATTCCTTAGTTGTAGATTTTGATGCTTGGGAGGCAACATCTCTACCTTAGTTCTTAATCTTCTACCCATAAGGGATGCAGCTGCTGACTTCCCATCTGATGAGTTGGGATTCGGGGTCACTCGGTTATTCAACAGAAACCGTTCCAATCTCTAGTTTAACGTTCCCTCCCCTTTTGCCTTCAGCACTGCTCGTTTCAGGGTATCAACGAAACTTTCCGCTTGGCCATTTGATTGCGGATGGTACGGTGCAGTTCTCATATGCTCGATCCCATTTTGTGCAAAAACAGCAACTTGACAGGATGTACTGTAAACCGTTATCCAACACGTTTGCTTCTGGTAGCCCGTGCTGACTGAAAACATGTCGCATCGAAAAGGTTGTGCTGTTTGCGGATGTGTTTCGCATTATGATAACTTCCGGCCACTTACTGTAGGCATCGACTATAATCAAGAAGGAAACTCCTTCAACCGGTCCTGCGAAATCCACGTGTATCCGCTACCAGGGTGTTTCTGGATTTGGCCAAGATTGCAATGTCTCACGTACAGGTAATTTGGAGACACTGAAGCACTTGGAACAGAATCGACCGATGTATTCAATCTGGCTGTCCATCATGGGCCAAAAGACGTAGCTGCGCGCAAGCGCCTTGATGTGGGAAATGTATGGATGGCAATTGTGCAGTTGCCTTAGCACACGTCATTTGAGTACTTCAGGAATGACGATACGATATGCAACGAACAGGCAGGAATTAACTTCAGCCAAAGAGTCGCGACGTGTAACAAACTGCATCAGAGATTCTTTAGGAAACTTCCTTGGCCAGCCCTGTCTTGTATAGGTTAATACTTCCTGCAACCATGCGTCCTGTTTCGTGGCTTGCTTAAACATTATCCCGTTTACCGGTACATTACTTACGGCGTCACGTAGCTGATATCTAATTCGACAGCGATTGAAGCAATGACTGCATTCGCCGGCTAATGTCTAACCGGCCTCGACTAATCTGGACAGGGCGTCCACTTGCGCAATAGAATCAGTTGACAAATATCGCATGGTGAAATCATATCCCAAGAGCATAATCTCCCATCTCTGAAGTCGACTGGCCGTATACGCCGGCATACCCTTTTTGGATCCAAAAATTGCCAGGAGCGGTTTGTGATCAGTCACCAGCGTGAACCATCGACCGTATATCATCCTGTAGAATTTCTGAACGGGAAATATGATAGCCAACACTTCCTTCTCAATCTGACTGTAGTTCTTCTCAGATGGGATCAGTGTTCGTGCAGCGAGCGACACTTCCTTTTCGAATCCGTCTGGCAACCGGTGTGAATTGGCAGCACCAATTCCATAGCTTGAAGCATCCGTCGCCACGATAATTTTCAGCTTCGAATTATAATGTAAAGGCCCTAGGTCTGACTTTAGAAGCTATTTCAGTTCCTCGAACGCCTTTTGACAATGTACGGACCATTTCCATTAAACATCTTTCATCAGGAGATGATTTAGGGAATGACGTAAACGAGGTATGCAAGGTAGAAATTCACGGTAGTGACCCACCATTCCAAGGAGTCATCGTATGGTTGTGACATCCGTTGGCGCAGGTAATCGGATTATCACCTCGATATTTTCGGGATCGGGTTGCCAGCCGTTCTCGATAATCAGGGAACCCAGGATATTGATGGGTTTTAGAAAAAACCTGCATTTGTCTGCTCGTAAATGGAATCCATAATTCTTGAGTCTAGTCAACACGTCATCCAATCGTTGAAACAATTCACCCTGTTCTCAGCGCATGATGACGATTTCATCGAGGTAGGATTTAGCTCCAATTACCCCGAGCAGCAGTACATCCATGACTTGCTGAAAAATTGCGAGTATGCTTTTGACTCCAAATGGCAAACGATTGTACTGTTAAAGACCGCGATGCGTGTTGATTGTTAGAAGTTTCCTGCTTTCGGTTTCAACTTCAGGCTACAAATAGGCGTCTGCAAGATCAACGGTAGCAAAATACTTGCCTCCGTTTAACTTTGCGAATACGTCTTCTGGAAGTGGGAGCGAGTATTGATGAGACTCTAGTGCAGCATCCACGCCCGGTGAAAAATCTGTGCACTAACGAATAGTATCGTTCGGTTTGTCTATCACAACAATAAGGGCAGTCCAAGGAAAGAAATTGACTCGCTCAATCAGTTCGGCCTGCTGCAACCGATCAAGCTCCTGTTCAACAAGTGGTTGGGATGAATAAGGAACTGGACGCCTGATCTGTTTAAACAAATGTTAGTAACAGCGATAACGGAAGGCAAAAAGCGGTAACCACGAGTGTTTTCCAAAAAATGCATGTCCAATACGTGTCTCCCTAACACGAAGCGGGAAATGCCCGAACATAGGTTTATTCATGAAATCCTCTTTATAATTCAAAATAAGAACAACATAAAACGAAGGTAGGTGATGGCACTGTTAGGACGACCTACCAGCGCTGCGTCAGGTTCGGTGTGTCTGGATATCAAGACAGGCCCAAGTGTATGACTGCGAGTGATCGGGGCCTGTTGTGCTAAAATGTTACGGCGTGCTTGTGAGTGAAGCGGCAAAGGGGTCTGCTCAACTTTTCGCTGAACTATCGGTTGACATCTGGCCGCTTGATGATGGTGAGTAGATTTATGCGGCGCTCAATGGAGATCGCTGATACTGAAATACGATTGTGGAGACTTCTTTAAAAACCGAGTAGGCACTGTATTTTACAGCAGGCGTCAATTAATGTTAGGCCATTATTGAGCTGATATAAGTGGAGTGATTGATTAACAGCATTTCTTCCTGATGAATACCAAAGTCGGTAGTTAGTGCGTAGCAGCATTTGCCACTATCTCGTGTAATCTGAGTATGTCCAGTACAATAATCCCTCAGCAAGTGGATAATAATGAGGGATGTATTCCTTGAATGAGTGGATCTTTCGGTAGCATTTCGCGGTTGTCATTGCAGAATCCGCTGTTATACACAAGAAAACACGTACGGGTTGATTCGTTTCTGTTGTCAAGTGATGACATTATGGAACATACGAGGCGGGCTATTACGTCTATAGTATATCTCGAACCACGATAAGCGTTTTGTAGGGGGTCATTCGAGCGTGTGTGGGACGGCATCCTTTAGAGAATGATTTTCATTTGTAGCTTCTGGGCAAAAGAAGTTGAAACGAGAGCTTGACATTTGTTGGACCCTTTCGTTGGTACCGGTGTGATGCTGCTGTTTCCAAGAATAGACCAAATATACACTTGGTGGGTCGGCGTAGATCTTCCTTGGTTCGAACAGTGAGAGACCTCAATGAGATATCGTTTTTAAACGCTCTCTGCTGATTTTGTTAAAGGTTTCCATCCCAGTAGTTCACAAGCTACATAGTAGAGCCTAGTCCGAAAAAGCACCAGACGCGTTTCGCCCTATTGCGGCTCGTCAGTGGCGCGCATCCCTCTCAGTCCTCTAAGGAGGATCGAACCCATAACCGCTAGAGGCAGATGACAACTAGCCAGCAGTTTAAGCCACTGAGTCATGGGGGAAGTTGGTTGAGCTACATACTTTGCAAGCTAACTGAGATACAGCACCATCTCTCTTCCACTGTTACTGACAGTGGTTAGCCTACGAGGTGATGACGTCCTCTCACTAGACGCTATATCCATAGCATTTTGAAACTAGGAGAGGCTATTTTATTTCATATTACTGGTAAGTAGCAGGATTTTGGTTGTCATTTTGTTATGTCGACACCGCCTCTTCGGATGGGGGAGGAATACCTGTCCGCGCGGACATTGAGAGGTTTTCAATGACAGCAAGTGTCAAAACAGATAGCTAGATAGCTAGTCAAGATGTCACAATACTTGGATACGCCAGGGTCAAAGGATATAAAAATTATATGGATGAAACCAGTCTACGAGGTCGATGGATATTTGGTGAAGTGGACTGCCTCCACATAAACCTACTTACCTCAGCTCACTAATAGCCCCGCAGAAGCTATCCTAATAACATTTTCAGACGACATCGTCCTGGGTATCAATAATCGCAAAGGGGATTGCTCTCTCAGATTGCAAAACCATCAGAACGACTTCAATAGTTGGTCCAAAGTTTATCACCTGTCTCCTAATGCATCCGACTGTCATAATATACTTTTTTCACCACACAGAAGAGCCAGCAACTCCCTACACAGTGCTCCAAGCGGCTGGATGAGGTTGACGGATTTCACTCTGCTACATCAAAGAAATGGTATAGTTGTAGTTCTACCAGGTGACCGACTGACAAACCCTTAGTACGCGAACGACATAACCACTTTTGGATGTGACTTTAGGGGCTAAGTAAGAAAACTACTCCCACTGACATGTAACGCTGCACGCCTAGACATGTGGTTTGCGCCTTCGAGTTGCAAACTTTTGTGACAGTATTGGCCCGATCAGCCACCTGGGCTGCCTGTCCTTATATAGAGAAAACCTCAGAGGCCTTCCAAAGGGTATTAAAGCAATATAAGCCTGATTTACCAGAAGAAGCAAACGGTCCTATCGACAATGGTGTATTTGAGTGACTCACTCCCGCAGATAGGAGGATCAACTGCGTCTACAAATTCAGCTGCAAGGCTTGTGTACACGTGTACATAGACCAAACCGCAAGAGAACTGCACACGAGGTTAACAGAACACAAGAGACGAATGTCAAGGCCAACGAGGAACGAGCCTGAATACAGGACACTGTTGATAACCTTGGCAGTGGGGCTACACTCGTTTGAAACAGGACACGAAATCGAGTTGCATAATGTAGAAATATTTAGGAGGGGTTTGTGATTTACACCCCAAAGGCCGATTGCTGAGGCCTCGGAAAATGTCAAAGCCAACAGTTGCGTAGGCAGAGTGGATGGAGTGCAGTTATCGAGTGTGTGGCGGGCAGTCTTACCCGGCCAGTCTGAGGGACGTTGGCTGACTGATCTGGAGCAGAGCGCCAAGATCAAACCAATCCTACTCCCAAAGCAGACAGAGACTTACGTGTGATGACATCGTACAATGAACCAGCTTGCATCTTACCATATTTAATGTGTCACCTAAAATGACACTTTGACCTGTAAGGCGGTTAACATCCTGCTGCCATCTCGATAACTGCAGTTATTGTCCCCCTGGTTCACACGGCCGGACGAAGCTTTCGTGTCGAACGGTAAGCCTTGGCCTCTTACTACGCCATGGACCTCTTGGTTTGGTTTGGTCTCCTTTCACGAAATCTGTACCCCCTCTGTTTTCCAAAAGTTGAGCAGTTCTGACAAAAGATCTTTGCAGGAGATGAGAGTGGTAAGAAGAGTAGTCAAAGCTGCCAGCAGTCAAGGATGAGCAATTTCGTTACGGGTAGTTACTTTGTACAGCCCAAGGTAGAACACAATATACGGTTGTGATATTTAGCGCAACCCCGTTAACGAGTTCAGCCTGCTTGTGTCATTAATGAGTACAAATCCGGATGGTACTCACGCCTACACATGGGCTGAACAAGTCCGCAATTTGTAAATCGTCCAGTCAGCAAATTTCACGTTACATACGATATGGTACAGACCAGCAAATGAGAACCGATGCTATCTCATTAGCCCGCTCCATATTGGGTGCAGTGCCATACTGCACGTAGTATGATGACCACTTACGCTGCACATAACGCTTGTGGGCTTAAACACAAGGGGTCAACTTCTAATCCTCATTTCACTCTCAATTTGCGCAGGACCATTTTGTCATTTTACTCGTAATAACGTCAGAACAGTAAAGCACTACAGTTCCCCATCAATCGCAGTCATGTATCTGTGAGCGTCGATGTCCGGATACACCGAGCGTGTGCAGTCGTGCGCCTTTTGCGACGTCGTCCTAATCCTTAAACTGCACAATTTGCAAGCTCGATGCGGTTGTACACTTCAAGTACAGTAGGCATCCACAAGGAAAGTTACGTCAAATGTTCACTGCCAACTGGTGGATTTGACATCATGCGGTATAGTACTCCCAGTGTGCTAACGTGTTTGGAACATGGATATGGTGAGCCGCACTTACACTCATGTTCAAAAATCGTACTGTCACCGGAAACAACACCTGTGTTAACGGATAAATTATTGGGACAGGTTAAGTAATGCAATGAATTCCAAGGTTGCATGGGTCTTAATGATAATGATTATGGGGAGACCTTGACATTTGGGGTAGGAGAGCCTGGATTAGGTCGACGAAACGCAGGGAAAAGCTCATATGGAAGTGCGTCACAATTGTTGTTACAGTAGCAGTTGCCGAGCTGCTTAGCAGTCGGCATTGTATTTCACTCCATTGGTTTGATTGATGGGGTGATCACCCTTCTAAGGCGGAACTCTGGTTGAATCCAGAGGCACGCTTTTGTGCGCGAAACCGTCATATCGGTGGATCAATGGATTTAGCACGGTAAACAAACAAACCTTGACACTTCCCACAACCAGAGTGAAAACAGTATGTGAATATATCAAGAAAAACACAGGTGGCACATATCGGTGAACTCCCCGAAGTTTCACTCGTGTATGTGGTTTGGTCATGTCGTAATGTGTCTCAGTAATGTTGGTGAAGTCTTGTATTATATGTTGTGTAATGTTTCATCAAGTTGAGTTTCGAACTCAGTCAGTGTAGAAGCGGAGCTGACGGAAATTGACAGCGCTTTCCATCAATGGGACAAAAGAAATGAGAAAAATGCCGGCGACATTCCAGACGACTGTACTGTGTGGCTAACTCCAAGCACTGGCCTCGAAATGAGGATTTCTGACTTAATTTTAATAAGTACCGACATGCGTGGTTTGAATCCTTTAAGATCTGAAAAACCAAAATAATATTACCGCGCAGGCAACAGTAGTGACCACAGAATACTCCTAGGGTCATAGTTTATGTTAGTAAGGGAGATAAGTCAGGTCCTTCACATTTGTTGTTGCTGTTGTTTATGGAGTCTCAAGAGAAACAAGGTAATGCTTTTGCCAGGGGGGCCAGACCTGGATGGTGTATTCAACATGTGGGTCTTATGTAAGCGTTGAGCAATTGTAATCAAATGGTGAGATCAAACCGGCCAAATACACTCCACAAGAGACCCATATGCTGCTTGGCATTCCTTGTTGATTTTTTGGCCTATTTTGAGCAACCAGGATTGGCCTGCATAAGCACTCCGCGATCATTTTCATAGGGGACGCTTTGCATAAGGTATGCTCCTAGCCGGTATGCGTAAGTTTTTCTGGCGACGTCTGGACAATACTCTACATTGGGCAGCGTTAAAAGCCAACATGTTCTGAACTGACCAGTCGTGAGCCCTGTCGAGACCACCTTGTAGCGTTATGTGGCCGTTTACCGTTCTGACAGTCCGCCAGATTGCAAGATCCTCTGCGAATTCCTCACTCCCACGAGGATAAGCCCTGGTCCTAGAACCGAGCCTGCTGGGGCGCCACATTGAACAATGAACAATGATTTATAACGGGTAAAAAAGCAGGTGCTTGACATGTCCCGTAGGGTGTGTAGCATGATAAAAAGGATAGCGAAGGGATAATGGAGTCGTCAGTTCGGGCGCTTACAGATGTAACTGCACTGTCGTATAAAGGGAGTTTGAAATGAGAATGTGCGCACACAAAGTAACAGGGGAGTGGTTATTGTTCACATCATGTGCAACTAACTTGGGTCGACGGGGTACAGTAATCCAGTTTCTGTAGTAGTAGCGTTTATCAAATTACGTGCAAGGAGTTTGGAACGACTCATTCACGAGTAGGGTTATGGCACTATCCCCTGTCTGTTGTGCATTAGTGCCAGCATCTGGTGGTCATGAGCTATAGCACGTAGTGTAAATGTGACAGGGTATCGTCAAGGCGTTTTTGAAATGGGATAGGGTGGGTGCATTAATTACATGTTCCGGGAGGGCTTTCCAAGGCTGTGCCACTCGAAGGGTGAAAAAGTTTCGCCGACATTCTAGGCGGCTGTACTGCGTGACTAACTTAAACTGATGACCTCTTAGCGAGATATATTGACTGAGTATTAGAAGGGAATGGCATGGGTGATTGAGGTTTCTCAGGATCTGGTACACCATTATAAGATGGCGCCTTAGACGCCGACAACGTCCACTGTATATTTTGAGGGTCTTCAGCCTGAGTGGGTAGGGAAGGCTGGTCAAACTTCTGACGCTCTTCGTTGCCCTACGTTGTGCAGTATCGAGCGCGGTGAGATGGTGCTTGAGCCAGGGTTGCCACGCTTGGATAGCGTATTCCGCGTGCGGCCTCACGTACGCAATAAACATTTTTGGAAAGACTGAAGGGTCAAACTTCTCGTAGGCTCTACGAAGAAGGCCGAGGTGCTGGTTCTCTTTCTTAGCTGCCTTTTCAGTCTGCCTCAAACAACCGAGGTCATCTTGAACTATCACGCCGAGATCGCACTCGTGAGAAGCCCGCTGTCGAATTTGTGGTCCTAGGCGGTACTTGTGCATACACTTGTGCCGTATACTGAGAACTTTGCACTTGGTGACGTTGCAATGCAGCATGTTTTCGATGGACAATGTTTACGCTTTGTCCAGGTCCTCCTGTAACAATGTGTGATCCTCCACTGCAACTATAGTACGCCATACCTTTAGGTCATCAACAAATAGCAAACAGTTAGAAGATAGCACACTCGCGAGATCATTTATGAAGACCAGGAACAGGCGGGGTCCAAGTACCGAGCCCTGAGGTACGCCGCGTTGAACTTCGATGGATTCTGATAGGTTGCTTCGAACCCTCACATTCAGGTGACGTTGCAGGAGAAAGTCTCCTATCCAGCCCAGAAAAGGATCACCGATTCCATATTTCTGGAGTTTGTGGAGGAGAATGCGATGGTCTATGCGGTCGAATGCCTTTGAGAAATCCAAGTAGGCCGCGTCGACTCCTACACCAGCGTCCACGGATTCCGTCCAGCTTGCACGAGCAATCATCATTGCTCCTTTATCGAGTCAGCTAAGACGTTACGGACGCTCACCTTTAGGCGACATGGAATGCACATATCCAACTCAGGATGGGGTCGCCAATCCCACAGCTCTGGAGCTTGAGAAAGAGAAAGTTGTGATAAAAACGATCAAACGGTTATCGAGAAATCGAGGTACACATCGTCAACGCTCTCCTCATGTTCGACAGATTCCGTCCAGCTGATACGGGCTAAGATGTTCGTGGTACATGAGTGGTTTCGGCGGAAACCATCGTGCTCCGGTATGATGATACTGCATGTTTCCAAGTATTCCATGATAGCCTTTGCGATAGCAAATTCCATGATCTTGGAAAGAACTGGGAGCAGAGTACCGGGTGATAGTTTGCCTGTTCAGCGCAGTCCTACATTAAGAAACTTGCTCAACCAAGTATGTATGAAAAGCAACTGGGTAATTTCTAGTGCTCTGTACTCATAATGTCTCTAAAAAGCGCCCGTACACGCCACTCCACGGAGGTCAAGAGTAGAAGACTGAAGACTTATGAGGAGGAAGGCAACCGGGAGCAAATTGCATGTATACTAAACGTCAACCCGTAAAGCTGCCGCAGTTGGTTGAAAACACTGCAATCAATCGAACAAAAAGGGAAGCATGGTGGGGGCGACGAAGATCTTTGAAGAAATTCACATTGTTTACGTGGTAGAATGGGTATCAATGGAATAATGGTTTTATACGGGTAAGAGCTAATTTTTAACAGGTCCCGTATTATGGCTATGGTGAAACTACAAAGTATAATAAATACTATTGTTGTCGTCGGAACCTACGATCACTCTCCAATCACTTCACCTGCGGTTGCAAGTTGCGTTCATGCTTGTGGTATGATTTAGCGCAAGAGCGCGACACTTAGACAGGAGGCTGATAACAATGAAGAAATTGCACGCAGTTCCGGAATATGCTAAGGCAAAGGAGAACAAAAGGAGAAGCAAAACTTACTTTTACAGAGAAGTAGTAGTAGAGTTGAATGATATACGTAACAATTCGTCACATCTAGACTCACTCAGTCAGCCATCACACGCCCGGAAAAGAACTGTACGACCGTTTCATCCTTTCGGCACTCGTAGCTCGGTGATCTTAACCACGGACTGGCAACAGTCGATTTGAGGGTTCGGGCCTTACAAGGGTCAGATGGAATGCGCACTGCTGACGATTTTTCCCAACATCCTATGTCTTGGCACTTCTACAATTGGAGGTCTAAGGGAAGCGAGCGGTGTGAAGTGACGAAAGAAATTGCAATCTTTTGTGGTCGCACCATAGGCCGTTCACCACGTGCAAATGGTGCTCTATGTCAAGTGCCCAACACTCTAGGACGGAATTTTCGCATTATTTGAACCCTGACAACCGATGGCTTGATATAGTATACTACCGTAATAGGAACTTACAACAAAGAAAGGTGTGCGCAATGGTTGAATGAACGGTTGGATACCAGGGGTTCGACTTTTGTGGAAAACTACCTCCTGATCTGCTGCGATAACTTGCCATGCCACACGAATCGGGAACGCGTATTCCAAGTGTAGTCGCACCGTTCCGACACCCTCCTGGGCCTTCTTCCATATTCTCTAACTGAACACAATCTGGAGCATTTGAAGCATCATAAAAGAATATGTGAAGCAAGCTATGAGGCAGAAATATTTTGAGATACTTCAGGGAGATTCTGCGGGTGTACTCTGCAAGACCGAGTAGAGAATGTGTTTCATGGAACTAACTGTGTCAGAGGCATGAGCATGCGTGACGTCTCAGCACTGCCAGCCCATGATAGATCATGTGAGGAGGAATTACGCACGCGCAACACATTATACTGTTTAGTAACTTGCTCTTATTTTGTCGATATAAATAGATAATTTGAACTGGTGTTTTCATTGCTATGCATCGCGGAGCCACTGTTTCGACGTGTAGATATAAACGACGGTGTTCAAGCTAAGTGCTTTCACAGACTTCTTACATGTTTCTGCGTTAGGCGTTGCGAGACAACCAGTGGGTATCCGGATGATTCTTAGCAATCAGTACTAAATTGCTGTCAATAATATGAGGTCGTGTGTTGTTACGTACTGTTGTATCGCGAGTTGATGGAGGGGAATGGTACGTATTTGGTACTATGAAGAGGACTACCGTGTGTAAAAAACGTAGAGTCCTTCTGTTGGTCGTTAGCTTAAGCATTATTTTGGAACACTCGAAGTAGCAAGGCGCCGTAGGTCCTATATCGCCGCGTGAGGAAAGGTACTGTGAGATACACTAAGACACTGCACCCATCCATCTCAGGATGCAAAATAGCTATTTGTCGTTTATTGTCAAGCATTTCAGTGCCCTGTGCGGTCGACTGCATCCGCTTCAGCGCCTAAGTTGTGCCAATGTATGCGCTACATCATGAGTAGTCCGCTAATTGCTGGTGGCGCAGCGGTCAAGATAATACGAACCACTGGACTAACCAAAGCAGGCGTCTTCGCGATCAATTACACATTAACCACCGAGAAGTAACATCTATCCCTCCAATGCAAGCACCTTATGGCAAGTGCAGAGCCTCACCTTAATTATGGGCCAGATGACAATGGGTACTGAGTTTGGCTTAAAGTGCACAAATCTATCGCTACACACACACTTAAAAAGAAGAATGTCGCAGTCGTATCACGGCATTAGCCCTGTCAGCAGAGTGCAGTTTATGGCGTTTGTCTCCTACTCAAAGCGTCCACCTGTCAACCGATAGTTCAGCGGAAAGTTGAGCAGACCCCTTTGCCGCTTCACTCACAAGCACGCCGTAACATTTTAGCACAACAGGCCCCGATCACTCGCAGTCATACACTTGGGCCTGTCTTGATATCCAGACACACCGAACCTGACGCAGCGCTGGTAGGTCGTCCTAACAGTGCCATCACCTACCTTCGTTTTATGTTGTTCTTATTTTGAATTATAAAGAGGATTTCATGAATAAACCTATGTTCGGGCATTTCCCACTTCGTGTTAGGGAGACACGTGTTAGACATGTCTTTTTTGGAAAACGCTCGTAGGTACCGCGTTTTGCCTTCCGCTATCGCTGTTACTGACATTTGTTTAAACAGATCAGGCGTCCAGTTCCTTATTCATCCCAACCACTTGTTGAACAGGAGCTTGATCGGTTGCAGCAGGCCGAACTGATCGAGCGGGTCAATTTGTTTCCTTGGACTACCCTTATTGTTGTGATAGACAAACCGAACGATTCTATTCGTTGATGCACAGATTTTTCACCGTGCCTGGATGCTGCACTAGAGTCTCATCAATACTCGCTCCCACTTCCAGAAGACGTATTCGCAAAGTTGAACGGAGACAAGTATTTTGCTACCGTTGATCTTGCAGACGCCTATGTGTAGCCTGAAGTTGAAACCGAAAGCAGGAAACTTGTAACAATCAACACGCATCGCGGTCTCTACCAGTGCAATCGTTTGCCATTTGGAGTCAAAAGCATACTCGCAATTTTTCGGCGAGTCATGGAGGTACTGCTGCTCCGGGTAATTGGAGCTAAATCCCGGTCAAGGCGGAATAATTATTGTCCTGAGCTTCCAGACTGAATTTTTCCTGGTTGTCGTTATCCAACTCAGTAGTCAGTTGTACATCAGCATGGTTGTTCCATTCACAGTTACGAAGTCGCTTGGGAAACTTAGGCGTCTACACGTCATAACTGCCTACACCCCATAAATGTTTTGCTAAGTCGGTGAAAGTTAACTTCTATCACCGACTGCAGGATCTCTTCCGTCATGGATTTGTAGATGTTCTAGTTCTTAAGTGATCAGGATGCTCAAGTTTAAAATTTGTGCACTGATGTGCTGTATCTGAGCGGCGAACACGTTGTACTTTCCCGTAATGATAACGGTAACCTTTTTTCACCTATGTGACGATACTGGTCAGTTCCTCCCAAGAGTTAACTTCTGACATGTTATGCATCGGAGGGTGAGCTCGGTTCCAATAACCATGGATGGGACTAGCTATATGACTTTATGGCAACCCTTCGCCTAACATCACCTTATGCGTGCTCTCATGGTACATTCACACTACGCTTGAATGGAGTCGTAACTTCTCAATCCGCGGTTCTGGCCTATGTGAGATTTGCGCTGTGTGCGTAGAGGTAGCGCTGCTTTTTGGATCCCAGTTAATAGCCGACCCGGTACAATTCGGTTTGGTTAAACTTTGTCCCTTCCAAATATAAGGTTCTGTTAGGACTGTCTAAGTGCATCTCCTCTCACTTTTTCAGGCATCCGCTGGAAGTCTTCGACGCATTAATTTATCTTGGGAGTCGTCTTAGTATTTGTGATTTGTATAATGAGAGCACCCTGTGTGTGTCCAAGGCTAGAGTAACTTTCGATAACCTTCGCCACCTGTAACTTCGTCGTGACCTCAGTCTCGCTCTCAAGCGACGAGTCTACAGTGCTGCGAGATAGAATTAGCTGCACCTTCAGGTTACTTCCGTAGACTCTTCGCTTTGACAAATTACAGGTAACAAGAAATCGAATGTAAACGAAGCGAAATTTGCAACTAGTTCTGAACTAATTCACCATCGCCAACGCCGATTCGTACCTTGTGCAGGGCATTTCGAATATTAGTTCAATTGGCCACCATTGCCCTCGAGTTGCCATTCACGTATCCATGGTACTCGCTGGTGGGGAAGCATCTCTCCACCATCTAAGGTCGACGTTGCCTATAAGCTTCGACTTTTTAAGCCTCAAAAATCTTCCGGTTCTGATGAATTGTCTTCGGCTTCTTTCATGGATGTAGCACGTCCATTTTTTATTAATTAACCACCCTCCTTCAGAAGATTTAGAGCAACAAGTTCCTTCCATCTGATTGGGGCTTAATGGACGTCGTGTCCATCTTTTTAAAGGGTAACCGTGTGAATTGCGCTAACAATCGAGGGGTTAGCCCCTATACGTTGCGTCCAAGGTGCTTGACATCCTGCTTTTGCGGGGACTTAGTTGTGTACGCGATCAGTACATATGCGAAGAACTAGTTGGGTTTCCGCCCTGGTCGGGGTTGTATTAACCACATCTTTATGACCCGCTAGACGCCCGAGCACTGTCGAGCTTTTAGTCGACCTACCATTGTCTGCCTCCTTGACATACACGCTGCATTGAACTCAACTAACATATATGTGCACTCTAAAGTTGTCTGTCCAAGACTTATTGAGCAGTTTAGAACTATCTGTTTCACAGTTCGGAATGATCTTTGCCCCTTCTAAGTGCAGGGCTTTCCTGCACTATTTGTTAGCAGTTACTCCTACCCTCACCCTTTCCGGTGCTTCTTTGGAACTAGTCGATAAGTTTGTTTAACTAGGGAGTCACATGAATTTGGGCGGATTGACAGATGTGACCGAATTGCGCGTCATCAAAGTCAGTGTAAACTTGTCCAACCTCCGATATCTGACGCTGGCGTGATCTCAGCCGTCACTTAATGCTTGAGTCAACAACGCTAAGGAACTAACAGTACTCCTGTGTGGCTGTGAGGTCTAACCCGTTTTGTAGGCAGTGTCCAGAGACTGTCGGCTTTTGATCCCCGCAGCTTCCGAAGCATCGAGAAGCTGCATAATCTCCTCGCGTGCATTCCGGTGGCTCAGGTATGTCCTTAGTATGGCTGCTTAAAGATTACCTTGCGGCGCTTTATTTGAGTGTACCGCCGTTGACTCGTAGTGAAGGAAAGGTGGCCAGCACACAAACTGCGTCCGGGGTGAAAGCCACTGACATTTCAGTTGACCACAATGTGGCGTTCCACAATCCCGGTTTGAGGGCCCAAGAACAGTGGGAACACCTGATTGGGAACACGATCGGACGTGACCGGGAATCGTCCCCAATGGTGATCGCGTTGTGAGACATTTTCCCTGACCGTCTTTTAATTCTCTCCTTCGCTTTCTTGCTGTTACCCGTGTTTTGTGGCAGTTTGACATTTATTCGTATGTATATATATATATATATATATATATATATATGGTAGGCGGCATCCGGTTTCGGATTTGCCTGTCACTGTGGCCAGCCACAGGACGCCTGCGCCTACAGAGGGACCATGGGTTGTTTGCGCTGCACCACCCACAGCTCCAACCACACACTCCATATCCAGTGCAAACCCGAAGGAATAAGACCGGGAGGCATGTGGATGGGAGCCACGTTTCATCAACGGAGCTGGCCAACACTCCCTCAGCATACACATCAGCAGCATTCCTGTCTATTTATGTAGGGAATCATGCGTACCAGACGTACATAAAATGGTGACTGGGACGTAGTTCGCTCCACACGCGATGGAACCAATCTTGGAGCCTTGCACGACCATGAGGACCGACCACCTAGTCACCCCAACACCGATTCACTGTCTCCTGGAGCCAGTAATCGAGGTGGATGGTTTTATGCAGATAGGCACCCAGTTAACATGCACATCAAGCGTAGCCACACCGGGGATATCAACCAAACAACATAGACTTTCAAGGAAAGCAAACACGCAAAATTGACAAAGAAAAGCACGAAAAAACAGCAGTGAACAAACCAAATAAAGTGGAATGACTTGTATCCAGATTAAAAAGATCTAGTTTTGTGTACGTTGGTTTAGTCCAACTGCGGTAAAGTAGCCACATGAATACAACACCAACCTCAGCATGAAGCCCACATGAATATGAAATGATATGAAAGAAAAAAAACAAACAAACCGGACTATATATATATATATATATATATATATATATATGTACAGCTGTTGGCCTTAGTAACCACCCTTAATAACCGTTTAACACGGGAAGCGGGCAGCATGAGACAAAGTGTTAACGAAGCTGCATGTGACGAGAGCGGAAAGCTTACGCACATGACGTCAGAATAGTTGGATCGTTGGGCTGAGCACTATAAATGGGGACTTGATCAGTCGGAACAACCAACTTCGCTGTTGGCAAATGTTCGCCGCGTTTTATGGGCCGTATTTTTGGATCCGAAGTCTGCAGTTCTATAACAATCGAGAGAGTATTGACTTTCTGATGCGTGCACAGACGTTGTGTTCGTTGTTGTCTGCCAGTCACACTGCTTGAGTTTTATGTGTAGATGTGCGCGATGTTGACTCATCTGTGGGATAAGGTCACTTTCTAGCATGGAAGCGGAAGTCTTGGAAAACTGCCTCTCATATATTGCCATATCTTAATGCGACAGTCAGCCATTCGCAACCACACAATGCTTTGCGAGGAAATGCGCTCACTCTGAATCTCCACCTGCGATGTTTGCAGCCGTTCATTAAACATGCGCTTTCCTCATCTCCAGGGCAGTGTTTCTCATTTTCGGTCCGTGTTATGACGATAGGCTTGAATAAACCGATAATCTTACTACTGACGATGATCGCTATCAACACGGTGACAGCAAAATGACCTTTTCAGAATCCTTGTTTCTGTATAGACTCAAGTGGACAATACCTAGATCACAACATTCAGTGAGATTCTGAGAACTGGAAAATGCGCATCGGTTCTTGGTTGCGAATGCACCCTTTACTGGTGCACAGATTGCTGTCTGACCCGACCAAATCGAGTGGTTCTACACTCCGTCTCCATTTAGGATGACTGTTAACTACTTATTTGCTGTTTCTATAAGCTATTCGTTTAACAAAAATTTACATTCATGGTTCTGACAGAGTTGCCGTCTCGGAAACTTGGCATTGTGACTTTCAGAGCGCAGGCTAACTGGACAACAGAAGGGAGTAACAAGGTCTTTGCACTGAGGATTGGTGATGATTAGGCACTGAATTCAGTTGTGTATTAAAACCACTTGCGGTTGCATCCACAAATCTTGCTTAATTTATGTACCTTGTATCGTCCGATAAGGGAAGAGAATTTCCCATAATTTCAGTAAAAATTCCAAGCTTCTCTGTCTCATCCAGTGCAATATGACATGCGTGTGCAAAAAGTTAACTGGTCGCATCATTTTCAACTTGCATTCCGGTGATCGTGTGTGCCTCCTTTGCTTTCTCAGGTGCTTGCAGTCTGGCATATGCATTTCTGTGGGCTCTACTCGTGTACGATTCCCCGAATGACCATCCGAAGATATCAGACACTGAGCGGAAACTAATTATCACCAAGTGTGGCGACATGAATTGCACGAGTAACCGGAGAGTACGTTCCCTATGAGACGCTGTGTTCTCCACATACCATTAATGAACGATCATCGTTTTTTCGTCGTCAACACTTTTCGCCTAATTCGGTCTCTTTTACGAAAGTTACACACCGGTGGTTTTCATGCCCGCCTTATGCTTAAATACAGTTGCTAGCAGAGCATTGTTTTACCCAATGAAAATTTCATCTCGCTTACGTTTACGAAAAAGCAAATATAGGCTTAACTGTGTGAAATCGAGTGGGGGCGTAAAGTCCTTAACCCCCAGTCACAATACTAAATTGGTTGGACTTTTCACTCAGTAGATTATATGCCCCGTTGACCCTGAATTAAATCTCCCTCCCCAGCTTGTCGATTGGCCTACTGCTCCTACTGTCGACTCCGCATCAACTGATTTGATAAAAGGGCGACAATATCCTGCTTGGTCCCTCAGTAACTGTCTAAAAAGATTGACATTTGCCATTTCGGCGGTGCAGCTGAGCTCTTATCCAGTGTGTTATACCAAATGTTCCTGCTGAGTGCTGCACATGCCTGGGCTTGAGTTGTACGCATATGCTGAGTAGAAAACCCATGCTTTTGTGCAGTTACGATTCTAACGCTTGGATAAGGACCATACAAAAGCCCAGAAATACCTTTACCACTTGCGGGCCATTCATTGAAAGATTAAGAGCATTTGGCAATTCTAACTACAGACCTGATAAAGGACACGTTTTCGCCTTTGCAGCCCGAAACACACTAAATGGTTATGCTAACAATGTATGTTGTTTTGGACTGCACAACTTTGTAGGTAATGAGGTCAACTGAGAGTTTGAAATCCTCTTCAAGTGACAAAAAACCGCATTTGGCTGTTAAAACCTCACACGAAGGTTACAATCTTCATGCACTATTTTATTACATACGGTTGCCAGTGATAGGGCTTTTCCTCAGTAACCATGTGCTTCCTGGTTACTTGCCTCTGGGACTCCTGTGCAGCAGTGCTATACGTGCGATATTTGGCCGAGCGTCTGACAACCGGGTTGATGCCTCCTGGACTTTGTGGAATCTAACCCCTGGACGTTTTCAACAGAAGAATGGTTTGCTTGATGTCCGGTTTTGCCAAAAGCTACCGAACACGACTGTATCATTTGTATTCGATGAACCAACTCGTCAGTCATAATGAAAACGTTTGTGGGACCTTGGCAGGTTTAACGATACTCAACATGACAGCGTCAATTACCGGTGAGGTTGGTGGTTTGCGTACCCGTCGGCTTTACATATACGGCGATTCAAGTGCTCAGCACAACCTTACCTTGATTCGATTGAGTTCTTTTTAGCTTAATCGACTTCTGTTCAGTCATTGTGTTCCGATAATCTAGACTCGGGATCGAGTTTGCCAACACCATGACAATACATGTATCCAACAGCATTGTTGTATGAAGTGAGATCGTTTGGCCGAAGAATGATTAGCGGAAGAAGAAACCACCTTTGATCAGAACATACTGAACTAAGTAATTGCGTATATCTTTGGTGGTCTGGGTTTTCGCTGAGCTCGGCAGGTTGACCGCAAACGTTTCGTCACCACTCGAGGGGACATCGTCAGTGCGCGTGTATTTAGCAGAGTGGCGCGTACGAAGACGATCACTTACCTCACAAGGGTAGGACGAGTCTGGTCACAAAACCCGTTTGTAGGCGCAAATTTGGTTTCAGCCGCCGAATGGACGAGGCCTCATCGAACTGAAGTAGGTTAGTTACTTGATCATTTTAAACCCTCCACGTGGGTTTTGACACGCAAGGCGTGTAATCGTGCTATTGGGTAGCTTTGAGCCACGTGCGACCGTGTTTCCTGGTACGCGCCTGCCATTCTCGCTGATGGCCTTCTTTCAGTTCGGCCAAAGTACTTGTTACCGCAAGTACAGTTAAAGAGATAGATGCATGAAGCGGTAACTTGAGAGTCCGGTCTGCCCAGCTTAGATGTACACAGCATCCTTCTAACTTGGTGCAATGGCACTAGCTCAGCCGCGTAATAGCACTTTCTAATACATTGAGGAAGCTGATGCCGACATCTTCTTTTATCAACTTTGTATCCTTTTTCCTTGGAACATGTGTTGAATGTTTGTCTTTCGGCTGTGAATTCGGGTACTGTGTTATAACTCGATCAGAATATCAATCCTTTTGTAGTGTCGAGGTGACTCGTTCTAGTTCATATTTGATAATCTATGGAGAACAAATTTGACGAGCTTAGGCAAAAGCCGTAAAGACTAAAACTCGGTTGTAGTTCATAAGGAAGAAGCTATTAATCTCCAGGTATTTATTCCGTCCATGTTGGTTTTATGTACGCAGACCGAACGTTTGTACCGGCTGGCTTTCTAGATAACTGAACATCTACGAAATGAAAGGATCCATCAGATTGGTTTTCTATCGGGAACGTGATCATCCGATGGCCTATATTCATCATATCCGGTGGATATGCCACCTGCTGAAGAGTCAGAGACGGCGAATGTGTCATCCATGTACCGATCATAAAACAGAGACTGAGACTGTATTTAATTGCAAGTAGGAAAGTTACTGTACAACTCTATCGAATTAAGAAAAATCAAAAACATCTAATTTCGGATTGTCAGTGGCGGTGTTTGTTTAAATACTCGTTTATGCTTGTTCGGTTAGGAGCTCGTATTGGAGTCTTTAGATGCGCATCGTTCCACAAAAGCACAAGTATCCAAAATAATCTACATACATGTTTTGTAACCATTCGCAGAATCGACCTGTATTAGGCATTCTGGTAGTGTATTCCATGAGTCTACGTTTCTTCGTTCTATGCAAGGATGACATGATACCTTGTTTACAAAAAAGAATTAGCACTACGCTTGTACGCATTAGAGATGCTTTACTGCTGCACAACTACCACCAGTTGCACTTGGAATAAGTAAACTGCGAGGGTCGACCTATCCCTAATCAGGCTTGAACCCACGTCGTCAGACAAAAAGGCAAGCTTCTTACCTTAAGGCTACGGGCTGGCACCGGTACACACATGGAACCCTGAGTTTGTAACGGTGTCCTCTGGTGTTACTGGGTTCCCGTAGGTGAAATACTTACCGCAGTATTGGGAAGTACTTCAGGTGTAGTGTTCGATGAGTCAGAATAAGATCACAATGATACGCCAGGACAGTGTGCAGAGTCCGAGCCTTTCACAACCTTTTTCATCCGAGAACTTTCTTAGACTGGAAATCATTCTAGTTTTGACATGCTGTATTTGCTTTATTTTTGGCGTTTTCCAGCTGGTTATTGGATAATAAGCTGTGGCGCCGTATTCAACGATTGGTCTGATGAGCGAGGTGAATAGGTGACGAACGGTTTCTTCGGACCATGTGGAGAAGCTGCGTCGTAATGACCAGAGCATATGAAGTCCCGCTTGGTACAATTTCTCTGTACTCACTGGTGATCTCATATAATGCCACGAGAGCATTCCTAAGTCCCTGTCAGATGTGTTGGGGTGGAGCAGGGTGCAAAATCGAGTGGTTGCACTTCTGGTGACACTGATGAACTCCGACTCGTTTGCGTTAAGAGTGAGTTGCATTTCAGTGGACCACGTTGACAGTCCATCAAAGTCATATTGGAGGCAAGCGCAATCGTCCTGGTTCCCGATGATCCTTCAGATTTTCAGCTCGTCTGCAAAGAGGGCACATGGTATTGCGGAGTTGCTGCGAGAGATCATTTATATAAATAGGAATTCATACTGGCCCAAGTATAGTTCCCTGTAGCACGCCACTGGTTGATAGGGAACCAGTCTGTCAGGCACTCATTGACCTGTACTCTAAACTTCCATCCCACAATAGACTTGTGTAACCACTGAAGTAGTCTTCCACCGATTCCGTAGGTCCTCAGTTTACGAAGGAGTAGTTTGGGGTTCACTGACAAACGCCTTACTATAGTCAACTAAGTCAACATCCTGCCGTTCGTTTAGAGATCGTACCGACTGATGTTTTGGGTACATTAATGTGGTTATGTAGGATTGCCCTTCCGTGAATCCGTGTTGCGCTGGCGTCACCATGTCTAACGATTCGAAGAACCACAGCAGGTGCTTTTTCACAACGTTCTAGAGATCTTGGGACAATATCAAAATCAAAAAGATCTGTCTATGGTTCTCTACTTTATTCGAATAGCCACCCTTGGGAAGCGGTCTCACTATCGAGCATTTCCAGTCGCTGTGGACAAATCTTTCAGCGAGTGATTTATTGCTTAGTTTTGTCACGGCTGGTGAGATGTCATTTGATAGGGACTTGAGTATTAGTGGGTGAAGTCCTTCTGGTCCGGGGGGGCTTTGCATCATCGAGATTGACGAGTAACTGATATGCTTTGTCTGCATGTCATGGTAAGCTGTCAAGCAAGATTGGCGCACCCCCATCCGGTACGGGAACAGTCGTCGGTTTATTGGAAAATACGGGGAGGAAGTGTGAAGCCAAAGTGTCCACGTGTTCTGTGCTTGAAATGAGCGACTGTCAGTCCAAGATCTCTAAGACCGATAGGTCGCCTGCGGGTTTCAACTGACGTTTCAGTTAGGAAAATACAAGTGTTCAATTTGTATATGAGAACGTAGTGTAATGCATTCCAAGTGACCATGAGGATATCCGCCAAAACTGGACCCAACGAACTGCCCATGGACATGCCGTCGGTTTGTCGATACAAGGTTCCGTTGAATCGGAACTGAATAGCTTTTGTGCATAGGCGGAGTAGTGTCTTGAGTTGGGGAGCTGGTAACCCGACTTTGTCAACGTGTATGGCTATTATATTCAGCGTTTCTTCCAATGGAACATTGGTGAATAACGAGCATACATCGAAAGCGATCAAATGCTTCCTCTTTAAGTTTAAATTACATCTCTTGTTTGAAACTTCAGGCGTATCTCTTAGGCTGTTCCTTGTCAGCCACTACCGGATGAGCTCGACTAGTTTCGCTAGCCATTGGGCTATTTTTTGGTATGACACGTCTACCATTAACGCGATTGAATGTAGGGTCATACCGCCTTTATGAGTGTTCGTTAAGCCATACATGTTGGAAGTCGAGATCCCGGAGGGCGTAGCTGTGTCATGTTTTGCATCAATCAGTCCCGCATTCAGTAGCTAGAGGCAAACGGTAGAGTAGGATCTAACAAGGTACAGAGTGAAACTGTTACGTGCCTTCCTGCTATTTGTAAACCCTGAGTTCTTCACGCCGATGTTTGAGATTCCATCTGCATGGGTAAGTCGAAGAATTGGTAACACACTTTCCTTCTGCTGCTTACTGCCACCAAGACTGATGTTACTCGGTCGTTCTATTGTTTTACTGGCCCAACTTAAAGTGAAAGGTTCAAACCTTATTCAAATTTGTTGCACTAATCTTACGCTTCATAGCTGGATGCATTAGGTACTTCCTATTATCCTCTTACACTCGCAGTTGATGATATGCACCGAACTGGTGTCGATCGTGATAAAGTACCCTGTGGATAGTGAGGTGAAACTACGCGGTATTTGAATATATGAGTTGAACTGAGAAGCACACAATTGTATACATAGGTTAGATGCTGGGACAGTTTGGATGAATGAGAGTCGCTAGCCAATGGAATGTTCCAAGCCCGTCAATTTTACCGCCACGCAGAAAAAAGGAATGGACAAAACGGTCAGTCTCCAGAAAGGCATTATACATGTTTCTTGCTTAGAAACGGACAGCATCGTGGCGCCGTCAGGTCAAACTAGTTGCTGTCACAAATCACATAGTTGGACAATCCAGCCACAGGCACTTGAAGAACGCGACCTCACAGGTTTGGATGATGTATGTTGATTACACCGTCAATTGCAATAGACATTGGTATAATCTGGAATTCCCCACACACCGACCTCCACTGTTGTTATCGAGCTTTCACGCATACCAGTAGTCCAAGGAAATCACTGTGCACACAGCAAGGACTTCTCTTTCGGCGCCTCCTTCCGCAGCGTAGATTGCGTGCTACGGATGAATCTTGCTTCCATCCTGATCATCATTGGACCGGGGTCCATGACCACACGTTGAACCTCCATCCTCCTGTTCGTTACTCAGACTTTTACAAGTTAGCGCCCTCAGAAGACTAGTTTGACAAATGTTTAAGTGGATGCTTCTACTGAAGTGGCTGACTGAGGGGGAGAATATTTGTGATTACACGACCTACCTTGATCAAAAGCAGTGTAATCTCATCACAACTACCGTATCGAGAAGCAGTTGAGTGCAAGTGAAAATGTAACTAGCATGTGATAAAGTGTTGGATCCTTGACTACTCACAAAACGCCACCTATAGCTTTATAGATAGCAGTGACGGTAGACGACCATCAAGGTAAAAGCATTGCGTCAACACAATTTATCGTCATTAATAAAGCAATCAGGCCGGTCGTCAGGGCCTAAAGCTGTTTCCTTGTCGTCGTTAATCCTAATCGGCTATCGTTACGTTGCGACTCATTAAGGTTGCTGGGGGCGCGGCGTTTACTCCAAAGGGGATTCAGTTTAATAAGTAACTAACTGTACTCAAACCGAAAACTATACCCCCCGTCCCAAATGTTTGATCCGTCCTACCGCTTCGCTAGATTTGGGGATGGACCGATTGTAATTACTCTGTTGCAGCAGGTTCCGTGTTTAGACCTTTGCACTGCATAATCAAATGGGTGAAAGGGAATGATGGAGTCGTTTACAACCACCACTTTTCCTATATAGGTTGTAGTAATTCAACGATTCTTTAACTTATTCTTTTTGCTATGTAGATCAGCATTTCACGCCCTTTGACTGGGGCTTCGATCTGCCAACTGTGTGCATACATTCTCTTCTTGCGTAGCAGAGCGGAAACAGCTTGTCACACGAGGAAAGCAACGGTGTACTTGCTTCATCGGGTGGAGTGCTCCCAGAAGAAACAAGCTGCATTATACCTAGTAGGACAGCTAAAATATGTTCGAAAATGTTACTGTCTAAATAAAGACGTCTAATATTGGGACCTCTTTAATTGGCTGGATGATTGTTTCGGAAAACCTGTTTGTGTTGCGTGGGAAATTGCAACCGAGTAACTGATCTCTCGTCTGTCCTTCAGTAGTGGCTGACTATTCATTCAGTTTTACGAATTGTGTTATTGGTGTTGCAATAGAAACCTGGAATTGATGTGTTTCTTTGTGACCGGAACATGGATGAAATGCACACAAGTAAAGGAACCAAATGAGAGAACTTGCTCCAGATGTTGGACCTTACTTGCATTAAGGTTTGCCATTCGTTTCTGTTCTGGATGTGAGTCAAACGAATGTTTTTGTGTGTGCTTACTAATTAGTTGTGAGTTGTGTTGTCCATGAGTCAGGATGGTTACAAGAAATTTACGACTTATTCGCCTCATTTTAGACCGGCCACCACCAATTATTTGTTATACGTTATCTATGTGACTGTCTTCCATTTCACCCTCTGGACGTATTACGCGACGCTCGCTATTTCTGATTTCTTATTTTAGAAAATGAGTGGTCATATTTTCCAATAGAAAGCTCTCCTATATACACTAAGCCTCAGCCAATGAACATTCAGGAAAGTACGGTCATCTGGTTAAATCAGTAAGCAAATGGTTTATTCTCGACAACGTAAGGCATGCCTGCACAAGCGCGGTTATGGCAAGAATACAACAAGTGATCGAGTAATGCATAAAAGTATAACCATATGGTTATATCTGTGGCTCCATGAGTACATATGTGTATGTAGGTGTGTATGTGTGGCTGTTGGTTGATATCCCCAGTGTGGCTGCGCTTGAAGTGTATGTTGACAAGGTGCCTACCTGTCTATGACACACTATCTCGTTCATACTAGCTCCAGGCGACAGTTGGTCCTTGCTGGAGGGGACAGGGTGCACGGTCCCTGTGGCGCGCTGGTCTCGAATAGTGATTCCATGCGCTCAATGTGGAGCGGACCACGGTCCAGCCACTGCCTTGTGGCGCTTGATTCCCAACTACAGCGTGCTACTGTTTGCCTGTGAATGAGTATGGGCCGGCTTCGTTGATGAAAAGTGGCTCCCATCCACATGATTCCTGGTCTTATTTCTGCGGGTTTACACTGAATATGGGGTGTGTGGATGGAGCTGTGAATGGTGCAGCGCAAGCCACCCATGGTCCTTCTGTAGGTGTATGCGTCCTGTGGCTGACCACAATGACAGGCAAATCCGAAACCGGATGCCACCAACCATGTGTGTAGCTGTGTTGCTTGGTTTTATAATTGTGTCGCTGCACTTGTGACTGTTTGCTCGCGTGGCCAATTTCAGAAGGAATATTTGCCTTCTGGGGTTTGGATATGTTTGTCCTGATAAACAAGGAGCAATGACTTTACTTGGTGGTAAGTCATAACTGCCACGGCGCAATATTGTCAAAAAGACATGTGTGGCTTTTTATAGGCGAAAACCCACCACATCCTGGAACGCTGCTGTCGAACTATTTGCTGGAACGGTATAAACCCGTACTACCATGAGGAGGCTGTTTGGCTAGTCAGCGTTGTTGATTGACGTGCACGTAACCGTCCACTGGTTTTCCGTTTTGCAAAGGGCTGTAGGCATACATGTAGGGATTAATTCAATGCCTTGCATCCAGCGTCACATCCTCTCTACTGTCTGGTACGCATATTGTAATGGTGTTTGACGGCCAACATTCCCATCGGATCCCTAGTCATCGATAGTTCAATCTTGACATATTTCCAACAGCTGCGAGTATTCTCTGGGAAACCGTTAAGAAATAGTATCTTGTCTGTGGGTCTATGCACTTCTTCATTCCGGCTAATTGTCTGTCATACGAACGCCGATCTGCGATCTGCCTCATTGCACAGTTTCATATATCCATAAAACTAAAGCTGAACAAACTGGTTGCGACTCCACATGGCATGAGAAAACTGCGGAGTAGTATATAGAGGTTCTGGTGGATTGCATCGTTAGTAGCTTCAGCAATGCAGTCCATGAGGGTATAATGATCAAAACATAGCGCCTACCATTACTTCGCGCGCTAACTTCCTTTGTTGCCTTCTACAGCTTACTGACGGTAATCCAGCCAACGATAATTGAGCCCTTGTGTTTACGATGACATGCATTACAGTTTGAATTGTGGTTGTTGGATAAGCTTCACCGGATGCATGTAGCCAATAATGAGAGGACACATTTGGTTCACTTTATGCGACAATCCCGTGAGAGTCTTCGATTCCATGCAGGAAACCGTTGGCGGTGGACAACGCGGACACCTAGGATACATATATTTGATGTACGATCCGCGCGTCTAAATTGACTGAGATTCGCTTCAGAGTAACTCGTGTTTCAGGGTGAGATTGTGTATCACTACCAGTTCACAAAATGACTGTTTCGCATTGAAGCATAGTTAGTCACTGATCCCCGTTTCAAGCAAACAAGGAGCAAAGTCCATCGTGTAGATGGTTCCACTGCTTTTTGAAGAGGAGCCTTTGTCTACAGATGTTATAGCTGTGATTATGCTCACTAGTTATTGGCATTTCTGTGTTGTGAAACACCGATCGTCTATTATTGGAAACAGAATGACATACATGATCTTAATTTTACCTCGCAGATTTTCTCAATTATTGTAACTATCTACTTAGCCTTGGTGAATGCTTCCTCGGATGAATCCCATTTTCTCTGTATTTTGTGAAATATATGTTTCAGTGGGATCATTGGTCAGGGAACGGTGCAAAAAGGCTTGAACAATGAATAATGTTATATCATGGGTAAAAAGCAAGTGCTTCACAAGTCCGGTATGGTAATTATAGGGAGAAAAATAGATCAAGGGATAAGCGCATGATCGGTTTAAACAGCTTTAACTGCAATGCTGCATAACGGTAGTTTGAAATGAGAATTGAATGTGTGCACACAAAGCAATATGGGGAGTGATTCCAGTTCACCTAATACGTGAGAGAAAAAATAATGGAAATAAAAATATCTGCAAGTGTGCATCTTTCTTGGGTCGACGGGGCACGTAAATCCAGTAGTAGTGTTAACTAATTATGTGCAGGCGGTGAAAATGCGAACGTTGATTTGTAGTGCCAGGTTGTCGCCCGGATGTAGTAGATTATATGACCTACTGTAAATGTATGAGCGCATGGTCTAGACGTTTTTGAATACCGACAGTGTGGGGGAAGAAACGACGGAAGTAGGGAGGGTGTTCCATGGTTGGCACACGCGAAGTGAAAAGATCTTTAAACGACTATCCAAACGGCTACACCGTGTGGTCATCTTTAGCTGATGACCTCTCAGAGTAGTATTGTGATTCAGCTTCAGAATATGACTACAAGCCTGGTTTTGATTCCTCACTATCAAATATGTCATCATCAATTCGCCACGCAGGTGTAGAGTTTGTCCACTATGGACCCAGATGGTATAAAACCTCAGTTGGTAAGGGAGATGAAACGGACCTTTTACCTTCTTTGTCGCCCTTCGTTGTAGCAGTTCAAGTGTTGTGAAGTCATGCTTGTGCCGGGGCTGTCAGGCGTGAATTGCGTATTATGAATGGAGCCAAACGTAGACATTGAGCAGCTGGGAGAAGATCGAAGTGTCAAAACGCCCGAACGCTCTCTGCAAAAGTCCAAGATGTTGGTTGGCAATTTTAGACGCCTTCTCGGCCTGACGTGAACAGCCAAGATCCTCTTATACTATCACACCAAAAGCACATTCAGTAGGAGTACGCTGCAAAGCCTGATTCCCCAACGGCTACTCGCAGGTGGATGGATGGGGTATGTTCAATGTCTTACACTTGGTGGCGTTGAAATGAGATAGGTTCTGAGTCGCCCACTTGTATATCTTTTCTAGGTTATCCTAAGCGATAGTGGCCACTCGTTGTTTTGATAGCCTGCCATATCTTCAGATCATCAGCGAATAGTAAGAAATTGAAATGATCACTCTTCGAGTTCGTTTATGTAAATCAGGAAGAAGCGTGGGCTAAGTACTGAGCCCTGTGGCACTCCACACCGAACATCGATGGGGTCAGAGATGGCGCTGCAAAATTCTCACATTTAGATTTCGTAGAATCAGCAAATTACCTATCCACCCTAGAATTGGGTTACAAATTTCACAGTTCTGTAGCTTGTGAACGAGGATGCGATGGTTCAGACGGTCGAACGCCTTTGAGGAGTCCAGATATACTGCGTCTCCTTTCACACCACTGTCAACCATTTCCGTCCAACTAGGGTGAGCAAGCAGCAGGTTTGTGCTGCAAGACCGGTCCTGGCAGAATCCATGTTGTTTGGGTGCTATGGTTTTGCATGCCTACGGGCAATTCATGAGCGCCTCGACAACATTAAGATTCATGACGTTGAATATCACCTGCAGGGGAGTTATCGGACAATATTTGGCGGGACTTGAGCGGATTCTCCCTCCTTGTGTATGGGAGTGACGATTCCGTGCTTACACGTTGTGGAAACACACATCTCTCCAAGACATCATTGAAAAGTTAGATATCGGATCCACTGAATTCAATCCAGCAAACTTCTGTGCTTTTGGTCCTAAATTACACGCACCAGGAGAGGTATGCTTTTACACTGAATTTAGCCTTTCCAGTACATCTGTAGCCGTAAACAAGATGCGACTAACTCCTGGTGCTGATATAAGGTGTAGACAGCAAAAGCAACGAAGCCTTGTTCTAGAATTTTGGAGAGAATATATGACGTAGGGCCTGTCCGCTTCTGTTTTAGTTTGTGATTGTCCATTTGGCATGCGGAGGACAGGCCTACATCACTACACTTTACGCAGTTTGTTAACACGTACTTAAAGAAGCTTGGTATTTAAGGAGTTTATCCGCTAGACCCTGTTGTTATTTTAGCTTATCCTCAAGTACCAAGTTCATGTAATGATTTCGCTAGATAGTGCAGGCTTTGCACGTTTTGCACCCGGTGACTCCTTGTATTTCCGTCTGAGTGAGTCACTTGGGATCATGCAACTCCGTGTCTTGCTGCCTAGGAATCCCTTTACCATCATGACGCGCGATATCATGCTTCTTGAAGCACTGGCTACTAAAGTGACGAACAAAACCCCATCAGGCGGCATCGCAGGATAGTTCGGCTAGAAAGGACCAGTCGGTTGCATTAATGAGTGGCATGTCATCATCGGTACTAAGCTGAGAGTTATCGGTGTTTTCTGCGAAATACACTGCATAACAGTTATAGTTGAAGAATCCAATGATTAGCTCCTGCGATTACATTGAAATTCGCGGATGAAACAGGCTGAGATTTCTAGGGCGTGAATATAGAAGTAACACAAATGAGAATGTGATTGTGCTGGGATAGTTTTCTCAGTGGAACCTAAGCTGTTGTCCATTTCTGAAGGAGAAAAAAGCGACGCGGTACGCGATGTCTAGAAAAGATGTGTCACCAGGTCTTAAGAGAAGAATAAACCAAAGAAGTCCTCAATATCGACATCTGGTTCATCGACTAGATTAAGATGCAGTTCACTGCAATAATAGAAAAGTACACCGCCACTTCTATTCGATCGGTCGTTGTAAAGAACGGATATTCCGGGTAGTCCAAATACGTTGTCCATGGTTGCTTCACTAAATTATGCCGCGGTTACCATTATGAGGTCCCACAACATCGTAGCACGACGTAGCCGAAGCTCTGTCAGTTTGATGAGAAGGCCTTCTGCGTTAGTATAAAAAAGGTCTTATATGTTGATAGTGCCCTAATGGACGTCTAGTTTGTGTTAAGTGTTTAGCTGACCGTTTGTCGGACGGCCGCTAATCTCGTTTTTGCGTGCGCATTGCTTCTTGCATTTCTGTCAGGTTGCATGGTAGCACAAAGCGTTCCAGATCGCAACATTTCCTCGTACGTCTCTCTGTCCTGCTAGATGTTGAGAGTGGTACTGGGTCTATCACAGTGCAAGACGGGAGGTAAAAGTTTAATGGAGGCTACCTGTTCCGACGGTTCGCTGTCCACTTATGGTCGTGCGATTGCTACCTTCTGATTAATCACCGTTGTTAACCTAGGGCGAGGCTTGTACCAATCATCCAACAGGACTTCTGTCATTTCTTCCGAGTGTAGTAGCACTTTCAATAATCTTGAACCGCAGCCATTATAGGTTGGTGAGGAAGGGGTTCTCGTCAATGATTTTGCTACTACATCATCCAGGAAGGGTGCTTCAGGGATGTAGCACTAGCGTTCTAGGTAATGTAATCGCGCTTTGTAATCAGGAGAATCGGGTAGTTCAGGAAGGCCGTGAACAAATTTTCCTTTCTTACTTTTGTTCATAGAATGGCAGCTAAGGTATGCATTTTCCTGTGCCCGCCCTTTTCAAGTTATATCTGGTAGGATCCGTACCACGCTTGATGAACTGCGAAGACGGGCTGCTGAGCATAAGACGGTATCTCTCTCCTCAGTTAAGTTCAAGGTTATTCGAAGAAATCGAGGTCCGCCTTGTTGCAGTGAAGATATGTGACGCGCTACGCGCCTTAGCATGGTGGGCTGAAGCCGAATACCAATCGCAGCAGACATGGAATTTCACTGGTCGTGAGGATCTACCAAGTTACCTTTTACTGTGCTGCATTTGGACTCAGGATCGTTAGTGCACACGATAGTTGACGCACTGTGATGCTGTTTAGCGAATGTCGGTTTGAGTGTTGTGGTGGGTAAGGGATCAGTTAACGAGCACGAAAGAACGTCGTGCAAGAAGTGTCGCGTCTCTCGTGCTGTGTCATGAAAATAGACGTACGGGACTCTTTGGAGGTTTCCATCGATGCACTCGATACATAGGTTGCCCGGCTACGGAATGTCGGTGTTCTGACCAAATTGTCAGGCGTTGAATCAAGGGAAGAGTTAACAGCAGCGACACCGTATGTGGCTTGTCTACCTATAGCGTTAATATTTGTCGGAGAATATGGCGTATTTACCATTGGGCAGTTTGTGAGACAGACTTTAGCCTTCGACTTAGAGACAGAGCTCTGTAGAGCAAGATCGGTGTTGTTAGATTCTAATGGCAAATTCCTGCACCTCACCATCCGCTGGACTGTTCCTGTCAACTTTTCAAACATTTTCACGAGCGATATTATACATCTGACTATGGGGTTGCGATGCTTGATTGTGAAATCAGAGAGACCCAGGCAGGTTGACTTGCGCCAACACGGTGTGGGTGAAACGGAAGGCCGTAAAATTCATAAATAATGCCTCTTCTAACAAGGCGTGTAAATTCTGTCCACTATGTTTGCGGTTATGTGGAATCAATTCTACTGAGAGCCGTTGTTGCAAACGAAGGCTGCACTTAGCTGGTCACGCGGAGTGGAGGGTGGTTGACTCTCGCGTTTTTCTTCCAGTCGCAAGTTTGACGTCCTTTACCGTAGGAGAGTTTGGCACAACGATGAGACATGTACATTGAGTTTGGCCAGTTTATTGATCCACACTGATTCCTGTAAGGCAAAGTCGTTTGAATCGGCTTGTATAGGACGGATGTCAGCGGCACCTGCCGGCGATGAGGGAATGCAAGTGAAACCACAGTTTATATATATATATATATATATATATATATATATATATATATACAAAGGTATAAGAATAGACATAGAGCCATAAGAAGCCATTGGACTCAAATATGGTACAGAAATCGTAAAAGAATATGCGATGCAACAAGTCGGAGTGCATGGTTTCGTCAGTGGGCAAGGTACTACCCGGTTCCTCAAACAGCACTAGGGTGTTGACTTAGGAAACAACATCCCGAGCCTTTGGCCGAATAGGCTGCCCGCAAGGCAGCGGAGCAAATTCAGGGAAGCTCGCCCATGGGTAGCCGGTGACTGGTTACTCAGTTCACAAGTCTTGCGTTTGTTCGTTTATTAAATAGAGACCAAATGCACCCCAGAATTACAACCTTAAGTTGCTGGTGTATAATGTTTCGCCAGGTTGAAGCAAGTGGCAATGACTTTACTTGGTGGCGAGTCACATCCACCAAACCACAGTTCGAGCCGTAGCTTCGTTAGAAATGATCCTGTGGAACTAGTTTTAGAACCACCAGATAGCACGGGGAATTCTCGTTCAATCACATTGTCACAGCAGTGAAAACTTAAAAAAGGCTACAGATTGGCGCGTCTGGATCTAAGTGCGATGTGAGATAAAAACAACTTTAATATCATAAATTACTCTGCGTATAAAATACTACCGTAACATATGTCTACCGAACATGCTGAGTTAATTCATTTTGCATGGGTGTAATTTGACTGCGCCAGGTGAGGAGGGATGTGTGTCTGCCACAGAGAAAAGCACGTTTGCTACGCGACCAGTTAGTGACGAATAAAGCGCAGCAATTCTAGTGAATTAGGTTTAGAAGTAGTGTATCCGATGGAGCATGTATCACAATAGTAACTATCGAGGCAGTCGATCAGACACGAACCAACCTGCTTCGGCTGTTTGCTGCACCATGCTCCGCTGATGAGAGGACGGTTACCACCTGTTGTTTAGCTGGGTTTATTGGGGAACACTGTTGGTGAAACTGCATCAATAGTGATGGTACTGGTTGGACAATAGCCATGAAGGCAATGTGTGAACTTGCTGTGCTTCATTATTCTGTTTCTTGGCTTTCCAGTATTAAAGCGTTTGTCCCCGAAGAAACGAATCTTTTGGGCATGATTTCAAAAGTAGTGCAGACTTACGAATTCCCGATTCGTAGCCACTTTGCAGCAAGCTGATCTAAATAATCTGATAAGTGATGCCAGTTTCCAGGGTTGTTTGTCACCTTTATGGTGAACTGCCACCCAAACTTGCTCGCCCGTAGCACCCATGAGGCGCATTGAATATGTTAACCTAAGGTTCACCCGCACATACAATACTTATTGTAGACCTGAAGGAGTAGGGCGGCAAAGCATACGTATGAGACAAACAGTTCATTTGGAGTCTTCCGGCATTACTCCTACACGCAGGACATTGAAGTGAATTTGTGGATGACAGCCTTGCCTCAACTACACTGGACACCTGACATGCGGTAGCCCATTTCGCGGTTTAACGGCTGCTTTAGCTAAGCAATGGCACTAAGATCATGGACCACATCCCTTTTGACTAAGATTAATGTCCACTAGAGCCAGTAAACGTGGGGAATTCATAACATGAGTAGCTTCGTTGTCCTGATCCGCATCGATCACTGTCAGGCCCGGCTGCGCACAAAGCTAAACATCACGCACAAGTCAACCAGGCAAGTTTTAAGTTCGATTCGAGCGGCCAAGTGCAGCACATGCATCGTCATATTCAGCGGCTACACATTGCTTGCTACATTGCGGTGTTGCCAATATCGATTATGAAGATATATTGTTTCGCATTCAAGTTAATCCATACTAGAAACAAATTCAGCTGTTCAACAATCAGGTTCTTTGGATTTTCCGTTCACTAACCATAGCTCTTTGAATGACAGCGGAATTTGCTCGCTATGCTATTGAATTAACTTCCAGTATAGATCAGTTTAACTGAGACATGGTACGGAACCACAATGGCCGTAACATCTACTTGTTTATACATTGATGGGCTGTAACCTTACTGACAGTAAACCAACGGGTCTAGTGCTATTTGAATTTAGCCATGCGTAAGCCTATCACAAGTAACCATAGCTTAAACTTGCATAACTTGAATTATTTTCGTTGTTGCCTACCCGCCCGACGCACAAGGAATGAAGGTGTAATAGACGAATTCTACGGATGAATGTGTAAACTGTGATAGAAGTTAAATTCATCTAGCACAGACAGTCCCTCAAGTGGCCTTGCCATGTTATCGCATCGAATGTTACAGGTAAGCCCCGCCTTCTCGTCAGCTGTTGTACTGCTTTCTGCATTTTCACACAATGCGCCGCTTTCTGTGCATCGTCTTGGCCCCTCCCGGTTCGGTGTATGTGCATGGGTGATATTTGTGGAGGCTAATTTTCCTCCGTCCAAACTAGTCAACGTGCATGATAGTCCAGTTGACATATAGTTGATCCGGCTTTCATGTGACTTCACGCTCATCCACCATTGGATGTGTCGGTAACATAGACATCGTAGTTATGCCTTACTTATGGGAACTTCCTGTCACCTGTTTACACAAAACCGCCGTTCAGTTTCCTCACAGCGAGATTGAGACAATCATTAAGGTTACAGATGTGCTCACTCCTAATAAACTCAATGGATTAAGGCCGTCTTCATCTCTGAGCAACTGATGTGACGTGCCGACCTCTGTTTACAAGCAAATACTTGTATGCCGGTTTCCTCATGGAGCTAAAGGTTACTTATTGGGTAAGCGGCTGCAGTTGTCAACAACACATTACAATACATTGCTGCACTTACTGGCATCAAAAGTGAAGCCACACTGTTCCTTGTTAGATAAGCAGCTAAACGTTTTTACTTATGCAACACAAAACATCGAAAGCAAAAAAGCTTAAAGCGTGATACATCATAATAATAATCGGGAACTTCCGTCGTAATGCAAAAAATGAGGAGGAAACCCACGTTGGATCTACATAGCAAACAAGTCTATACATGTTGTTCTTTAGTCTTCACAAGCTGCGTTGGTTGCTACCATAGAAGGTAGTACTATAATCTCGAGGAATAAATATTGTCCTCGACTCCTTCGCCGAAATATCTACCTGCAAATGTGTGTTGGGTGGAGCCTGGGATACTAGTTGGTAATCAATGACACGTAAGAGTCTTGTCAAATACAGGACAGTATAGAAGTTGGAGGCGACTGAACCCAACGTAAATTGTGCAGGCTACAAAAATAGGAGGCGAATCAACCAGAGCAAGAAACGGTGCAGCAAGGTACTCACCAAAACGCTTTGAGTAAACGGATGTGCCGTCAGTAAAACAAGTGGACGTTTTGAAGTTTAATAAAACCGTAGCATCCAATATTGCAAAACACTGAAACGGTGTGTTTTCCGGTACACTACAAGGGTCTCCCCCTAGAACGCTGAAGAATGGAAGCCTTTGATGGGACTGTTAGTGAGGGAAAACGGAAGGTGACGATGGGTGCGATTAGTTACATAGGCTTAAGCAAGGGCTTCCAAAATGTGGTGGGTAGCAGAGTTCGCTGGGTCCAGGCTTTTGTTATTTATTATTTATGATAATCGTGTAGACCAGAGTGCATCATCCGCGGGCCGCCGGGGTGGGCTGGCCGGACTGCAAAATACTGGCTAGTCAAGAAAAAAGGCCGACAGGACCTTCCCTTTGATGCAGACCCGATGGTGCGCTTGGGTGGTGTCACTCCCCCCACCGTGCTCCAGCTCACAGTCCTCATCCCACGAATAAATCCAGGCGTCCTCGTCCCAAGAAAAAATGCGGGCGTCCTCGTCGGCAATGCCTAGGCGGCGTTTGGGGACCAATCCGTTCGTGGATGTCTGCGGTCGTGGGCGACTGTCTGTTCCTTGGGTGAGGAAGGGGGCTTTGGGGCGGCTGGCGAGTCACTCGGGGGTTGCGTTGAGCCGGTTGGCGAGTCACTCGAGGGTTGCCTTGGCAGTTCCAGCGGTTGAGATTCTGGAGGGTAGAATTCAGAGGGTGTGAGCAAGGGTCGGGGAAGTTGCTTGACGCCGGAGAGGGTACATGGCATGCATGATAAAAACCAATACGCTTTTTAAGTTTTCAAAATGTTTTGGGTTTTTTGTCGATTTTGCAGAATGTTTGTGGATGGGACGCACGATTACCACTAAAGATGAAAAAGGTTTGTTAATGAAAATAGCAAACGTTTACAAGATCTGAAAAACTGACCGAAACTTTGACCTGTCTACCGCGTCGGTCGATTGCTTGCGTTTGAGCTGGGTAGTTTGAGGGTCAAGGGGAACGAAGTGTTTCGGGATATCCAATGTTTGGGAAGTCACCGCAGGTGCGGGTGTTTGTGCGATATCATCAAAATGCAAGTGGTTTGTCAAAGAAAGACACTTTGAGGCGGTCCATTGACACCGTTGTTCAATGACCATTCTGGTCATTGCGTCGGTGCGGAGTGATACCTGAGTGCAGGTAGAGAGTCCGCTGTGCATTTGCACATCTCCGGTCTGTTCACGGGGCGAAGTCGGGCGTAGTGAACGCATGTGTTGAGCTAGAGAGGACGCAAAGCTAAGAGAAAGCATACCCGACGATGCGGGAGGTGAAACAAATTCTCCAGTCATCTTTGGCGTTGTGCAGTAAACTAGCTCTGCTGGTACGCATTGCAAGTTAGCTTTGATGCTGCTGCAAATGCCTAAGAGTACGAGCGAAACGTTTTCGCTCCAGCTAGGGTTGGAGGAGGCGCAGAGTGAGGCTTTAAGCTGTCTATGAAACCGTTCAACTAACCCGTTGGCTGCTGGCTGATACGCTGTGTTATGAATGCGGCGACAGCCTAAAAGGTTGCAGAAGGTATCGAGTTGTGAAGCTGCAAAAGGCGTTCTTCGGTCAGTTTTAATGGTGGATGGGCATCCGTAGTGCTACACTTACCGGCCCAAGTAGGCCAAGATAACCGTCTCAGCTGTGCAGTCTGTTACGGGAACGGCTTGTGGCCATCTAGTGAAGCGGTCGACACATGTAAGGATATCTACGAATCCGCGTGAAGGAGGCAGTGGACCTACCAGGTCTACGTGTACATGCGAGAACCGAGAGTTCGAGACAGGAAATCAGCCAAGAGGACTGCGGGTGATGATTTACTTTGGAGCGCTGGCGTTGAAGGCAGGCGTGAGCCCAGGTACGAATATCTTTGTTTACGTGTGGCACAACGAAACGTTGGGTGACTAGTTTCAAAAACGTACGGATACCGGGATGTGATAGTGAGTACAGTGCGTCAAAGACTGTGCGTCTGCATGAGACAGGCACGAGGGGTCTAGGACACCCTGTGGAAGTGTCACAGAGAATGGTTCCTTCCGTGGTTTGGAGAGGAACATGTAGCACATGCAGTGAAGTGGACTGCAGAGTTCGATGTATGTCTTTAGTTTGAGCCTGAGCCTATGCCCTGGCTGCAAAGTCGACGGTAGTCAAAAACTGGAGAGTGAGGTTGACGCGTGAGAGTGCGTCGGTGACTGGATTGTCGACACCTGAGACGTGACGTATGTCAGCAGTGAACTACGTGACAATATCTAAGTGTCTTGTTTCCCGTGGTGAAAATTTTGGTACGAGCAGAGTTGAAGGCAAAGTTGAGGGGCTTGTGGTCAGTGTAGACCGTGAAAGCGCGGCTTTCGAGTGTGTTCCGGAAGTGACGAATGGGTAGGTAAATGGCCAGCCGTTCTCTGCCAAACGTGCTGAAGCAAGCTTCAGCTGACTGCAGGCGCTTGGAGAAGAATCCAAGGGGTTGCCGTTGCCCACCGACGTGTTGTTGGAGGACGGCTCCTACTGCGACATCTGAAGCACCAGTCGTAAAAGAAAGTGGCACATTCGATTCGGAATGAGCGAGGAGGGCTTTGTTGGATATTGTATTTCTGAGCTCGGCGAAGGCTGTCTGTGCTGTGTCAGGGAAAGAGAACTTGCGTTCATTCCCTCTGAGTAGGTCGGTCAGGGGGTGCATGTGCTGAGCGCAGCGCGAAATGAAGCGTCGATAGTAGTTGACCAAACCACAAAATCGACGCAGGTGCTTGAATGAAGTGGGAGCTGGGAAGTCTTTGATTGCGTGGATCTTATCAGGAAGGAATTCGATGCCGGACAATGAAACGAGGTGGCCTAGGAATTCTACCGTTGATTTGCCGAGTTCGCAATTAGTCGGGTTGACTGTGACACCCTGTTGAGTCAAGCGCTGGAAGAGAGTTCGAAGGTGCTCGATGTGCTCTTGTTTCGATGAACTGGCTACTCAACTATCATCGAGGTAAGAATAAGAGAAATCTAAGCCACGTGCGACATCGTGGATGCAACGGTGGGACGTTTGTGCAGTGTTGCACATTCTAAGTGGCGTTCTTAAAAATTCAAACAAGCCGAAAGGCGTGATAACGGCTGTTTTAGAAATTTCGGTTTCTCCTACAGGTATCTGGTGATAGGCGCGAACCAGATTGATCTTGCTGAAGATCGTCTTACCTGTGAGGCATGCGGTAAGGTCCTGCATGTGTGGGATGGGATACCCATCTGGGACGGTTGGGCGATAGAGTGCGCGGTAATCACCGCAAAGGCGCCAGTCACCATATTTCTTGTGGATCATCTGCAGGGGCGAGGACAAAGAGCTGTCAGAAGGGCGGATTATTACAAGTTCAAGCATGTGCTCAAACTCCGCCCTAGCTACGTTTTGTCTCTCTTACGATAGTCGACGTGAAATGCATGAGACGGGTAGACCATTCGTTTGTATGTGGTGCGTGACTTCGGATGCCACAGGCAAAGCTGCGTTTATTGGCCGAACAAGCTTGAAATGTTGAGAAAAGTGGTTGGCGTAGTTTTGCGAGGTCTGGGTAAAGGCGCACACTGAGGTTATAGATTGGATATCGGCGGTGATGCCACGTACCTTGTTTCGTTACAGTGTCGGCTATCATCTGGCGTTTTGCATCGACGAAGAGGTCAAACTGCCTGAGGAAGTCAATGCCGATGATGGCAAAGGGGACTGCAGTGACGGTGAATACCCAGCGGAACGTGCGCCGAAGACCTAGGTCCAGGGTAAGCGACCGATGACTAGATGGCTATTGGCGTGCCATTGGCTGCACTTAGACTTGTCGACAAAGAAGCGATAGGCTTACCTGGCATAGGGGAATGATGCTGACTTCCGCCCCGGTTTCAAGTAAGAACTGGGTCTCAGAATCATAACCCCTAATGTAGATGAGACGACTTTGAGCTTTGCCGACGTATGTGGCCATGACAGGCCGGCGTGGCGGATCATCTATAGCGGAGTAGCTACATGGCAGTACGCACTTACCGGCTTTATTACCGAAACGCGAGTGGTAAATGCAGTAACCTGTGGTATCAGATTTTGTGCGATGAAGTGATGATCCAGTGCGGCTGCGGTGCTTACGGTTTAAAGTGAGTTCCTCGTTCTGTCGCTGAAGCTACGCTATCTGCGATGATAACGCGTCTATTGCCGACGGCTGGCAAGCCGCGCTTGTCGGTGCCGTTGCGCCAGCACAAAGATGCTTAGGTGCTTTGGTTTTAGTCTCTCGCTGGTGTTGTTCGATGACGCGGTCTGCTAGCTCCGCAATTGCTCTGAGTGGCAGGTCACTTGCTACTGCAATATAGCCTGAGTGCTTTCAGGAAGACGTTACATCCACAGCCCGCCGGGAATCCCTACGTCCGTGTTGGACGTGCCGATGAGTTGTTGCATTTCGTGCAACAAGGCTGAGGTCATCCTATCTACTAGTTGCAGATCACTAAAGAGTTGCTACAGACGGACCTTGTCAGAACGCGTGATTCGCTGAATAATAGCTTATTTAAGAGTATCGTATTTCCTTACTAATGGGGGTAAAATGTGATGTCTCTCACCTGCTAGGATATACTCTGAGGAAGGCGGGATATTAGCTGTTTTTACATGGCGAGAAAAGCGGAAATCCTACGAAGGTAAAAAAGGGATTTTAGGTGCAAAAACCATAACGAAGCATCATTCTCCCACAAAGGTGGAGGGCCTAACGCAACAGAATTGACCATGACAGGCTCAACGGCTTTAACCGCGTATGGAGTTGGCTCATCCTCTAGATAACCCATCGCAAAAAGCAGATAAAAAGGTGATAGGTGAGAAAACAATATGATCACAATTAATGGATCACAAATCACTGAAACGAGCTCACCGGAATGAAAATTCAAAATGATGGACAGCCTGTTCTGGAGCGGGTCACTAATTGTTGGGTGGAGCCTGGGATACTAGTTGGTAATCAATGACAATGCACCGTGTCAAATAGGGGACAGTATGGAAGCTGGAGGTACCCAAACCCAATGTGTCTTGTGCAGGCTTTAAAAATAGGAAGCGAATCAACCAGAGCAAGAAACGGTGCAGCAAGGTACTCACCAAAACGCCTTGAGTAAACGGATGTGCTGTCAGTAAAAACAAGTGGACGTTTTAAAGTTTAAAAAACAGCCGTAAAATCTAGTGTTGCAAAATGCTGCAACAGCGTGTTTTCCTCTAAACTACATGTATCTTAACGTGAACGGGAATTATTGATACTGAGCATAGTTGCAAGATTTTGAAATATAACACGCAGATATCAAAAAACGACGACTGCTGTCACTTTAGCTGCTATTGGTGTACCCCAAATTTACCGTGAATTGATCGATCCGAGGGTAACAAATTGTCGATTCGTTAGACCTTTTTCTTTTAGAGCTTAATTTTGAAAAGCTTTGAACTATGGTCTATACGACATTTACAATGGATAAGTTTAGAAGATTATGTTCACTTGGATTAGAAAATGCTATCGATGACAACTAGTATGATTGCATAACCATCCAGAAGCTGCTGCACTAGGTATCTTAGATGAGTTCGGTTTTTTGGTCCAAATGCCGTGGAGAAGCACACGTAAATGCCTTGCAGCGTCGACAGCTTCGATTCATCGCGATACATCGAATTCATCTGGTATCTCTAAACGCATAAACGGCTTATAACTAAATAACTTTTTATTCTTGGCCATGCGAGGCACGCGTGCAGAGACATGATCATGGTGAGAGGATAACGAATGATCTGGAAAGGTGGAAAAATATCGCGTTTGTTAGTAATCATGGATCTATGAAAGTATATATGTACGTAGTTGTGCAAGTGCTTAGCTTTTTTCATTAAGTTTATAAATGTGTTTCTGTACGTTTAACTGGGTTTGAACGAGTCACAAGTGTGAGAAGAGCTGATTGATGTCCATAGATTTATTGTGCTTATCCAGATTATCAGGGGCAGTGACTTTATTATTGACGAATAACAACTACCACTCGCGGTGTTATTAAACTGACATCCTTGACTTTTATGGGGAAGAACGTTTGACAGGCGAAAACCTATCACATCATGGATCACTACCGCCGAACTATTTGTTAAAACGAGGCAAACATGAACTATCTCTTTGTCATTACGAGAACGTTGTTCGGCTAGCCAAGCAACGTGGATTTCTTGCTATCGGCATTCATAACGGGCTGCTAGAAGCTATCTTGCATTACTGCACACGATTTGAGGAAGAGCGAGTTGAATCTGTGGTACCAAACTGTTTTCCTCCGGCAGGTTTGTCGTTATAACTTAGACACTTGAGGTGTCGACATGTTGCTGTTACTTATCTCAGTATGATTACCCCCCACTCCAGCCCCCACATGCCGAATACGCATTTATGTTTATTGTTTTTGTCGGTTATTCGAGTACACAGTATCGGCAAATATTCCTGATACTTGGCGCAGGCTCGCATGGAAGATATGTACTCGATCGCATGACAGTGTGCGATGGTCAGCGCAGTGATGAAGGAGGCAACCGGTTTGGTCGTCAATCGGAGCAGCTAAACAAGTTACGCTAAGCGGCATGTAACAGTGTCTACACCTTTCCCGATTGATTGTGTCCATAGTGCAATTAAATTGTTCCCTAATGATCTGCATTGCTTTCGTAAGGCAATTAAATATAGTCTTTAACGCATTTGGATCTCATCCAGTGTTTCTTCGAAGCACCAAGCACGCATTGTCTCTGGAATCGACCTAGCCCAAACTAACCAATGCGGGTATGCTATCGAGCCATCTCATCCATGTAAGAGTTATCGGGTCCATCCTCATTGGCTGATTTGGGCTAGGTCAATTTAAGGGCACTGCAGGCGGGGTGCGTCGAAGAGACACAGGATGCAGTTTAAATGGGTTAACGACTAGGTTGAATCGCCTAAAGGATACAAGTCAAGTCTTAGAGAGCAGTCAAATTGCACAAAGAATGCAATCAAACGGGAAAATGTATAGTTGTATCCATGTGATGGAATTCATGAAATCAACCTATTTAGAGGAATGGCATGCATCGCGATTTTTGCCAGGGACAATCGAGTACGGCAAACACGCGCACACTATACACGTTGGCTAGAGGTGGGAAACACCTCAGCTACTGTGCCGTAATACTTAAAAACAAAAGAAGGAATAAAATGCAACAGGTGCAAACCAGCTGAGCTACCGCTAACAGATGGGCATCGTTCCGGTAAGCTGCCTGCTGGCTACTATATAGCAGAAAAAAATAATTTATTATACAAAATTATAAAATGTTAAATAATGAGATCGTAGTTGGAGGGGAGGCTAAGAGGGATGGGGTGGGACAAAGAATCTCACAGCACGAACGCCATTGAGGTCGGCTCCTAGCCATATCAACAAGTGTATCCAGCCAAACGTGTTCATCGTCTTTCGGACCCCAACAAGGAAGCCGAGACACTCCAAATAAGGCCAGCTTCGAAGTGAGGGCCTTAATTCCTCTCGACCAAGTCATCGCTTGGCCACCCCTCCTCTTCTTCTATCCACACCCTCGGCGCGCAAACAACGCACGTCGCTGGCATCCGTGGGCTGGCATGCGTAACACGTGGCCGAGCCATCGTAGCCTGGTGCGTGAAATAACAGTATTGAGCTGCTCATTTCCTTTTCGCGTGCGGTAAACAAGGCGTCGAACAGGCTCGTTGCTCCCGCGGTGTTCCCACCAGATGTGAGCTAAATTAAGAAGGCACCGGTGGTCGAACGTAACTAGCCTCTTTATGTCTGCTGATCTAAGAGTCCAGGTTAAACAACCGTACAGTAGGGTCGATTGTTCCGCTGCATTGTACACTCTACCCTTCAGGTTGAGAGCGAGGTCACCATGCCGCCGAAAGTGGTGAAGGTTGGTGAAATCGCCTCGTGCTTTTGCTATACGGTTCGTGAACTCGTCTTCAGTCCCACGGGCGCTGATACAGCTTCCCAGGTAGTTACATTTTTGAACGACTTCTAGCTGATCGCCACCAAGGTTCAGCGAATGAGGCGGTCCCGACCAAGCTTGGAGGAACGCTTTGTACTTCGAGGGTGCAAAGCAAATCCCAAAGCGGCTGACATCTAGTGCTAAGCTGTCCAGTGCCGCTAGGCAGGTTTGTGAGCTGTCACAGATTAGGGCAATGTCGTCTGCATACTCCAAGTCAAGAAATCGTTCTCCTGGGAGCAGACCCACACCTTCTTAGTGGTGTCTTGTGAACGCTATTTCCATGAGTTCGTCAGTAGTGTAGTTGAAGAGGAAAGGTGACAGCGGGCATCCTTGTCTCACACCGCTGGAGATATTGAAGGGTGGCGACAGCCTGCCGTAAGTCCTCACTCTGCCTGAGCTACGCGCGTATAATAATCGTATAAGATTTACATATCGCTCAGGTACACGTTTCCTGCGTACAGTCCCAACGTGCACGTCTATGCACCGAATCGAACGCACTTTGATATAGAGAACCACCACAACGGTGAACCGCCAAGATATGTGACGGTGCTCCAACAACGCACGCAAAGTGAAGATGTGGTCAACGCAGCCACGACCTCGACGAAACCCGGCTTTCTCTTCACGAATATGGCTTTCACAAGTGGCAGTCAGTCTATGAAGGATGACAGAGGCAAGCAATTTGGAGACGATGTAGATCAGACTGATTCCTCCATTGTTGCCGCATTCCAAACGTGTGCCCCCTTGAAAATTGGGACCAGTACAGAGCGGCTCCAGTTGGTTGGGACAGTTTCCTGCTCCCACAGTTTCACTAGTGGCTCATATAAAGCATCCACAAGAGCAGGTTACCCGAATTTGAAGAGGACTGGAGGAAGATCAGCTGGTGCCGCGGCTTTATTTAACTTCAACAGTGAGATCTCACGTTCGACTTCTGAGCGAGAAGGTGGATCCAAAGGGACAGCCCACGGAGCAGGGCGATCAGTGGCCAGCGAGAAATCTAAAAATTCTGACCGATTAAATTGTCTTTCAAAATGCTCAGCCCAACACTCCAAGCATTTTGACAAGTTGTGTATAGGTTGTCTACTCTCGTCACGTATACTTTCACTAACACCAGGTCTCTTGCTGCCCGTTCCCCGTATCATACGGAATAACTTCCAATGGTTACCAAGGGCAGCAGCCATTTCCATCTCTGGTGCACGATGAGACCACCAGGATTGGCGGTCTCTCTTCAGGCTAGCACGGAGTTTTGTCCGGAGCTCTTTGAGAATTTTTATGGTGTTCGATTCCACCTGGAATTTGCCGGCGAGCATCGATAAGTTCCAGAGGCTGCGAAGAGACCCAATGTCCATGTTGGTGATTACACTTATCACATGCAAAGTTGCCTGCTGCTAGTAAGGACTAATGAAGATGAGACCAGTGAGCTTCAACTGCATCCAGTGTGCGCTTACTCAACTCGCATGACAGCGTACTTTGACAGGCATTCAGAACAGCTAGTTTCGCCAGTTGGATGGTATCAATGCGCTCACAGCGTCGTCGTGGGCGTTCGCCAAAACGCACCCGCAGATCAGCACGTACAAGTGCATGGTCGGTGTCCACACATGTGCTCCAAATCAAGCGACCGTTCTGGACGCAGCCTCTCCATCGGTAACTTATCGCAGTGGGTTCGTGATCAATGTGATCGAGTTGTGTCCATAGGTGGTTCGAGTCTGGTGGGCGCCAAGTCACCCTCCAGCGGGTGCTGTGTCGGAAATTAATGCTCGCAAATAATAGGCAGGCATCCTCACACACATGAAGTGACAGCTCACCTTTATCGTTACTGGAGCCTACACCGGGTTGACCGCCCAGATGCTTTTCATCAGTGGACAACTTTCCAACTTGAGCGTTCAGATCCCCAGCCAGCACTATAGTGTCCGAGTTTCTTCTGTGGCGAATGAACTCGTTTGATTGGCGATAGAAGTCGTCTTCTACCGAATCATGACTAGAGTTTGTCGGTGTATAGGCAGCGATGCCGAATAGACACCTGTTAGTCCCTCGCTACTTCGAAGCTTTGAGCGAGTCAGACAATGGGCCCGCACCCATCCGGCTACTGATTGGAATCCAGTCAACCAGAGCAGCTTCAGCCCGGGGACTCAGGGCAATATCAACACCAGCTTGGCCGGTGCTCGAAGCTGCATCGTCACCGGATAGGCGCAATGAGAAAATGCTGCTAGTGTCACCTGAAGGGGATCGCACAGTGAGCACAGAGCTCGAGTCTTGCAGGCGGGTCTCCGATAAGCAGCAGATATCGTTCGAGATGGTCTCTAATGTTCGCGCATATGCTGCCTGTTGACCGATTTGCAGCAACGTGCGTACATTGAGGCATGCCAATCTGAAGGGTGAACGAGGGCTCCAAATGGAAGTCGAACTGGGCTTGGCCGTTTGGTTGGACATGGGCTTGTCGACAGGACATTAATGACGCTCCTCGTTCACATGTGATTTGGAAGTGGAAGGTAAAAGCTTAGCGTAGCAAATTGAGGGAGGGCCAAGAATTAGGGGGGTGAAAACAGGGGGATAAAAGTGAAGCTGGAACGTGACGGTAAGAGAGAAAAGGCATAAGAGTGGAATAAGAAAAGTGGAAGGCTTGAACAGTAGCATCCAAAACCCTATCCACCCTGCTCGATGTAGCACATAGGGCACCGTTGATTGTCCACTGCGGTGGCCAGAGCATCAGCAATTTGTTTGACGAAAGGATCATAGTATCCAGTGATCAGGATAATGTCTGGTTGCCCAAGCCTAGACAGGAGAAGGGTTAGGGTCCTCAACCAAAGCCTTTGGTTAAAAACCTGACCGCAAGACAGTGGGTATGTCGTTGGGCTAAAAGGAGTCCGTTTTAAGGAATAAGAAGCCACCTCATTCCAACCCCAACCTGGTGGACCAGAAGGTTAATTTTGTCTGGCCACTAACTATTGACCCCTCTGGTGTAAGCGGCTCTGAATGTTCATAAGAAAGCACCACCCAGCAGAGCTCTATGGATCGCTGAGGCACACAAACCATCGCACCACGGTAAGTTCCAGCCTGACGGCAAAGGTCAGGCGAAATGTTTACTTACAACCTAACCAAAAACAAGACTAATATAAGCGTTAGGAGATGTTGACTGATGAGGGAAGGCACTTTATGCATCATGGTCGGAATACTAATCGTCTCTGTTTGGGGGTGCTTTTGAAATACATGTTGTGTGATCTGACTGAGACGCTATCTCAAGGTAGACCGTGCTTTGCATTGAACTGAACCGGTTAGTTTGATCGCTAGGGCCGCAGCTATAATAGTGTGTGTTTCCATAGTCGTAGAGTCATTTGCGGAGTCAGAAAGTTAGCAGCATTGTGTTTATGCCCTAACATGCAAGGCGACGGAGAGACGTTAGACAGAAAACGAATTGGGGCTGCAACCAGTAAGCTAAAATGCACCAGCTACTTATCTCCCGCAACAGAAACTACAGACAGCGGAATCTATTACTGCTACAAGTTTGCCACACATTGTTTTGTACAATTGTGTATTTTTCTACTAAGAAGACACTTTCTTATTTCACTATCAGAGTTATACACTATTACCCTACACCTGGTTGCCTGTGCAGAGCTATCCACCTACGAGATCTGTCACTAAACTGTAGTCAAGATGCATTCGAACTCATGTCTAAACCGTACTTAGCAGATTAGAAAATCGCAAAATGTGTTTATTTCTATCGCATCCTGTTCCGAACCGGTTCAGCTAATCCATATTTTCTCCTCACCAGATGAAGCTGCCAATACTGTCAATAATATCCTCTCTACCGGTGTGGGCTTTTACCGTGGTCATCATTGGCTTCGACTGGAATTCGTACACTCTGCTGACCAGTATACCCTCGTACATGCGCGAGGTACTCTACTTCGACATAAGTGAGGTAGGTCATTGGTCTCAGGTCTGTGGTCGTACTCCGTGTGTGAGCTCACAAATGTACTTCTTAGGTGTTTCTGTCTGACACTTGCTCTGTGATCCTCTGTAATCTTCCTGCACGTTCGCCTCATCAGCACGTTCCATGTAACTGCAAATATCCCTCTAACTGGTGTGGGGTAGCCTACAATGGATTCCAGGGATTCGAAACGTTGAGTGACTATTTGCATGTGCTGGGATTGTCCGTTTGGGATGCGAGTGAAAAGTGGTTTTGAGTTAGCTGACCCAGTCGTATTATGCGGATAAATCCAAATGAATACATCTTTTAAGGAAATTCAAAATAGACTTGCGATCCAACTTCGAACTTACCGCATAACCTTGGCCAGAAGGTGTGTTCATTGACCCAACAACTCAAGCATACTCCTCATGCCACGTTGGACAATTTGGTTACTTTGTTAACATTTCATACGAATAATGATTCCAAATCAGTGATAGTAATTTTTATGTTTCTACCACTTCTGTTGATCGCTGTCACAGCTATTATCGCGGCATCGTGAGGCCTACTTGGTCAACGCCTTAAGCTGATATTTATGAATTCATCCGTCTGTATTCTGATTGTATTTATTTCGCTTTACATTCTGAATTTTGGGTGAAACAAGGCGTACATTTCACTTTTGAGGGCAGATACTATCGAACAGGTTCCCGTCACTGAAGCTTACTGGTGTCTTATCTCAAACTGACTCTCACTTCCGGATCCGGCTGAGTTGTCTTAATAGTAAAGTGTAAAACCGTTAGATAATAGATTTATCGTAACTGAAGGTTTTGGCTTTATTGCAATCAGTCTCTCACTTTCCGTTCTTATGATTTCCTCTGTTTACCTTTTTATCAGATTATGTTAACGAACTAGCTTCTGCAAACCTCTTGGCAACCTGAGTATATTCTGTTGGAATGCAATGGTGCATGTGCTCCTTCCACACATTGAACTATACTGAGGAGAATTACTTGATCAACGGCTGGAAGTCAGATTTACCCAATTTCCTAGTCCTAAATATTTCGAATCACATTTGGCGTGGCACCTATTTCTGTATAGCTAGATCCTTCTCTTATTTTGGTGAGGCTTCTGAGACCTTGGATTGAGCTGAGGAAGTTTATCTTTCTTCTATCTATACTTGGGAACCCTAGCAATACCCAAACCCACGTACACCGTCTGACTTACGGTCTACATGTTCATCTACATCTGACATCAACCGTACTGTAATTTCAAACGTCCTAACTAGTGGGTGCTGCAAGATGAGTAACCGAATCCTTGTTACCGTGGACACCACTCTTCTTGCTTTTGAGCTGTTCCTATCGCACCAATCCAGGCCATCATTATTAACGTTTCTTCGCTACTGCTTGGATTACCATCATGACGAGACTAGATCTTAACGTGTAGCGATGGTTTGTTCGCCTCAACAATCCAATGAGCCAATCTGGGTGGTGGGTTTGCGCCTTCAGACTGCAGACAAACACAGTCTGTGGACTCCGGGTTTACGGTTATAGGAAAGATCGTCCCTTGTGCCTGAAAATGGACTCATTATAACACACTGCCAAACTCCCGATGTCTTGCGGCCAGGTTTCTTTAAACTAAAAACGCAACTCGTCTAGGCAGGGCAGTCTGACAGTATCCACCTCACGCAACACATTGAAACCTACCACAAACAATTTCCTGATACCCTGGCCCTCGCGCTACCTGTTGCGTCGAGCGTAGTGGATAAAAGGGAGGCTGTCGGTACTCAGGGATTTGTACCCACTAACCACCCTCTAACACCTTTCATCCTTATCATCTTCCTATTTCTCGCCCCAAATTCTCAGCACACCTTAATATGTTTTTGTCATCTAGTTTTGGCTCACGCGCAATCGCAGGACGTTTCTCTCGCGCTGTCGCTAGGCCCATGCCCAACCAGTAGGACAACCTCAGTTCATCTTTGCTTTTTGGAGCCCTGGATCCTCGCTTTGAATGGCTTGCCACAATGTGAGCACTTTTTGCAGATTGGTTAACAGGCAGCAGTTGCTCGAATATCAGTGTCCCATTAGATCGATACCCGCTGTGTCTTGGAAACCTACCTGCATGCAAGACTCGAACTCTGTGCCCACACTGCGAACCCCTTTATTTGACACTAGTGGTATTTTCTCATTTCGTCTATCCCGAGATAATGTAGCTTCGGACGCCGGTCAAGCCGGAATAAGTATTGTTCTGATATTCCAGGCTAAAGTTGTCCTGGTTGTCTGTATCCAAATCAGTAGCCAGTTTTGCGACATCAGCATGGTTGTCGCATCCACAGTTACGAAGTCGCTTGGGAAACCTGGGTGTCTATATGTCATAGCTGCCTACGCCCACATAGATTTTGCGCTGTCGGTGAAAGTTGACTTCTATCGTCAACTGCAGGATCTCGTGTGTCCCAGAATTGTAGGTATTGTAGTTCTGGTCGATGATCAGACCGCTCAAGTTTGAAATTTGTGCACCGATATGCTGTATCTGAGCGGTGCACAGGTGCAGATTCTTGAAATGACGACGGTGATCGGCTGCTGAACACTTATGAAGATGCTGCTCAGTTCTTCGCAAGAGCTAAGTTCTGACATGTTATGCACCGGCAAATGAGTTCGAGCACACCAACCATTAATTCGAATAGTTGACTTCGAGAGCAGACACCGCTAGAGATCGTACGTTCAAAGCCGTCGCTCTATTTGGAGGCTAATCGTGGACTCCGACCATGTAAGTTTTTGTGTTGATCTGCAACTTGTTTTCAATGGACGTCTGCGATGGCACAGCAAGAGCATAAATACCTGCTAACGATTCCAGCTGCGTACCAGGTTGCATTCTTATTCGACCTGAGTAAGCCATCAGCGAACATGACATCAGTTTATTTGTCGTGTGTTCCTCCTACGTTATTGGAAGGAGTGATGTCAGCCTAACACAAACACAACTGCCATCCTGTGGAATGGGTCTCTACGCAGTCCCTGAAAAATTTGAATGCTCTCCGACGCATTCCATCTAGTATTGAATACAACGAGACTGGTAAATATCGCTGGCCTGCATTTCTGAAGAAAGACGGTGAAGTATGATGTTCGCGTCGTGTCTCTGAAATATTGATGACAGTTGTCCTTTGTAACCATCGTAAAGGATTCAGTCTCATACAGGAAACGGGAAGCACAAGACCTGAAGCTAACGAAACTGTGTTTGATGAGAGTTGATAGCTTAACCACGGCTCGTTTAAACGGTTTAATAGTTGAACTGAGCATTAAAACAGCAATTTAATCTGTCGGGACTGCCAGGTGCTCTGCCGGCCAGTGATCTCCATGTTCCCTAGGCAGTATTTGTAAATCCACTGTGTCTCTCAGAATTCGGACTTAAGATGAACGTATTACTGTGGGCAAGGTGGGCTTTTTCCATCTTCTTCCATCTCTCTTTAACATCGAGGATACTGCGCATGTGTATGGCATGTACGATTTGTTATTAAAACTCTTGGAGGAGGCAGCTGTCCCAAATGCTTGCAGCTGGTTCGTTATTGTCTAGTTCCTTTAGGTAGACTCACGTTCGGACTGCAGCAGTCATAAGTGTATCAGTCTGATCTCCATCCACTCTAGGTTATTTGTCTCTGTTTTGCTTCATAAAATTAACTGTAGCATGTGAAAACCAGATTCGTGAAGTACGTTAAGTTTCGTCGAAATCGAGTACGTATTTATCACATTTTCACTTCACACCAGTAATTGGAGCATCGCCTTATATGTCGTTGACCCATCGTACTCGTCTCCTTTATGGTCTACGTTGTCTTTAACTAGGTGCATCAATGTGCCCTTTGAGGTTGGTTAGTAAATTTGTGCCTGAGCAATGCGTAAATATTCTAGTGGAGATTTGCGCGCGTCATTCTGGTAAAGCGATGACCCACGATAAGCTGTCAGTGCCTTTCATTTGCTCCAACGGCGCAAGACAAAGAAGCCTGCTATCTTGTTTCATTTTCAACTTCATTAAGGATGTTATAGAAACGGCCTTCATCGTACACAACTTGATCTACGTGGAGTTTGTCGATGATATTGTTTTCATCTAAAAAGTATATACAACCTACTAAGCAGCATTAGACAGGTCAGCTCTGGCCGTCAATTGTTTCGGGCTTTGTTTTGCACCAACCAAATGCGATTCTTCCCTCCGTGATTTGCCGGGAAGGCGCGTTGCGCTGACTCTTGGTGGGAATCAGCTCAAAGTCATTTACCAATTCATCACACTTGGCAGCTCTATCAGCATCAGTGGAATAGCAGAAGCGACAAACGACATAACAAAATCTCGAGGCGCTTTGCTCAATTTCGTCATTTGTGATGCGGTTGCGACGTCACACTCTCTCTAAAAGGCAGAGGCTATAATGCTAGGGTTTCTTTGATCCACCTCTACGATTGTGAAACCTCGTTCGGCAGATAGACCGATGTGAAGCGTTTAGTTACGTTCCATCACTGTTGCCTTTAACGTTTAGGTCATATCTGGTGGGAACACAGCTTGATAAATGAGTGCGCTTACCGCCTTGTTTACGAAGCAGGACGAGGAAGTAAACCACTAAACACCGTTACTTCACTCACCACGCTCCGATGGATGTGATATTTGCTACGCATGAGAACACACCGAATTCCGCGACGTGCGTCACTTGAGCGAAAGAGGTGTGGGTGCAAGAAGAGGATGGTAAACTATCCAACATTTTTGTATAAAACAGGAGTAAGCAAACTTTCTCACGGCGGGCCGGATAGCCAACAAAATGACAACCGCGGACCGATGAACAGTACTCGTGGGATAACACGCATGCTCTGATCGAAACGAATAAACTAAATTCAGCTTTCCATGTTAAACATGGGTGAGTGGCGTGTACAAGTACAGAAAAATAACCATGTTTAGCAACTAAACGTTTATCAACGGAGGCGTCGTACGCAAAAAGATATTTACCTCAGCGATTTCACACACACATCCAGGTGGCACAAAGTAAGCATAAAAAGGATGTGCGAATGATGAAATTGAAGTTTGGCTTCCAAAATATCACCTATTTTGGGCTTGGAATGATTTCGTTTAAACAAGCGAATTGCTCGCTAATGTTAATTAGTCTCGTTCGATGAGTTCCCTTCATATACTTCTTTTTTGAGGATGTTTGCTTACAGATATAAGTTGTGCCAAACACTGATACCATGCCATCGGAAATTCGACACCTGGTAAGCAGCGGTAAAATCCAACAAGTGTTCCTTCATCGCGCTTATATTTCTAAAGTCATTTGCCAGCAAATCTGTTAGGTAGAACTATAGTTCAACTAGGACATCATAAAGGGTGCAACCAAATAGATTCTGAGACAGATGAATGTTACTGTCACTTATGTCAAGCTTTGATAATCTCTCTAGAGTGTGCCTCTTCAAGTCACCAATACTTTTTCTCAGGAAATACGGAGAGAAGTCTTCGTTGCTCGTAACGCTAAGTGCTTTGAAACGGTGAAAACGATCAACTATTTCTCCTTCCAGTTCTGATTCAAACAATGGCAGATTTCTCCGAAACCCGTTGCTGCTTTTGCTAAGATCGCAGATGAAGTCCTTCTTTTCTATTAGTTCCAAGCTCAGTTCATTTATGTGGGATGCGATGTTAACGATAAATGCCAGCTTTGATAACCACGTATGATATGACAGCTTTGGGTTTGCTTATCTTTCCCAGTGAGGAAGACAGCTAGTTCATCTTGGAGTTTGTAAAACGAAGCAGCAATTTACTTCAATTGAGCCCTCTCAATATCTTGCAGAAAGATTTTATGTCCCGAATGAAGTTAACAATAGAAGCTCCCAGTTTCAGTAAAAAGCTTACATTCATCTTCCCTACAGAATGCGTGTTGATGTATTATGCAGTGTATGAACAGTGCAAACTGGATGTGCAAATTTGCTGACTGAGTTCTTATCTGCATCACCAGAACACCTCTTTCTGAAGCCACGTTTTTCCCTCCATCAATTGTAACACCTCGAACCTTATTCTACGGTAGGTTACGCTCTTGCAAAATTGTGTACACTTCCACTAAAGTGTCGTTCCCAGTTGTAGCCACATTTGAAACTCCGATTTGACACTTTAAATGAATACGTGAAGTTGTGATTTGATCAAGAGACCAGTGGACTCATCCAGTGCCGGAATTACCACGAACGCATTTTAGCTTTCTCGTATATTTGCAGCACTATATTCTGTCCAAGTGCTTTTGTTCACCGCAATACTAAACTTGCCGAAGGCTTGATAGTTGAAAACCAAGCAGCTTTCCCAAGACACAACTTATTTACAGCTTCCGTTATACACAGTGATTAACTTGCCCTAAACAAGGGATTTTCCTTTCTGTCAGCCTTTGCACTATGGTAGAACTAGTGACAGTTTCACTAGAAATGATCTTTCTCGTGAAGATAATTCAACGCGTTACTAAACCCCGTTACTTGTATTAATATTTCTTCGAGCGCTTGCTTCCTCAAAAGCTTTGAACATACTTATAGGTGTCTTGTTTCGTAATGATGGCAACAACTTCGCTGCATATTACGCAACTGCTTTTCCGGTCCAAAGTTTCCGTAAATAAGTATTTTACTACGCAGTATTCGTTCAAAACGGTGCAATCTGTGTCATTCTCCCGCTTTTTAGTAACCGTAAGGACCGGTGAAGTAAACGACATTTGAAAGTGTGATAGGTATGGAATTGGAAACCTAGTTAAATTCCTACAGAAACACAAGTAAAGCAAAGGACTTAGGGTTTCTGGTAAAGTTACGCTCACGAAAGTAAAGGTTAACTCTAAATCACACAGTTTACAGGTAAACATTTTAAAGTAAGATATCACGCAAGCAGCTTGTAAAATATGTGCAAATGGTTGCAACAAATCAAACTTAAATTCGGAGAACGCGCTGCGCGCTTGGATTGCAACACGCAACATCTATCGAGGTCTCGGCTCACTCTGAGGTAAATCTCGGTCATTCCGATCGCCAGGATTTTATCCGAAGTGCAGCGCTGGACACGAATGACACCAAATGATATATATATATATATATATATATATATATATACATATATATATATCTATATATCTTAAAATACATAGTGGACGGAGAAGGCGAAGCAGATGGAATGCTACACCGAACGTCGCCAATACAGGAAATTATTTAACTCATTGAAGACAGTGTGTGGACCGAGATCGGAGGCGCTGAGGACACTGATCGATGGTAGTTCAGGCGTTACCTGCACACAGACTGCAGACATAATGCAAATCTGGCGGAAACACTTTGACTGTCTCTTGAACAAACGTTCAGAGATCGACTGGCCTACATTGAACGGCCTGAAGCAGCACGATGTGAAGGCGAGTCTGGCGGACATGCCGACACTGGATAAGACGCAGAGAGCACTTGCTCAGCTGCGAAATGTCAAGCGTGCCGATGTCGACGGGATCCCGCCTGAAGTATTGAAACACGGCGGACCCGCGTTGGTGATTGAGCTGCACTAGTTGGCGCAATGCGTGTGTATTGAGGAGGTGCTTCCTGTCTTGAAGGATGCCCTTGTGCTAACACTGTACAAGGGTAAAGGTGGCAAACAATGTTGCACGAATTATCGTGGCATCAACTTGCTGAGTTGTGTGGGCAAGGTGATTGCCCGAATCCTGCTCAACCGCCTCGTCAGTCACTTTGTGGAACCTAACGTGGCGGAAGAGCAGTGTGGATTCCGTTCGGGTCGCAGCACTAGAGTTATGATGTTTACGGCTCGTCAGTTGCAGGTGAAGTGCAGAGAACGACACCAGCCATTGTACTCGCATTTTGTTGATTTCACCAAGGCATTTGATACGGTGAACCGCGAGGCATTGTGGCTGGTGTTGGGTAAGTTTGGTTGCCCGCGTAAATTTGTAAGTTTAATTGAATGTCTGCAAAGTGGTATGCGAGCGAGGGTGCAGCTGAGTTGAGAGACCTCGGATGACTTTGCAGTTGTCTCTGGTGTGAAGCAAGACTGTGTCTTAGCTCCTACCCTGTTTAATATCTATCTTCATGCAATGTTGTCTTGTGCTTTTGATGCCGCTTGTGTTTACGGTGTTCGTGTGGAGCACCGTATTGATGGTGGGTTGCTGAACATCCGTTGTCTTGGTGCGAGAATCCTACTCTGTGCCATTGCACGAAATATGGAACGAAACATCGCAGCCGAAGCACCGAAGTGCATGAGCCTTATGTCCAACAACTTTCGAACACGAACCACCATTAACTTTCGACGGCATCACAAGGTAGGGCAAATCTAAGATGGCGGGCACGGATGGCTGGTGGGTCAATCAATGAGATCTCCAAAACCAGCCGAGGAAAATCCACCTTATTTGCACCGATTAGAAAATGCACCAAAAGAAGAACATTGGTGCACAATTCACACGGAAAACACCTATAATACAGTAATCCGAAGCAAAAGTATTAGCCAGCACACGGTGATTCAAGTATCCGCCGCTGCTATGCATTTAGCCAGTAAGAAGAATATTAATAAAACTAAAAACAAGGATGCTCACTTCTGTATCGCATCTTTAAGTTTATGTGAAATGTTAATCCCATTTGAAGGGATACTTAATGTATTCCAACGTAGCACAGTTTAGTCAACGTCGTCCTGAGCGCGAAGGGCAAGATTTAATGGTTTTTTGAAATTATCCACTGTGGGATAGGAAACGTCTAAGTTTGGGAGAGTTCCAGGGTTGGAAAACCCGAAAAGATAAATAATTCCGCCGGCATTCCAGGTAGTTATACTGTGCACACCATTTCAGAGGGTTACCTCTGAGATTAGTGTTATGGCAATGTTCTATCAAGTGACGGCATACGTGATTAGGGTCATTCAATATTTGGTAGACTAATATGAGAACACCGTACAGCCTTCGGTAGTGGCCACTGAAAACTCTCATTGACTTCAGCCTTTGATGGTAGGACAGATTTCGTAGGTCGTTGACTTTGTGGTCCTGCGTTGGGGTTTCTCTAGTACTTCTAAGTCGCGCTTCAACCAAGGTTGCCAAGTTTGGATGGCGTATACAACGTGAGGGCGCATGTAAGAATTGTGCAGCATGAATAAGATGGATGGGTCGAATCTTCCGAATGCTTTCGGCAGCAAACCGAGTTGCTGGTTGGCTCACTTCGCAGCTGTAACGGACTGCTTTGCATAGTTAAGGTCACTTTGAATGAGCACACCAAGGTCGCCTTCTTGGGAAGTGTTTTGTACTACATGGGATCCAACGCATGTGATCCACGCAGTTATGCCTTTGGTGCACTTGAACAGGGTGACATTTTTCCTCCTTGAACGGTAGTGTATTCAGAACTGACCAGTTTGAAATAGTGTTGAGGTCACTCCGGAGCTTTTCGTGGTCGTTCGGTTATCTGATCACTCGCCATAACTTGATATCAACCGCGAAGAAAAGGAAATCGGAAGTAATTTTCCGCACTAGGTCTTTTATGAAAATCAAACTAGCCGGGCCCGAGCTCTAAGCCTTGTGGTACGCCGAACTCCACCTCAGTTGCGTCTGACAAGGATTCTCGTACTCTCACCTTCAACCGGCTTTTGTGCAGGAAATTACCTATACAACGCAGCGGTGGGCCACCAGCGCCATAATGCTGAAGTTTATGGAGGAGAATTCGGTGGTCTAAGCGATCAAATGCTTATGAGAATTCCAGGTAAAAGACATCAACTTCTGCTCCACTATCTACTGCTTCAGTCCAGATTTTGCGTGCAATTAGCAAGTTCGTACTGTGTGAGGGATTTTGTCGGAAGCCATGTTGCTCTGGTGCTATCATTTTGTGATTTTCCAGATACTGTATGAGTGCCTCAGCGATGACAGACTCCATAACCTTGGAAAGCGCAGAGAGTAGCGCTTTCGGACGGTAATTGGTTTGGTCAGTGCGACTACCTCCGTTATGAGCAGGAGTTATGACCCCTTGCTTCTATATTGTTGGAATATGGTTCTTCTCCATTCAGCGCCGGTAGAATATAGACAGAGATTCCGCATATCATTGGATACTGCCTGTAAAGCCTGCAGTCGAATGTTATCGACAAATGTTGAATTGTGGATACGCATGGTGAACAGATTCTTTGACAGAGTTTCTTCAATAAAGGTGATATTACATAAAGCTGACGGGGTAATTTATATAAACAGGAATAACCGTTGGGCCCGTCACTCTGGGACGTTTGTGAGTAATGGAATCGTAAGTGATCGGCTGCTTCCGTTGCTGTTCGCGTGGGCCGGTCAGTCGTGATCAGTGCTGGAATTCCACGTTGCACCTTAGGAACGCCATTAACACGCCTGTAGAAGAGTGCGGTTCATGCATGATCCCTACAATAAATTCAGCTGATGCGTCACTTCATCCTCTCTGACGAAGCTCACGCAGCAATTACCCTGTGCCACATAGGTAGTCCAGGTTGCGGAATTCATGCAGTCCTTGTGAGCTTTCCGTGTTATATTTACGTGTTCTGCCCCTCAGCAATGACTTCCTTCTCCTTTGACCATAGATTGATTCCTGCTGAGATGCGTGCTTTACCAACGTGCTAAATGTTCTTGTGAAAGTGTCCCAGGCGATTTCTATGGGCATTCAGTTATGACGGTTCAAGATATCTCCTTAACAAGCGCGGATAACACGTTGTAGTGCATGAACGTGTACACCTATAATCCTCTTCCTCAGAATATTCCGCGTAACATACATAACTAACTAGTAGATTCACATGGTCACTGCGACCCAGTGGTGGGCTTGTATCTATTCTGTCGACCAAGGGGTCTTCGTTGGTGAGCACAAGATCAATTCTCGACGGCTTGTTGGCAGTTCGAAAGCTGGCGGCGGAGGTCACGTGGTTGTACAGAAGGTAGCTGGAAATTACCTCTTGTAAGCAGGCTTTGAGCTACATGCTATTGGTCGCCACTATTTCCAAAGCGTGCACATTAAAGTCACCTGCGATGAGAATATGACCGTATGACTTGCTCAAACAACCTGAAGAACCTGGTTCAGTTTGGTGTGCATTTCATGCATCGAGTTCGGTGAACGGTGAATCACAGCTATACTACATGTGTCTTTGTCCACAACCCTAGCCGGCACCAAAGCGAATCCAGGACACGGACGTCTAGGTGGTCAATGAATTCACATCGGACATTAGCCTTGTAATGCAGAATTATGGCACCACCACGTCCAACTCATTGGTTCTGAAGCAGTGACATACCAGGTAAACTGACCTCAGGATTGCTATCTCAAGGCTCAACCAAGTCTCCTTAATAATAAAAAGATCCCATGGTTGTGACCGCCTGGTGTTCTCTATGTTCGACCAAGTTACTAAGAAGACCTTGGGCGTTAGAATACAAACATGATAACATCTTTGATGTTGGAAGTGTATGGGTGCCTTAAGTTAAGTTGAAACCAAAGCACGTCCTCAATCTCGACATCTAGTTTAATCGATTAGATCAAGATGGAGCTCACTGCGGTAATAGAGTAGCACACCGCCTCTTCTATTCGGCAGGTCGTTGTACGTATATTTGGTTGGCGGCATCCGGTTTCGGATTTGCCTGTCAATATGCCCAGACACAGGACGCCTGCGCCTACAGAGGGACCATGGGTGGCTTGCGTTGCACCACCCACAGCTGCAACCACACACCACATATCCAGTGTAAACCCGAAGGAATAAGACCGGGAGGCATGTGGATGGGAGCCACGTTTCATCAACAGAGCCGGCCCACACTCCTTCACAGGCAAAGAGAAGCACGTTGTATTTGGGGAATGAAGCGCACACAAAGCGGTGGCTGGACCGTAGCCAGCTCCACACTGAGTGCATGGAACCGCTCTTTGATCCCAACACGGCCACAGGAACCGTGCGCTCCGTCCCCTCAGCAACGATTAAGTGTCTCCTGGAGGCAGTATAGGCGAGTTGGTGGATAATAGACAGGTAAGCACCTTAATATCTTGGAACATATTTGGAACCGATCGGGAAGTCACCATTTCAGCAAACTTGGTAGACGACCGGTTAATGCATTTATGGTGATGGACCTTGTCAACTTGCACATCTAGCGCAGCCACATGGGGGATATCAAGCAACAGCCAATCACTTGCGAGAAAGATAACCAAGAAAATAACTCGAGTAATGCATTAAGAAACGATGACATAACTCTTAAAGTAGTGAGCATATGAAATAAGTTATTTACCAACGAACACGAGGTGAGTTCACGAGGCCAGGAAGTTTATTTTACGGAAATGAAACAAACACCAAACTGTTATTGAACTAACTACAATTGGCTTAAGCGACGTGTGCAAGTGTATAGAAGAGAGTATAAGTAGGCATTTATATGGGAAAGAAAAGCATTGGGACAAAATTGAAAACCCACCACATGAAATAAATACACTTAGCACGCAAGCACGCTGTTAGTAAATCGAATGCATCGTACCTACATACGCTGCGCCGGTTCTGCCTACGTTCTCTGCAAGGCCCGTCGTCGCTTCGGTAGTAGTTCCGAGTGGCCTAGCTCATGGCTCACTAGGGCTGCCTGACTCAAGCACTCGCGACCGCATGTGATACAGTACCATGCGGTCGATGTCGATGGAGTACAACCCATCGGTGCTTGCCGCTTCCGCAATTGCCGCCTCTTCTCTGCATGCATGAGGTCTTTTTCCCGCACTTCAGCAACTGCCTTCGTGATCAGATCGCGCCATGCATGCCGATCAACCGCCTTTGATTCCCATGACCTGCAATCAAGATTAGAACGTGAGGCTCACTTTGATCGTGTCCTGGTAACGTAACTTTGGTTTCACAACGTGCCGCTTCCCAATACTCAGCTGACCGTATAAGAGTTGTTTCGGTATCCACGTTGAATCCATACGGCACACATGACCGAGCCACCTCAGGTGTCGCAGTAAAAGTATGCAGTCCACTGCATACATCCCACTTCGGCGCAACACTTCCGTGTCAGCAACTCTGTCGCCCCAGCCGATCCGCAAAATTCGTCGCAGACACTGCTGATGGAACCGCTCGAGATATCGCACATCCCGACGGTACGTCGTCCACGCTTCACTGACGTATAGAAGAACGGACAGTACCATGGATTTGTACACTATCAGCTTCGTGCCAATGGTAAGCTGATGGTTGTTCCACACTCGGTACTCAAGCTTCCCGGATGCCGCTGCTGCCTTCGACACGCGAATACGCAACTCAACGTGCAGCTGCTGATCAGTCGACATCCCAATCTCAAGGTAACAGAAACGGTAGGTGGTTTCCAATACTTCAGCACCAATGCTGATTCGCGGCAATATTGAAGATTGCACTTCCGGTGAAGGCTGAAAGAGACAGACGGTTTTGCTTGTGTTAATGGTGAGCCAGAATTTGGCCGATGTCGAAGTCAGAGCAAAAGTCACGTGCAGCAACTCATCCGCGCTGTGTGCAAACAACGCACAGTCGTCAGCGGAGAGCAACGTACGGATAGTTGTCTCACAGACTAGATTTCTCGCACCGAAACGACGGATGTTCAGCAACCCACCATCAATACGGTGCTCCACACGAACACCGTAAGCACAAGCGGCATCAAAAGCACAAGACAACATTGCATGAAGATATATATTAAACAGAGCAGGAGCTAAGACACAGTCTTGCTTCACACCAGAGACAACTGCAAAGTCATCCGAGGTCTCTCAACTCAGCTGCACCCTCGCTCGCATACCACTTTGCAGACATTCAATTAAACTTACAAATTTACGCGGGCAACCAAACTTACCCAACACCAGCCACAATGCCTCGCGGTTCACCGTATCAAATGCCTTGGTGAAATCAACAAAATGCGAGTACAATGGCTGGTGTCGTTCTCTGCACTTCACCTGCAACTGACGAGCCGTAAACATCATAACTCTAGTGCTGCGACCCGAACGGAATCCACACTGCACTCCCGTCATGTTAGGTTCCACAAACTGACTGACGAGGCGGTTGAGCAGGATTCGGGCAACCACCTTGCCCATACAACTCAGCAAGTTGATTCCACGATAATTCATGCAACATTGTTTGCCACCTTTACCCTTGTACAGTGTTAGCACAAGGGCATCCTTCAGCTCAGAATGCACCTCCTCCTCAATCCATACGCGTTGCACGAAATGGTGCAGCTCAAGCACCAACGTGGGTCCGCCGTGTTTCAATACTTCAGATGGGATCCCGTCACCTCCGGCACACTTGACGTTTCGCAGCTGAGCAAGTGCTCTCTGCGTCTCATCCAGTGTCCGCGTGTCCGCCAGAATCGCCTTCACATCGTGCTGCTTCAGGCCGTTCAATATAGGCTAGTGGATCTCTGAACAGTTGTTTAAGAAACAGTCGATGTTATTTCGCCAGTTTTGCATTATGTCTGCACTCTGTGTGCAGGTAACGCCTGAACTACCACCGATCAGCTTCCTCAGCGGCTCCAATCCCGGTCCATACACCGCCTTCAAGGAATCAAAGTATTCCTTGTGTTGACGGCGTTCGGCTTAACATTCCATCTGTTTCGCCTTATCCGTCCACCATGCACATTTTGGGCGACGAAACTCTCGGGTCAGTCTCCGTTGAAGTTTGCGAAACTGACAGTTCTTCCCGTAGTCACTGTGGTCTGTAACATGTACAGCAAATGCTGCGTGTTTCTGCGACAACAATGCGCCTATCTTCGCATTGTTCTCATCAAACTAATCCGGCCGCTTACAGTTTGCGCGCCTGATTTTCTCCTCGGCACCAGCTGTCACCTGGTCGCGAATGTGGTGTCACAGGTCACCCAGTGTGACTATGCCGTCCACATCCCACAGGTGTGCAGCCATCGCCTTCTCCAGCTCAGGACGTTTCGCCACAGTACCGATGGAGAGAATGTTAAATTTACGCCGGTTCACAGCGGAATTGTAATACGTAGCGTTACGAAAATATATGCACAGTTTGGTCCGCACCAATTTGTGATCAGTGCCACACTCAGCTCCACGCAGTACACGTGTCATGCGTTCACGCATATCACGCTGACGTACGGTGGCATAGTCGAGCAGGTGAATGTGACAACTCCGTGGGTGCGTCCAAGTTGCTACATAACGCGCACTCAGTGCAAACCGAGTGTTCGTGCTCGTCAGGCCGTGGGTGACATACAGTGAGAGCAGCCTGTCACCGTTCGCATTCGCTGAACCAATGCCATGCGAACCGATAACATCTGTCCACGCTGATGCATCACGCCCAACGCGCGCGTTGAAATCACCCAGCAGAAATAGTCGGTCACACCTCGGCACAGACCGTATCACGGAGGATAGCTCAGTGTAGAACTGATCACGCGTGTCATCAGGATAACACATGGTCGGACCGTATGTGCTTATAATGGTAGCAAACTTACCTCTTCCGAGTCGTAGGCGAACAGTCATCAGTCGCGCGCTGATGCCTGTTGGTTCACCCACCAGCTGGCCATGGAGGCGATCGGATATTGCAAATCCGACCCCATGTTCACGTGGTGCTGAGGCGGCATTGCCCACCCAGTAGAATGTGTAGCCAGCACCTGCTTCATGTAACTTACCTTGCTCAGCGAGCCGAGTTTCACTGAGCGCCGCAATATCGATGTGGTAGCGCGCCAGCTCCATCGCGACCAGTGCAGTGCGTCGCACCGGGCGCTCGCTCGAGTTCCGGTCCAGTAGTGTGCACACGTTCCAGCACATGATGCTGAGTGCTTTGCGCGCAGGCATACGATTGCATTGGTGGGCAATCGCACGCGAGGTGGTTGTTTAGCTTCGGAGGTTTGCTTGAGGGACTCCGCCCGGAGCCTTTGGCTCAATAGTCTGACCCACAAGGCAGTGGGGAGCAGATCCGGCTCAGGAATGTGATTGCAGAGACAGATTGGGATCTGCTTGATGGCCGTCACACGCAGCCTTGGAGTTACTGGAACGATTTATATACGTTTTGCGACCGTAATTGGATGCGCACCTGCGACCACGGCCAGACGCCTGTGGGTTTTAGCGGGTTTGCACCAATTTGACCAGGGGCTGCCTGGCTTGAGGCTGGCAGTAGCAAACCATTGAACACCCGGAGGTGTCCTCCTACTGTCAGAGACAATGCGTGGCGCTCGTAATCTACGCCAATAGAGCTGTGAGTTTATAACCCGTAGACCTGTTGTCTCCCATGGCCAGGTTTTACGGGAAGAGAGCCATCGACCACTTTCTAACCTCCGAAGAGGATGGACTAGTTTACTGGCAGTGCGCCCACACCTGACAGCAGAACGACTCGGGTTCTCAGCCAAAGCCTTCGATTAAATGAACACGCGAAAGGCAGCGGGTCTAGCACATGGTCAGTTCGCTGACTCATGCGGATTGGTGTCTTGGATCTCAGCAGAGAGAAGGGCGAAACCCAACTCTCACCTAGCGGTCGCCAAGTGGAGGCGCTCAGGACATGAGCCAATGGCACAACAGTAGCGCCAGTGGGTAGACCATCTGTCAGGATCTAGTCACCACCAGTCTGAGCGCACCATAGGCTCTCCCGCCTGTATATATATATATATATATATATATATATATATATATATATATATATATATATATAATAACTATCTGTTGTACAGATATTGTGCCATCGGAATCATGGCTGAATAGGAAGACAGTATGAATAATATGAGGGAGAAACAACAACAAATGCTTTTTTTGTCTAGTTTACCAGGCACAGTTTTTGAAATGTTTCAGTTTGCATTTTTAAGGGGAGGAAGAAGGGACACCTCACTACACTGATGCACACGTCCGCCATCGACATCGATCTTGAGCCATCGCTTCCCATATCTCCAGCCAGCAAGTATTCGCATCTCTCGGACTCCAACCAGGTAGTCGACAACAACCGGCCGAGGCCAGCGGTTTCGTCAGCCTTTTCATGCGACTTCTCCATGTTGTATGTTGTCCACCAAACCGTCTTCTCCAGCCCTGTCCAGCAACCGCAAACAACGCACGACGCGTGTAACGCTGGACAGGCATGCGCAATACGTGTCTCAACCAGCACAGTTGATGCAGTGAGACGAGCTCCTCGAGCGAGTGGCTTCCAGTTCCCAAGACGCGCTGTCTCACTTCCACATTGCTTACGTGGTACTGCCACCACACACGGGCAATGGACCGCAGAAAACGGTGCTCGAAGACGGATAGTCTGCGCAAGTCATCTTTACGAATGGGCCAGGTCTCGCATCCGTACAACAGTACAGCACGAACAGTTGCACAATAGACCCGCCCTTTGATGGAGAGAGAAATGTCGTGGCGACGCCACAAATGCCTCAGCCTACAAAAAGCGAGGTGTGCTCTCGAGATGCGCATCGAAATCTCGTCTCCAACAGCCCCGCCAGCAGTGATGCTACTTCCCATGTAGACAAAGCTCTCCACAACCTCTAGTGTTTCACCACCAAGAGTGAGTGCAGGCAGAGGCACCTGCCAGTCTTGGAAGAGAGCCTTGCATTAGGATAGCGAAAAGTACATACTTTGATGCTTCAATCGCCAAGCGGTTTAATGCAAGTTGGACGACGTGTGGATCGTCACCCAGCAAGACTATGTCATCAGCATAAGCTAAATCAACAACTCGACTACCCGGGAGGAGCTCAACGCCAGCGTTCAGCGAAGCGCCCAGATCGTTCTTCAGGACATCATCAATGGCAAAATTGAATAGGAACGGAGGGATAGGGCATCCTTTTCGAATTCCACTGGAGACCACAAAGGTAGGCGAAAGCATGCCATAAGCCTTAACCATGCCCGAGGTGAGACTATACGAGGGCGCGCAGTATGGAGACGAATTTCTCGGAGGCACCATTCCTCAGTAGGCAGTGCCACAGTACCGCACGATCGAAGGAATCGAAGGCTGCACGGATATCCAGGAAGACAGCAAGCGTTGGCCTCTGATACACGTGGCGAAGCTCGAGGACCTGACGGAGTGTGAAGATTTGATCGATGCAGCCACGACCAGGACGAACCCCAGTTTGTAATTTCCGTTGGGAATAGGCTGCGAAATATGTTGGACACTAGCGGCTTGCAAAGCACTGGGACTAAGCTTATTCCTCTGTAATTGGAGCAGATTGTGCGCAAGCCCTTACTGAAGATGGGGACGACTTTGGATTCACTCCAAGGTGACGGAACTTTCTCTTTTGACTAAGTTTTCGAGAACAAAGCAGTGAGTTCTCGAACCAGCGTAGCGCCACCATCATTAAATAGAGCTTAAGGAAGACCATTAGGGCAGGGAGGTTTAAAGCGCTTCATGTGCCGGAGCTCCTACTCGCGTTCTTGGTAAGAGGGAGGATCTGTAGGGGTAGACCACTCGGCCCCAGCGCGAGCGCCAGAGGTAACAGATGGAGCTGGGGACCAACAAAACTGCGAGCCAAAAATGTTCGGCCCATCGCTCCAACCGTCGTTGAAGATTGGTGATTAAAGTGCCATCCTCTTCGCATATTGTTTCACTGATACCAGATCGAACACCTTCGGTGATTCGAATGAGATGGAAAAGTTTTCTGGTATTACCAGAGAGACTAGCATCATAGTTCCTGTCCCAGGTTGCGAATGTTATCCCGTTTCCTGCGTCATGTTGAAAGTCTTACATTCCGCTTGCCAACACTCTAGCTGAAGTATACTTGACCGGTGTCAAATGTGGCGATGACACATTCTCTGTGATTACTTTGAATAACAATGTATGTCTTTGTTCTTGTTGAAGCATAGCTCGCTGTTGCTGCCGAATATAATCTTGCTGTTGTCGCAATAATTGGGTTAACTGTGAATGAGCAACCATTTCCGTCCCCATTGCAGCGTGCTGCCGTTAGAACAAAAACCACCGCCCCGGACAGTGTATTGACCAGATGTCAAGTCACCTGTAGCATGCCAGGCAGCTGACAATATAGGATAAGGTGAGTGGGTGTCAGACAGGCCGTCTCGCACGATCGGCTGCCTAATACACATGAAGCACGGTAGAGCAGTGGGTGTGAGTGAAGTTCACGGTCAGAATCGCGCGGCGGCGCCGTACTTTTGAACATCTGATAACTGTGCCCAACAAATACAATGTTCCCACACAGCGTGTTCTCCAAATCCAACTTGGAATTCATTTTCGTTGTGTCAAGCGTTGCTTGCGGATCTCAGTGTCGTAGTGATCAGTACGTCAGCCGTGAACCACTACGCTCTAAGCGCCACTCCAGCTCAGGCTCTCTTCACCTGATGAGTCAAAACCAGGACGAAACCGCGGTCCTAGTGTGTCTGTTTTGGTAGAAGTAACAGAGAAATAAGACAATCGTCCCTTTTCGGAGACCCTCCGAATCGTACGCATATGTTCGCACAGACCAGAGCGCGGTCTAAGTCAAGATAAGTAAGCCAAAATAATCTACAGTGTGAGTGATGGAGGACACCCGGTGGCAGAACTTCCCCCTGGAGTACCTGAGGTTTGTGCTTGATTGAAATAGACAATTCTCTTCAGGCAAAGTGGGAAGCATGGTTCCGTTATTCGAGCGATTCTGATTCAGTGCGTGATGACCAGCCAAGCGACATTCATCTGGTAACAGACCACCAAATGGTGTCTGGTAGTCGTCAGCCAGGACAGAGACGTCCGATTTGCGACACTGCGTAACAAGTGGTGGAGTTGGTGACGAATGCTCCGCTGGACCAATTGACAGCTACAATCCGTTAACACATAAGCTGTGACCACAAACATATCGGTCCCCATGGAGTCACAACTTGCCACAACAGCAGCCATGTACACTTAAAAGTTGGCGAACGTGAGGGTGAATTTTGAGCACCTAGCTTCTAAGTACTATAGGTACATAGCTGCTGTTGTGGGGAGTCATGATGCTTTAGTGTCAGCCGCCATACCACTATCCTGAAGGATAATAATAATAATAATGTGTCAGCTGTACGCCGTAACGGCGCTTCGCTGCCGCGCGACCACCACCAGTCGCGCGCGGGCTGAGTATACCGCGAGGACGCCCACCCCTACGCGGATTCGAACCGGTGACCTTATGGTTACAAAGCAAACGTGCAGACCACTCGGCCACCGGCCGACAATCCTGAAGGATAGTGGAGAATGATTCCCGCAGTGTGACAGTTACCTTTCAAGTCATGACAGTCTGACGGCATCCGCTGTATCTTAGTAGCACTGGCTGTGGCTACTGAGGCATGCTACTAGGTCACAGGTTCGGTTGGTGGGATGTACACATATGTCAAATCCGATTCGGAAGAAACGATATTTTTGTGCCTTCCCAGATTGTCGGTACGCTAGCTGGCTCGTGTGCTACTGCGTTGGACATAAAATGTCATCAACGAGCACACCACTGATGAGCAACATGAATTTATTTGCTTGCCAGATAACATCAATTTTCGAGATAGTTTGGATGTTACGTATGTCAACTCATCGCTTACCCTAAAGGGTCCCGTTTTGTTTGTCGGTCGCGGATACAAGGCTGAAGGTGCGTAAAAGTTGATTTGACATCAGGAGATGACAACATTAAACATAAGCTTGGCAATATTGGTCTGTCCTGGCGGTTCACAAATTTAATCTAAGTTTAACGCCAGGCTCCTCTCTTCTTCTCCTCAGTTCTCGTTGTTGTACAGTACTGTAGCATACATTCCAGTTAATGATTTATTCCCCTTGTTGCCGATTATACCACTGACATTTAAAAGTATACAATTTGAGAGGGAATCATAGAAGTTTCACAACTATGTATCGTACCACAGTGCTCTTCCCTTCAGCCTGCATATCGCGCTTTTTATTGAACAGAACGCGGGATTATCGGCATTACCTTACACAGCCGTTTGGTTTGGGCAATTGTGGTTTGGCTGGCTGTCCGATCGCCTTTTATCGAGAAACGTCTTCAGCCTTAACGTTGTACGACGGCTGATGACTTCTGTGGGTAAGTCTATTTGGGCGCTTTTCCCCAACTTGCGACACGACAATAACAAATCGCACGAGTATGTTGCTGTTATCTTTGTAAATTATCACACATTGCTTTTCTTCAGCTACAAATGATTATAGACTGCAGGTGTGGGCCAGTTACATTACATAGACCTCATACGTTGGTTGGTGGTCGCACTGGTTCGTTTACTATTCCAAAGTTACTCGCCAAACATGCCAAAAATCATCAGCTGTAGTCTTTTTACAATAGTAGTTCGTGATGCGATTACCACGAAACCGGGACCGATCGAAAGCACTTCACAAGCTTCTGCTATCCACGTAAACTTCGCTTATTTCTTCCATAGTTGAGCAATCCTAACGCATACGTTTCGCTGGCTCTTATCCGCCATATACCATGTAGATAGGTACTGGCTGAGATATCTGTAAATTCCAAAGCAAACTTTCACTATTCAGCCAAAGTGGTTTACGCATTTGAGAACAAGAGATCCCTTTTCCCAATTCCTGCACTTATATCCTTAGAGAAACTAACAGATGTTTGCTTCAAATACTTGTATTATGAAACACTTTACGTTTGGACCGCGCATTATTGACATATCCTTGACTCTTAAAGGTCAAATATTTCGTCCTTCACAGTCTGCCGATTAACAAACTGTGACACTGTACCGTTTTGCCACATCGCAGCACGTCTTCCAGTTTCCGCCTTTCCCTATTACGAATGGAAACCTGTTCAACGTTGTAGCGACTACGAAACCTCGACTAAGCGGTCGTACAAAACGGGACAAGGGAACTGTAGGCTAATGAACCTATACTATACGCTCGGTAATGGAATTAGAGCTTTATTTTCTCTGCCTAGACCGTGGGTGTAGTATAGGTTCATTAGCTTACAGTTTACTTATCCCGTCTCGAGTGATTGTCTAGTCTAGGTTCGTAGTCGCTACAACACTTATTCACTCAGGAGTTCAGCCTTTCAAACCCATGCACACAGTACCTTCCGCTTCAAATTCAAGTTTGCTTTCTACTCTTTCCATTTATCGAACGCTTAGTGGCCGTCAGAACATTGGTGGCACTAAAGCTGCTTCATCGGTCAACCATGGTTTTCTAGCCTGTGTAGGTACACACGGCGCAGAAAGCACTTTCGTAACTTCAGAATGTTCCCACCCTCCCTGAGCAACGATTCATTGTTATCAAGATGCCTAAGCGTGAGGATTGTCAGCAGAGCTAAAATTGGCGCATGGTGTCACTGCCAAATGTGCCCTTTTGTGTTCAGCTGTAGCACTAAGCTCCGTCATCTACCAGATTCTGTGGCTGTCCTTTCTTCCCCTGATCATTGTCAGGGTGGGTTGGTAATGTTGTCCGAACGCGTTTATAGATGATACCGGCGTAGTGAGTTTGTTTTTTTATTGGGCATGGTGGGTGCATCAGTATGCCAATTTGACGGTAGTGGGAGCGCTGTTCCTGCATGATCAACGTCAGTAGTGATGAAGAAAATCTGTGAGTGCTGTTATTTCCAACCGCATTTGCACACCAATCTTTTATCAAGTGTCATATCACTTGTGTGGGGGAAACGTAACTCATTTTCGACTAATCCACGGACGAAACTGCTTTGTGAGTGAACAAAAATTGCTGGCTTTCTTCATTCATGTATGGGCTAATGTACCATTATGATTACAGTGTGATACAGTGCGGACTGGTTCTCGATGGGATTCAACTACTGAATGACCACTTTCATCTTCTTGAATTGGTCGGTTGGTTCTCGTGCTTTATCGAGTAATTCCAATTCTTTCCCCAATTGTCAAGGTATCATTCTTCATCATAGACATGGACACTTAGTTTTGTGCACGCCGTGCAACTGGCTCTATGCCTCAGTGTAGGTAACCCGAGTAGCCTACAGTCAAATCTTTATCGATTGAAGCGTTTCGGTTCACTCCTCTGCAAACCATGTTCCGTCCCTTGCTCTATGTCACTGTGTCAACGATGTCCAAACGTCAAATAAGGTGGTTAGTATACACTGGTAACGCTTCTGTCGATGATACTAGCGCAGTGCATTTTCTTGTGATACATTTTGGAAACTAATGTCTTCAAACCACTGCGCTCATCCTCTTTGGACATGTGAAGCGCTTCGCGTTATTTGCCCATTCATCTAATAGCACTTTCTATATCAGAATGGCACTGGACAACCGTTTCGCCTCCTATTATTAGTTGGTGCCATGTATTCCCTCCGAATCATCCGACAGCCAAATCACGACCTGTGTGTCTGAAGATCAGTGTGGCTCACACTCCACAGGCCATGGGTTATGTTGACTGCTTGCATACTGGTTGTAGCGTAGTGCGCTTGGATGTATGAACGTAGGGATAGCAGGTTTGGCTCCAAGGATCAAAACTTCCCACGTAAATCTGACAGTATTCCTCGTACATTGCAGAGTTGGCTCGATGTTCTCTACAAGTTACTTTTTGATATACTAGGTGTGATAGAAACGTTCTATCAGAGGGTACGGATGAACTTAAGGCAAGTGCCAGACATATGATAGAAAACGAATCTTACGGATTCGATTACTGGACGGCGACTGAGACTTTCGTATGCACTATGGTGAATTCCTTGTCGTCTATTTAACTGAATCAAAAGTGGAACTTCGTCAGCTCCTGAAGTCGTTAATGGAAGTTTATAAACTATAAATTTCGAAGCGCTCGGCGCGTCAAACGTTCTGTTGTTATTACTGATTCGCCCTTGTTGAATCAAAGCTTTTCATTAAGGACTGTTTTTTACGACACCTGGTTTTCACCGACGTAATGAATCCAGAACACATTCATGAGTAGAAGTCGGATCATGCGTAAGCAACTGACGAGGTCAAAGGAGTAACTGAGATATAAAATTCAAGCGAACTCTGGGTCAGAGAATGCTGGCGAAAACTGCATTGGCATACCACTTTGCCTATTACAGCCTTGTACAACATCAGTAGAACATAATATTCTATGCACTATCTCGACTTGAGTTGCAGCAGGAGCCTAAATGATTCTTTCTGTTCTCTACCTTCAGGCATGTTCGGACCAGGTGTAGTGATGATAGCCATCAGTTTCTTCGATTGTCGCTACAAGTACGTAGTTGTCGCTCTATTTACCTTTGGACTGGTGCTGAACAGTGGCATGTTCGCCGGTGGGCTACTCAATCCTATTGAGATCAGCCCGAGGCACTCCGGAATCATATTCAGCGCTGCTAACACGCTCAGTGCACTGACGGGAGTGGCCGCCCCATTAGTGGTCGATGTTCTTACACCTCAAGTAAGTGATTGAATAGTTTGTAATGGTCTATCCATCTCCATTTTATCACCGATAACAATAAACGAAGTGCACGATTTTCCTTTGGCAATACACTTCTGTATGTCATACATTTTATGCTATTTCAACTCAACGGTACAGTCTGCCGGGTTATGGGTGAGATGCCCTATAGTTATATTTCACGAACAAGAGGAGTCTTTGATGCAGTCATTCTGATTCCTTTCTCCGGTCAATTGATAACATCATTTGTATAGCGGAACAAGTGTCATCCTACACAGTTCTCATGCGGGGGCGGATACACAGGAGGCGAGTCTTGTTAATCATCTTTAGTAGACATGCCGTTGAACACAGCGTCCACGTCCATGGGTAGCGTTTTTCCTACAATTGAAAGTCAAAATGTTACGGGTATTATGACTGTGCATTTTGGGTGTCGTTATAAAACATAGACGGAACTGTAGTACGTGCATTGACTTAGGAGAAAGCGTTTACTTGTTCATTTACCCACCAGTTAGCTCTGTTTGTTCGGATATGCTAACTCCCTTTACATTTTGAAGGCTATCACATTATTGGATTGTTTGTACGTATGTAATATGTTCTTTTTGGCTGCCGAGTTCAGTTATATTTATTGTTGTGTAGTACATTTTTACCGTTGCGCCGGACTCCACCTGTGGGTGTAAGCAATAACCGGACCCTATTTTCTCTCCACATCAGCATACTTATTCTCAGTGGCGAAACGTCTTCTACGTCGGCGCTGCTGTCTACTTTGCTACAGGATTGTTCTTCGTCTGCTTTTCTTCCTCGACCATTCAACTCTGGGCCGTGGTACCTGAAGATCGTTTGGACGATGCTGAATTGAACCATCGAACGCTATCCAAGGAGGTGGAGCCACTGAACGAGTTGTCGGATCCAGTTGTCATCAAAGTTGTGGATGCTCGACATATCAGTGCCTGACATACCTGCAAATTCTTACAGGCAGCTATAATCATCCGGATGCTATTCATCTGTTCATATGATGCTTTACCTGAGTCAGCCAACTCTTTTAAATTTTCTATCCTTTTCGTGACCTTCTGTGATTATTGTGCCTAAATCGACCAAACTGATGCATTTGCCTTAGTGAGACCCTTTATTTGAGAAGAGGACCAAATGCATTAACATGGATAACGCCCACATCGCTTCCCGTTGTTGAAACTTTCTCTACTATTTACGGCATTCGCAGTATATACTTGATTCAAAAGATGTAAAAATTAAACCTTTTCTCAGTCTCCATCACTTTATTGTAAACGCTTCCAGAATCACGTAGCTGGAGAAATTTTAACCAAACTTCCTTCGACTGGATGTTGTAGTGAGCCACAAATTTTAAGTTTCTGCCAACTAATGATATCGACAGATGTACTTTTGGAGTCAGCAGTCATCGGTCCTCCAAAGCACATGATGAGAGGCAGTATTTACTCCACATGAACTCAGCTCCGCTTACCTAGGAGACAAGCGTCACAACTTGTTCCTGACGATGAGTGAGCCCCCCCAACCCTTGATCCCCTCGTTGGCTAGCACTAGCCCCAACTTAAACAATACTCAAACATACAAATCATGTGAAACATTTTCCGGTCGTTTGTAGCGGTCGCAAGCGTTACCCTAAGTTCGAAAACCACGTAGCAGTTGTTTTGAGTTGTACAGATCTGCCTTTAGTGGAGATGTCAATGGTGGCATTCTCACACATAAATACATCCCGTTAGATGCTGCAGCTGGGGCGCCGTTGATGATTCTCTACGAAGGCCAGAGCATCAGGAAATTGTTTGAACTTCATTTCATGCAGGATTTTCCATTGACAAAATTCAAGATAGCAAGATGGAAAAAATTTCAACGTGATCTCCTGAATTCAAATATTTCGCATAATCTCACCAAAACATACAACCCGTGGAATTATGGTGCTACATTTAAAAGAAAAATCTTTCATGTTCATGCAGCTCGAAAATGAAATAATCAAGGAATTTTACCAAGGCAATCCAAGACTGGTCACAAACTCAGTCTGTTCGCACAAATTGCCTTTAAGATTTCGAATTGCTGAAGCTTCAGCAAACTGAAGCAGACGAGCATTGCTTTTTCGGATAATTATCGCGAATAATGCACGGGGATTTTTGCAAATGGAACAGTCTATATTGTGCAGCGCAGTGGAGCTAGCTGACAGCCTAGAGCCAATTGCGACCACATTACGTGGAATCTGCTCTGAAATCCTGTTCGACAGCCCACCTACATACTACCAAAAGTAAAATGAAAGCACTGAACGCAACAGGCGGTAACTAGAGAGCCTTGCTTTTCTAAGTCGGATTTACATAGCAGCTAGCTTACTTAGTGCGGTAACACTTCAGTCGCGTAACAACACTTATTATCATCTGGTGGAGATGGTGCCGAAATCTGCTAGTTTCCTCACCTTTAAACAGCAGCGTAAAGAACACTTTTTATTTGGGACGTCCTCCCTTCATTTCTCCCTGTTTTCTGTTTTTGCGTATGGTGGTATAGATCTTCCGAGGTAACCGTTTTTACGTAGTGTTAATGATAGGTGCTCCATCTTGCCTTCGGAGATATCTTCAGAACAAATCTTTCGAGCTCTTACGCAGACGGTGCGAAGCAATGCTGGTTTGTAGATTTTAGGATAAAATCTATTGTAGTGTGGTACTGACCAGTCCAAGTAGGCTTGTGATACACTGATCAAATGAGCGTGCCGTCTGAATTCCTCTCTAGCTTTACATCCATGCAAGTAGATGTGTTATCCACTTTACTTTGCATCGTGAATTTGACTGCAAGGTGGCACGTGTTTAGAACATAGAGTAGGTGTGATGCCTGCCGAGCGGCATCAGCCACAACAAATGTGTCCTCAAGGTATCTACGAGACGAATGCATATTTTGTATGTTTTGCCGTAGTGTGGGTTCCCCAATTGGCTCATAAAAATATCAACACGGATTTGACCAAGTGGGCTGCCCATGGCCACACCATCAATCTGATGATAGATGGTTCCACTGAATTGGTACTGAATATCTTGTGTGCATAATCACTAGTGACTTAAGTTAATGCGTCGGAAATCCCACAATGTCAGCATGAACGCCGATGATCCCTAAAGTGGAAGGTTCTTGAACAATGAGCGTAGATAACTAGATAGATAGATACGAATGTATCATTGATAGTGTGCTTGTTAGCTCATATCGGATAGGTTAAATAAGCTGGGATAGACATCGTGCCAGTTGTTGAAGCCGTGTGTTTATCATAGTGGCGATTGCATTTAGCAGTATGTCCCCCTTATGGGTCTTGGTAAACCATATATAAGGGGAATTGAAATCCGCGTGTGCGAAGTTGCTTCATGGCTTTCATATCAATCAATCCCGCTTTCAATAGCCTTTTCAGTTCACGGTCTATGCACTTTTCAATTTGCTCGGTTCTGTCCCGACCTGTTGACTCACGAATGAAGCGGCTAGTGTCTGCAAGAATTGACTGCATTGACTGCTTTCCAAGATGGCTACTCCTGCTCCCATGTCAGGCTTCAGTAGTACCATGTTTTCATTTCGGTGCAGGCTCATCAGCGATTCCCAGTGACCTTTTGTTAGAACTATGCGTTTTTCGGTTTCAACAACACGAAATTGATTGGCTAAATTCACTGCCATAGCCTTAAAACAACAGCGTAAGTCTTCGGTGGCTGGGGTCAAACTGGATAACTGCTCATTCAAATATTCAAACAGTGTCCCAATTCCTATTCAATTGCATTTCTTTGATGGCACTTAAAAATTGAACCCCAGTGATAAGGCTTCAAGCTGAGAGCGGTATTCGTAGTATAAAAATGTAAATCCACTTTAAGTCATGTTTGTTAACGCCCTTGTGTATCAGTTCTTACCGATTTCGTGGGGCTGGAGAGCACCATGTTTGCGTCCTGTTGACACTAAATGAACAGAAAGCCAATCAGATAATGCAAGTGTTATAATGCATCGTCGAGTTGTTTTTTAAAACAGATAGCTTAAGCGCAAATTGACAAAAGTCGACAGGACGTCCTATCTGTGACAAATTCGAAGAGAAAACTACTTCCAGCGGCATGCCATCCGACTGTATTTCTTAACCAGTTTCAGCTGGTGATCCCTCAATTTTGTTTTGCGGCTAAGTTTCAAGAGGTAACGGCAAACGTGAGCAGGGTTTTCCAAGATCCGATGCAGCAGTATAAGGTTGCCCCGTAGACGAAGATACCTTCTGCTGTACACTCCTAAAATTTTCCGTCACAGATGTTGTGACAGGTGGAGCAGTACCTTTACATTTATGGTTGTCCTTCGCTGTGCGGTATCCAATGTAGCCATATCGCGCTTTAATCAGGGTTGCCAGGCTTGAATCGCGTACTCCACCTGGGCCTTCACATGCGCATTAGGCATTTGGGGGAAGAGGGAGGGATCGAAACTCCCGAACTCCTTCCGTAACAGACCAACATGCTTGTCCGCGGTTTTGGACGCCTTCAAGGACTGCACCGACTAGCCGAGATCGTCTTGCATCACCACCACAAGATCGCGTTTCTGTGATGCGGGTTTCATCATGATGTCTCCAAGCTTATATTTGTAAGTGGGCTTGCGGTGTGAATGTGCAGTCTGGCACATGTCCACCTTAAACGGAAGGGGATTTAACTTTGACCATTCAAAGGCACGGCCTAAGTCTCTTCGCAGCAACTCGTCATCGCCCTAACAAACGATCGCCCGCCATCTCTGGAGGTGATGGGAAAAAAGCAGGAAATCCGACTCTGCGACACACGCGAGGTCGTTGGTGACGACCAGAAATAGGCGCGGCATTAACACCAATCCTTGTGGGGCACCGCAGTCCATCTCGATACGATCAGAAAATGAATCCCTAACTTGAACCTTAAGCCGCAGCCGGAAGAGGAAATTTCCAATTCATGCAAGAACCGAGTCCGCAATTCCGTACGTACGGAGCTTTTGAAGAAGGATTCGGTGATCTAAGCTGTTGAAAGCTTTAGAAAAGTCTAGGTAGATGACATCAGTGTCGGTCCCACAATCGGTTATTTTGGTCCAACTGCCACACGCAGTCAGATAATTTGTAGTACATGACCGATGTTTATGGAACCCGTGTAGTCCCTGTGCTATGACGTCAGACCTTTCAAAGTAGCCCATTAGCGTCCCAGTTTTGATCGGCTCTATCACCTTTGCCAGCACCAGGAGGAGAATCACTGGACTATAGTTGACGGACTCCGAACGGCTACCGCCCGTAAAAATTGTGGTGATGATACCCCGGTTCCACATGTTGGGGACCTTCTGTTCATCCAGACATTTTTGGAAAATTCGAGGTACTGGCTCAGCTATGCTCGTAGCTGTCGGCTGAAGTACTTTTGGGGAATGCTGCCAACAATACTGGAGTGCGTTGTACCACGCTATGATAAATTCGAGCCAATCTGCCTATGGGTTAAGTTATTATGTCGAATGACTGGACCTCGTCGCGCTCACAACAAACTCAAACCAGCATGTTCGCCGCACTGTCAGTCCGCAACTCAATGGAAGTATTTACTGCGATCAGAAAAGTTGGTGGTAATAACGAGCCTCGGAAATGAAGGTTGCCACTCTTACTTGAAATACACAAGAGCTCTTCGCGCTGACTGGGATAACCTGATACAGGTCTGGTGTCAACGGCCATCTGTGAAGCAGTTGGGTGCCAAAGCACTAACAGTGATATTGCATGGACGGATGTGCAGAATATTTCACCGTCCAGTTGCCACTCAATTTTCCGTTACACCTCCAGTCGCATGTCATGGGCAGTTTCATGAGAACTGTTAGCACCATTTGCCATTGCAAGAAACATGTTTGTGGAATTGTACTTTCAGTAACGCACATGACAAACCTATGCACACGTCATATAGCACGTGATTTACATGCCACGTCAAAACAGCATTTTGACCTTGTCCATTACCACGCCGGCGTCTTAGCACGTGGCCATTGGGAATGCACTTAGCTCGCATTCACTATTATCCTACAACACAGACACAACCAACAACACAACATCACTGGAACGACCGGACAGCGGATCTGCGCTCTTCCGTTTACGTGCTCTAGGCCCGACGCATCCAGTAACAACGCGCTGCAATCAAGGGGACGTACAGCCATCATGCAACCATATGTCTCTTGTATATGGCATTACTAGGTGTACAATGTTATTATTTATAGTAGTGCCTAGCCGTCTACTTTGTAACTAATCAGGCTAAATACAACACCAATAGAACCACACACTGAAGCGACGTTCATCGAGATTTGACATTTACAGCACTCTAAGGTTGTGGGGTCCAACGAACTTCCCCCAGAATTGTTCAAGTACGGTGACACAGCATTTGTAAATCAGCAAATATCCCTGTAGATCTAGAAGGAATAAGGGCGTCGTAACTCAATAAGTGACGGCTAGGCAAGATGTCCATAACCATATGTTGTTACCAAGTGGTTGGCTTACGCTGCACCATCCACAGCTCCATCCACATACCATATATCCAGCGTGCACCTGGGATACTTATGAATGGGAGCCACGTTATATCAACGGTTCCGTCCCACTCTCCATCAACTGGTATATCAGCAGCGTTTCTGTCTGTCTACCTAGAGGGTCATGCGTACCAGACCTACACAGGGCGGTGGCTAGGCCGTAGGCCGCTCCACATTGGATGCACGATACTACTCTTTGAGCCTGGCAAAGTCATGAAGACCGTCCACACCGCCACGGCCCAGCAACCATCAGTAGTCTTCTGGGTACAGTATAATGGTGGTAGCAGTATTTCGACATGTAGACACCTTGTCCAAGTTCAGAGCAGGCTTAACCGCACCGGAGACATCAAGCAAAAGCTAACAACAGAAATTAAATTTTTCAACACACAGGCATACACACAGTTTAACCGCATGGATGAGGTAGCATGCGTGCCACACCGGCCGCATTAATGGCCTGGGTTAGTAAATCGAATGGAAACAGACATAGCGTACTTAGGAACGCTGAGCTGACGCTGATTAGATAGTCACCTTGGATGCTGCCCCGTGTGGATACGCAGGTATCATACCAGACGGACTCAGTTCAGCCACTCGCAGCCGCGTGCGTTGTAGCACCGTGCGCTTGGTGTCGTTGTGGTAGACTACATCAGCGCCAGTCGCTTCCGCACCCGGCGTTTCTCGCTCGCAATCAGTAGTGCTTTTTTCTGTACCTGAGCAACCGCTATGTAGATTAGCTCACACTGCTCGCGCCAATAAAGCACCATGGATGTCCAACACTTGATAGCAACATTACTTCGTGACAAATATACCTTAATCATATACGTGTTACGTCACTTCGGTTTTCTCACGTTCCATTTTCCTGCACTAGTGTCCAAATGGTCGATACTTTGGTATCAGTGTCGAATCCATGCGGCTGATATGCCCCATCCACCTCAGGTAACGCAGCTGAATTACGCAGTCCACTGCATATATACCACGGCGGCGCAGAACTTCAGTGTCTGAAGCTTGTTTAACCTAACCGATGCACAGAATCCGGCAAGAAACAATGAACAATGATTTATCAGGGATAAAAGTAAGTGCTTGACACGTCCCGTAGGATGGTTAACGTGAATATGATGCAATCAAAATATATCTGGGCCATCTACCGAACGTCTGCAGAGATGAATCCTTTGATGAATTACATCAGTGTAAAATTTAAAAAAATCGAGCGTAAACGTTTAGAAATACACTGGGGTGCAGTGACCGTTGATATAAGGTGTGAGAAAAATAAAATTCGTCGCTCACTTGGTTCCATTCAATACATAAATCCTGTAGGAAAGCATACTTGGCGTAATCCACAATAGAGGAGTTTAGGTAACAAAATGCTGGGATCTAAGAGCAACATCTAATCCTTCTTTGAAAATGTCCAAGGTAGGAGAGGATACAACTGAGTCCGGGAGTACGTTCCAGGGTTGGCAAACTCGAAGGGAAAAGCAATTCCGTCGTCACTCTAGACGGCCATACTGTTTCTTCAATTTTAAGCAGTTGCCCCTGAGCTGCGTGTTGTGGTTAAGTTTCAGCAAATAGCGGTATACGTGGTTGGGGTCACTCAGTATTTGATACGCTAATATGAGATCCCCGAGCAGCCTTCGGTAGAGTCCGCTGAAAATTCCGAGCAACTTCAGCTTTCGGTGGTAAGAGTGATAGCACAGGCCCTTCACAGTCTTTGTTGCCCTTCGTTGTGGTGCCCCTAATGCTTCTGGGTTGCGCTTCAACCAAGGTTGCCAAGCTTAGATATCATTTACAACATGCGGACGCACGTAGGAATTATGCATCATTGGGAAGATTGGTTGGTCAGATCTCCCGGATGCCCTTCGCAGCATGCCGACGTGCTGGTTGCCACTTTTCGCAGCCACCTCAGCCTGTTTTGAACAGTTGAGGTCGCTCTGTACGATCACATAAATGTCGGGTTCCTTGAAGCTGGTCTGCAATTCCTTTTGTCCAAAGTAAATAGGTGTAGTTCTGTCTATGGCATAATTGTACACCGTGATATTTGTCTAAGTTGAATGGTAGGGCCTTTTGAACTGACCGGTTCAACACTGTTCAGATCGCACTGTAGCCGTTCGTAGTCGTCCGGTCCTCTGATCCTTTTTCATATCTTGGTATCATCAGCGAAAATACGCAATCGGAAGTAATTGATCTCGCCAAAACGTTAATGAACACTAAGAATAGACGAGCTCAAAGCACCGAACCTTGCGATACACCACACACCACATCGATTGCACTGGACAATGATTCTCGGACTCTCATCGCTAATCTAACTCAGGATTGGGTCACCAGTGCCGTCGTTCCGAAGCTTCAGAAGAAGAATTCGATGGTCTAAGCCATCAAACGCTTTTGGAAAGTCCAGGTAGATGACATCGACTCCAACTCCATCATCAACAGCTTCATTTCAGCTATTACGTGCGATTAATAGGTTAGTATTATACGAATGCTTCTGATGAAAGCCATGTTGCTCTTGGGCTTTTAAGTTGTGACTTTCCAGATACTGCGTTGGCGCATCTGCGATTCTTGATTCCATCACTTTGGATAGCACAGGAAGTAGTGTTATCGGACGGTAGTTGGCACGATCAGTGCGGCTACCTTCTTTATGGAAAGCAGTGATGACCCCTCGTTTCCGTACCAGTGGAAAACGGTTCTCTTCTAGACATCGCTGATAGAAAACAGCCAGTGGTTTCACTAGATCACTAGCTAACCCCCTGTAGAGCCGTTGGTCGGATGTTGTCAGCTCCGGGAGAACAGTGGATACGCAGGGATAACAACTTTTTCAACACAACTTCCGCGTTGAACTTGATGTCGTCTAAACCCGACGGTAGAGTAATAGAAACGAGGAGAATGTTTAAGCCGTAGTTTATCTGCTCCTATTGCTGATCGCGCGCACCCATCATTAGCGATTAGTGCTGGAATCTCTCGCTTTACATTTCCAAGGCCGTTAACGTGCCTGTACAGAACTTTGCAGTTGGTGTAGAATTGCTAAATTAACTCCTGCTGTTGCGGGTCCTTGTCTTCGCGGATCAGTTGCACACCAAATTTACGATGTGTCACGTACGTAGTCAAGGATTCGATATTCGAGCAGTCCTGGTGATCTTGCCATTCCAATCCCTCCGGGACATACATTTGCGTGTTCTTCTGCTCAGAAATGACGTCCGCTTTTTGGGTTGGAGGGACTTCTGTTCCTATGCGTGCTCAACCAGTGTGCTAAACGTCCATGTAAAGGTTTCCCAGGCAACATCTGGGGTGAATTCATTTAAGAAAGTCCAAGATGTAGCCTTAACAAGCTTAGATAACACATTATAGTGCGTGACAGGATGCACTTTATCCTCCTCCTTTTCAGGGTATTCCGCATAGCATATATAGTCAAACAGTGGAGTTACGTGATCTCTACGACCCAGTGGTGTGTTTGAAACCATTCCGTCGACCATGAGTTCTTCGTTAGTTAGCACAAGATCCAGTATCGACGGCTTGTTAGCAGTTTGAAATCTGGTGGGATAGGTTACGTGGTGGTACAGAGGGTGGCTAGCAATTAGCTATTGCAAGCAGGCTTTACACGGCGTACTTTCGCTTGCCGGCTTTTCTTTGTCGTGCAGGTAAAACTCCGCAGCGATAAGAATGTGGGTGTGGGACTTGATCAAAGCAAACTGAAGAACGTGGTGCAGTTTGGAGTCCATTTCCTACGTTGAGTATTATGGGCGAGAAATCACATCTAGTAGACATGTGTCCTTGTTTCGCAACCAAACGCAGCACCAAAACGAATCGGGAGCTCGGATTTCCGGGTCATCGATGACTTCACATCGGTGGTTTGTATTATAATAAAGAATCACACCGTCACCCCTTCCGGTTCTATCCATCCGAAGCAGCGACGTACCGGGTAAATTGATCACCGAATCGGTTATCATAGGGTTTAGCCGTCTCTGTAATCATGGGGATATCCCCCGGTTGTGGGGCATGGAGTTCTCTAAGGTCAGCTAACTTACTTAGTAGGCCTTTGGCATTTGTGTATATGCAAGATAGCGCTTTTATTGTTAGGAGTGCGTTGATGGATGTCTACTTCGCAGACATATATATATATATATATATAGTCTGCGAAGTAGACATCCACCAACGCACTCATAACAATAAAAGCCCTATCTTGCATATACATCTTGCATTATATATATATATATATATATATATATATATATATATATATATATATATATATTGTTGGCGATATCCGGGTTCAGGATTTGCTAACCAATTTGACCTCCATAGAACAACCACAGGTGTAATCCTCATTTTTGTTTTAAATATGCTGACGAATTCATCAGAGATCCGTCACCAGATCATCGCGCAATGTAGGCGAATTCATTTGGAAAGTGGTTTTTCACCACTGAGAACTTGGTTTAACAGGATAGTTAAAGAAAATCAGTTTTCGAGTGGTTAGTATTCAAGTCAGAGGCGGCAGTTTTCCCAAACAGCATGATGGAACGTTATGCATGTGCGTAATTGGAAAATAATGTTTTATTAAGTTTGTATCCCTTATCAGCCAACAAAGGCGAAATTCCGGGTTATCTACGCTACTGCGTCTGATGAGTGACAGTGGCAGCGGACTCTCCGTTTAGCTCCTGAATGTGCTCGACTTTGTTAGCCACGGAATTATTGTAGGCGTCCGTCGCCAATACAATAACTACTGATTGTTGAGTTGGTTTAACTCATCAAAATCACCCTATTAGATTGTCTATGAGCAGGGGAAGGTTTCTACATCTAGTAGCAAGCTTTATCCAATTATTACCACGCCCTAGTAATTTCTAGCCCATTTCAAACCGCGGAAATGCACTGAGATTTTAGCTGCAGATTGCTGGACATACAGCTAGTTCTTTTATGAATTATTTATCATCAAGGCTAGCTTACTAATGACGCAATGATAATTCATGATCATTTGTCAGGCTAACAATCTTAAACCAATACACTCATGTAATCTGCGATATGCTTTACTGCTTAGGCTGGCTCCGATAACGGGTTATAAGTTACGGTGGCCTATTCTTGACTGAAAATCCGGACGAAAGGTTGTTTGGTGTAAACGTTCCATTTCTCGTGGTATCGAGAAACCGCGGACATGAATAGAACGTATCATATCCATATCAGCTGCATACTTATTCACGTAAAACTGTCTGTTTAAAGCAGATACAATGACACACATGAAGCATTTTGTAAATATCTTTCAGGGTGCTACACTTTTGTCGGATCTACGGGTAGGTACGGTAGAGTCATTGGGTTATGTGCCAAGTACCGTATAGATTGTCAGGGTGTGAAGGTGAAAAAAGTGGAAGCATCCTCTAACTGGACCTGAGAAAACAGCACAGACTTAGTTGCACAGCAACAAAAAACTGTTTAAAAAGCAAAATTTCTGTGCCTAACCGACTCAACGGTATGAGTGACGGGACTAGGATATGAGAGAATAAATTAACCTTTGAACTGGTATCATCTCATAGTTGTTTATGGATCACAAATAAGTTTACCTAGACTAGGCTAACTGGTTGTGAGAATGTGCACAGATCATGACGAAATGTGTAGCACGCTGAACAAGCTAAACTTTCTTATCTCGCGTCTAAAAGTGGAAAGATTAGCAGTGACGTTGTCAAGAACCCATAGAAACAGCACTGATATGTGGAGCGTTGTGAATAATCCCGATATCCAATTCTTGAGAGCAATTCTTTGGAGCGCGGCATATCGTGAATTGGCCGCGGTTAAATGTAGAATCTAAATAGACTTAGCAGACATTTTTACATTTACGTTTGCAGGTGGAATCGCAGTCACGGTATGTTTAGGTGAAAGATGAAGCAATGGTGGTAGGGAGGATCCAAAGGGAAGTGGTCGGTTTTTCTTACGGAATTCACTTGAAGTTGGGAAATGTGAAGTTGATATGGAGAAACGAAAGCTGATTCAGAAATAGAGCGAATCTAACTAGTCACGAAAGCAATCGAAATATAAAGTTATGCTGGAACAGAAAGAATCAGAGAACCAGTTGGCTTTCTTTTCAGAAGTCACCCAGAGGCAGGAACTTCCGGATTCGCATTGGGGCTGAAATATAATGTTGGTAATTAGCAGAATCTAAAGGAAACCGGTTAGCTTTCCCTCCAGAAATCAGGTTAGTGTTGCTAATTCAAATATCGAATGACAATGCACGGTTTTGATTTTGCTTGCACCGAGTTCAACCAGAATGAGAAAGGAATACTATTCGGATAATTTGTTCAGCTGCTCGGTTGAAATTTGCACTTGGTGTCTATACTCTAATCCACTCACATTTTGTTTCTTTTCTGCAATCTACATTCAACAACAGTATTTTTATTTGTAACACTGTGAAGTACCTATCTAGCTTCTTTCACAGTGCTTGGACTCGCAGAGTCGCATCTGACTAACACGCTTCGCTACTGGTGCTCTGATTAGTGAGCAACTTTCATTGTCTTTTCTGCGCATCGAGTAGACAAACAAGGACGTATGTTACAGTTTAAATGCGTGTTATTTCCCTCTTACAAATGCACACTCCACACTCGGTTTCATGCTCCTCTGTAGTCCGCTGAGAAGTGCGAATCGATACCGGAACACCGAAGCCACCGGCTTGCAACTACATCACGGCGATTGATGATGTCGGTTAACTTTAAAGTGAATCACAGCCAAAATAGAGAGCACACGTTGGGATCCATCTCCACAACAATTACTTCAAATAAAACCAAAAGTCTGGCAGTTTGGACACTTGGTAGATGAACCAATGCAAACAGAACCACTCGGATTATGCTGCATTAGATGGTGTCCAGCCACACTTGTTTTTTGCGCCATCCAACTCTGGGGACCATTTAAATAGTGCCATTGAGCACTCTAGCTGGTGGCGCACTAATTACCGGTGGGTAAGCGTCTCGTACAAGCGGTAACTTGGTTTGACTCACAAGCATTTCATTCAGTGCCTAGTCTCTTCGTGTGTTTGTATTTTGCTTATTTGGTAGATTTTTAAAATCTGACGTGGATTGACTGATCTTCGAAATACATGGTAACCGAGTTGGATGATCAATCTATAGGACCTAAGGTAATCAGGCCGACTGCAAATATTGTTGCTTTGTCACGCGGTACTCATAAGTAGGTCATATTATGCTGATTTATGTGGCTAGTAACACAAACTAGCGAAAACGGACGTGTTGATTTGCGGTGCACTGCTGACACGTTTGTGTCTGCCAAAACAGTATACATGCACTTATAGCTTTGTCTGTCATTAATCAGTGCCTTGGGTGTCTGATATAAGACCGCTGAATATGCTGCAATGGTTTGTGTGCCTCAGTGATCCACTGAGCTATGCTGGGTGGTGTTTTTTGCCCCTTCGGATTCACTCATACCAGATTGGTCAATAGTTGGTGGCCAGACAAATTCCGTCTCTTGGCCCTCCTGGTTGGGGGTTGGAGTGGGGGTGGCTCCTTACTCCATAAAACGGGTTCTCTGTAGTCAAGTGCCAAAACCCTGCTGCCTTGCGGTAAGGTTGAGAACCCTAATTGTTCTCCTGTCTAGGTCTGGGCTACGTGACAGTATCCTGCCCACGCAATACACCATGACCCTTCCTTCCAACAAGCTCTTGATGCTCTGGACGTCGCAGAGGATACTAACCGCCGCCCTATCTGCTGCAGCGAGTGGGGTGGATAGGGGCTTGTATACTATTACTGAAGCCTTCCCGCCTTCCCGCTTTTTCATACTTAGCGTCTCGTTCCAACTTCATTTTCAACCCCGCTCTCAGTCCCCCAATTCTTGACTCTCCCCCACCTTGCTTGAATAGTCGCTTGTCTTCTAGTTTCAACTCACACTTTATCCTAGGGTGTGGCTCCAATCCAGTCGACAAGTCTATGTTCAACAAAGCGGACAACGTCAGTCCATCCGTTTCCTTTTGGAGTCCTCGCGTCTTGCTAAGAGTGGCATGCCTCAACGTGCGCACTTTGCTACAGATTGGCCAACAGGCAGCAATTGTCCGAACACTCGAGATTCACTCGATCGATATCTGCTGTTTGTCGGAAACCAGCCTGCAATATTCATGCTCCTCGCCTACTCTGCAATCCTCCACCTGCTGCACTGGCGGCGCATTCTCATTGTGCCTGCTGGTGAGGATGCAGTTTCAAATGAAAGTCAAGCTGACGTTGGCATTGTTTTCAGTCCCTAGGCTGAATCTTCCCTTATCGGCTGGATCCCTGTCAACAGCTGGCTGTGCGCTGCTAGGATGGCTGGCTCGTTCCAGGCTTCGAAATCGCGCGGGGACAAACGGTGCCTGTTTGTCATTGCGGCTTACGCCCATACAAACTGCAGCACTGATTCAGTGAAAGATGATTTCTATCACCAACTTTACTATCTTCTGCGTTACAAAAGAGCCACGGATACTGTGGTGCTTGCTGGTGTTCTAATAGCACAAGTTGGAAAATTGCCTTTTGATGAGCTTCATCTGGGCGGCCAAAATGGTGTAGGCTCCCGTAATGCTAATGGTGAGCGGTTGCTACACCTGTGTGAAGGCGCTCATCTTTTTCTCGCAAGCGCTAACTTTCGACATAGCACCCATACAAGGGCGACTTGGTGCCCACCAGCCTCGGGCCAGCTATGGATGCAAATCGATCTCATTGCGATCAGTTACCGCTGGAAAGGCTGTGTCCAAAACCGTCGCTCGATTTGGAGCACCAGTATGGACTCCAATCACACTCTTGTGTGTGCTGATCTACGGGTGCGTTTAGGTGAACGTCCGCAACGTCGCTCTGAACGTATTGACACCAGCAAGCTGGGGAAGCCGGGTGTTCTGAATGCATATCAACCTACTCTGGCATCTGGGCTGAGTAGGCGTCCACTGAACAACATTGAAGAACACTGGTCGCATATTCGTCAAATGTTACTATCAACAGACATGTCTTCATGTGGCAAATCAAATTGCCAGCCTAGACATTGGGGCTCTACGTTCTCTTGCACTTATGGATGCTCGCCGATGTATTCCGGATGGAAGCGAATACAATGAGACTCGCAAAAATCTCAGGGCAAAACTACGTGCTAGGCTGAAGAGAAACCGCGAAGTCTGGTGGTCTCATCGTGCATCGGAATTTGAAACCGCCGCTGCCGTTGGTAATCATTGAAAGTTATTCCGTCTGATACAGGAAACAGGCAGCAGGAGAACTGGTGTTAGAGAGTCCATGCACGACGAAGTGGGCAGCCGATCCACAGCCTGTCAAAAGGCTTGAAGCGTTGGGCCGAACACTTTGCAAAGCAATTTAACCAACCTGCTTTATCGCTTTTTTTGGGCATTAAGCGCCCTATTCACTGGGCCGTCTCCTAGATCCGCCCTCACGCGCCGAAGTCGAACGTGAGATCAGGCTGTTGAAATTGCATACGGCCGCTGGTGCAGATAGAATTCTCCAGCTCATTACAAATTCGGGGGATCTGCTCTTGTAGATGATTTACACGAGTTGCTAATGGAACGTTGGGAGCAGGAAACTGTCCCGACAGATTGGAGCCCCTCCATCATAGTCCAAATTGTTAATGGAGGCTCTATTTTGGCATGCGGTAACCATAGAGGGATCAGTCCGATCTCAGTTGCCTCTAAATTGCTTGCCTCTGCCGATCTCCAAAGACTGACTGGTGCTCGTGAAGGCCAGAGCTGCGGAGAGCAATTTGGGTTTCGTCGAAATCGAGGCTGCTTCGACCACATCTTTACTTTGCGTCAAATGTTGGTGCACCGCCATGTTTATTGGCTACCCTCCGTTGTCGTGTTCCTCGACATCAAAGGTGTCTTCATTTCGATGGATCAATGTGCACTTTGGGACTGTCTGTTAAGAAAATGTGCTCGAAATATATGTAAACATTATCAAAGCGCTGTACACGTATAGTTCGGGCCGAGTGAGGGTTTATGGCAAACTGTCACCGCCGTTGAATATTTCTAGCGGTGTGAGACAGGCTTGCTGGCTGTCACCTTTTCTCTTTAACTTCACTGTTAATGGGGTCGTGAAAACAGCGTTCGCTGGACACTAATTAGAAAGTGTGGAGCTACTTCCTGGTGAGCGACTTCTTGCCTTGGAGTATGCGGACGATATTGCCTTCGTATGTGACAGCGCCCAAAGGTGTCAGGCTGAACTGGACCGATTAGCACTGGCTATCATTCGTTTTGGGATATGTTTTATCCATCGAAATGCAACGTTCTCCAAGATTGGCAAAGACCCACCCCCTGCGCTGACCCTTGGTGGTGATAAGCTAGAAGTTGCTCAGGAATGCAAGTATTCGGGCAGCTATATAAGCGCCCATGGGATCGATGCTGAGATTATGAACGGTATAGCAAAAGCTCGAAGTGTTTTTGCCAATCACCGCCACCTGTGGCGCAGACGCGATATCACTCTAGCCCTAAAGAGCAGAGTTTATAATGCACTCCTCCGTTCAACCCTCTTATACGGTTAATAAACTTGGCCCATCAGGTGGACAAACATAAAGAGGCTATCCACGTTCGATCATCCTTGCCTTCGCAGCTTAGCTCAAATCTGATGGGAGCACCGTGTGAGCAATGAGCGTGTTCGGCGTCGCGTATTTGGTGCCGGAAGAGCGAGTGAACCGCTCAGCACCGTTATATCACGCACCAGGCTCCGATGGCTGCGTTACATGTTGCGCATGACAGTACACCGACACCCGCAACGTGCATTGTTTGCGCGTTGTGGGTGCGCTTGGAAGAGGAGGAGGGGAGGCCAACGAGTGAATTGGTCGAGAGACTTGAAAACCCTCACTGCGAAACTGGCTTCAGTTGTCTCATCCCGACTGCCTGGCTGGAGAGTACTACGGACGAGGAACATCTTTGGTTGGACACACTTGCTGATATGGAGGCACGATATCTGAATGTTAGCTCTCCGGAATTATGTCCATCCATTACTGGGGACACAACCGGCATGCCACTGCCGATTTTTCTTTTCTTTTTTCATTGCAGCACAATAGTTGAAGTGTATTCCACCTGCAGTTAACGTGTATAATGAATGAATAATGAATGAAAAATAAGTAGATTATGGGATATTCTTACTTGCCAATCAAGTGGGACCTTTAACTCGCCGTATGTACTGCTCAGAGTCCATCTTATCTAAATAATGATGGGACCATTTACAAATGTTAGCAATCCACTTTTTCTTGGAGGACGAGTGGGTAGGGATTTAAATTTATTTCACACTTGATCAGGCACCAACTACACTTCCGGAAAAAAACACTAGATGGAGGTCCCTCTTTCGCTGCTCATCAGAAGTGCTCGATTTACTCAGCCGCTAAGGGAACCTAACTTACAGCTTTTCACTGATGAATCCCGAAATAAAGGAACAGTCATCTGGTGTTTCTCCGGTTATTCAGAGGTTGTTCGATTGACAGGGGATGTGACGAATCTCCTTCGAAAATTAAGCACTGTAGTCGCAAATTGTTTCTACAGTGTTACTCGAATTCCAGGCTGAGACTTTTAAGTGTTTGAGTGATGCTCGTAAGCCGGGTATTTGCTACGCCTCTTTTCTAAGCTGTACATTCCTCTTCACTATACAAAACTTTATTCATTATTATATCCACTTAGCTGCCTCGTGTTAACAGAAAACGAGGAAGGTTCAATTGCCTGTTGCAGAAAAAGATGGAATGAACAACTAAAGCTAATGAGCTGGGCTTTCTACAAGGGTAATCGAACCTAGTATGATGTGTTGCTTAGTGGCTTGATTGTTTTTAAAATGTGGTGTACGCGCAGCCGCTGACCACTTCATTTTTTCACATTGAAACCATCGTCCCAATTCCTGACATTATCTCCCTAATAGGAGGTTTGGTGAGTCAATAAATCTAGGATAACTTGACTTGAAGTTTAAGTAGGATAGTTTTTACCTGTTTATCTAAAGGTTGGATCTAGACAGCTGCATGAGGAGTACTTGACAGTCGACGAGCTGTACTCGTCGGTGTGGAGCAAATAAAATCCGATGGCCTGCTTCCTAGCAGTTAAAATGTGCCGAAGAGCCTCCAAATGACCCCCAAAATCAGTCAATAGCCGTTGTGAGAAGCGTTGCCCATCACACCTGTGGGTTAACGGTGGAGATTTCGAGTACCCCCCAAAGGTTTCGGCTTTAATTGCCTGCTATTGGTACCGGATGGAATCAGGCCAGTTCGAAACTAATCGTAGTTTGCAATATTTTTGAAGCGGGAAAACCCATATTCAACGGAACTTGATTTTTCGCAGTCCCGGAAGTGAGCTGACTATTAGTTGGTTCGGCGGAGCTGTACGCCATCGGTCGAGTCACTAGGTTGTGTACCGTGCAACGCCATTCTTGAGAACGTAAGTGCGAATATGTCTCGGCTGTTCGCAGGTGAGATGAATAGGCAGTCGCGGAAAAGAAACAACAGCATCCTAGAGCGTGGGGGTTCTGGGCTGGTCACCAGGTTCCTCATTAAGAGCACGTACGACGCCGTGTCAAAGCCAATGTGACTGACTATAGGATCACTGATCACTTACTTCTGTGACCAGAAGTGAGTTCCCAACGCATGGCGGCTACCGGATTCTGCGAAGGCGTATAAATCACCTGGTTGACAACGGCCTTCCCGCTCTCCTGCGAGTTCGGTGCCCAAATGAATTTTTCCTGGCCTCCAGGTTGCTTCATTTAGGCTTCTTTAGCGTCCTGAGAAGTTGCTTCCTACTCGAAAGTGGTGTTATCATCATCATGTTAGCCGGCTCCCAACGGTATGCGATATACGCAAATATCCTTACTGTCTTTGAGGTCAGGTCTTTAAAACCAAAGGCTCCGGCTGGGGTCCCTAATGTCAACCCTCCTCCTCGGCCTGGACAACGGGGAACCTACGTGCCCCTTCAACTTATGGACTGGTGCTTCAACGACCTTCTACTCTCTCTCTCTCTATCGCACTGCTCTTCGCCAGTGCTACCCACAGTCGTCGTGCTGCCGGCCGAACATGTTTTATCTCTCGCTCAACCGCACCACGGTTCGGTTACTTTATTCCAAGTTTGTTCAATTTCCGAGTGCATGGTAATTCCCTTCCGTTACCGAGTCAACAACACCGTACCGCCTCGGGCGAGTGTTCTCGCCGTACGGATTAGGAAGTTAGCTCCATGGGTGCGCAGCTAAGTAGTATTGGCAAGCCATTTCTAGTGTCCCCTTCACAATTCAAGCTATCTTATCCAGTGACGCAACTGCTTAAGCCGCTGGTCTATCCGGGCTGGGGGTTGCGTTGAACACACATACTGTAGCCTCGTTACTAGACTGGCTCCATGTCAACAATAGACCCTGCGCAATCCGACAAGAGACCTCAGCGCAACTTTTCCGTTGTGGTTCTAGCAGACCTTGCTTACTCGTTGTAGCGGCATACGCTCCCAAAGACCGCAGCCCGGAGTCAGTTAAAAAGGAGTTCTAATGTCAATAAGCTGACTTTCTCCGAGAAAACGCCGTACAGACATCGTGGTGCTTGCATAGGACTTAAATACGCAAGTCGATAGAAGTGAGGTTCTAGAGCGTATATTCGCTGGTCACATTGCCATGGCACTCAAGAAACGGACAAAGGTGATGGTCTACTATAGCTCGGCGCTGACTACGGCCCCTTTCTCTCAAGTACCAGCTTTCGACGATCCTGGCGCCAACGCGCGACCTGGTGGTCTCCGTCTTCAGGCCAGCCATGGACGCACATTGAGCACGTCGACATCAGTTATCGCTGGCGGGGCTGCATACAGGATTGCAAATCAATCGGGAGTACTTACCTTAATTCGGATCCCGCGCTCGTGGATGCCAAGGTCGCTTTACTTTTTGGTGACTCCCAACAGCTTCACCCGAAACAGTTTGACGCGGCTAAACTTTCTGCTTCAAGGGTTCTCAGAGTGTTTCAGGATGCGTTCGCCTCAAATCTTAAGGGAAGCCCATGCTCTGATTTTGAAACGCACTGGGCACACATCCGAAGCGCTAAGCACAACTCTGCGAGCCTGGTCTGTGATTCTACCAGTTGTTCTGTCAACCACTGGATTACCGTACGATCTCGCCAACTTCTCAAAGCTCGTCCGGAAATTCCAGCTAGCATTGCGGATCATTAACTGTGCATGACCACTAACGGTGAACTCAGGCAGCTCCTCCGAGAGAATCGCGAGGCTTGATGGACGTAACGGGTCTTTGATCTGGAGCAAGCGGCCAGATCGGTAAAGTTAGAAAACCATCCAATTTGATCCCAGCCACTGGCGACAAAGGGCCGACTGTAAGCAAAGTTTTGTGCGAAACAAATGGCGAGTCAATCCGCTGTTAAATTGCCGACATGACGGTTGGGCCGAGCATCTTGGACAGCTGTTTAACTGGGCAACAGCACCAATGTATTCCCATTCAGGAATCCAAAGTGTACCGTGTGGGTAGACGCTTCACTATCATCTGAGGCTGAAGTTGCTCATCAGCTTCGTCCCCTAAAGTTGTACAAAGCCCATGACCCAGTCGAGCTCCCTCCGGCTCTTTTCAAGGATGGAGGTCCATCACTTGTTCTGGAGTTAACTTTCCCCTTCAAGAGCTTTGGACCACAGAAGGAATGCCGTCTGATTGGGGTCTAGCGGATATCATGCCTGTCTTCAAAATGGATGTATGATCAGACTGTGTTAACCACAGTGGGATAAGTCTCATCTGAGTTGCTTCTGAATTGCTCGCCGCCCTGCTTTTAAACAGACTCAGCCTGGTACGCGACTAGAAGATACGAGAAGAACAAGCCGTTTCCAGTGTGACCGAAGATATATCAGCCACAACGTTACTCTCCGCCAAATAATGAAACGTCTCCAAACGCTGGGCTTGCGAAGGATCCTTGTCTTCTTAAATATACGAGCTTCCGACCTGTTCTCTTTAGCTGGTTTTCAAGATGAGGATTGCCTGAGAAGCACGTCAACGTTCTCTGGACCTTCTACTCTCGAACCACGGGCCGAGTGCGCGTGTACGGCGAACTTTCACCCGCTTTATTAACACCAGTGACGTGAGACAGGACTGCCCATCACCCCCCTTCCTGTTCATGTTCGCTATGGACGACATTTTGGAGAGCGCACTGAGGAACTGCGGACCCAGCGGCGTTGAGCAGCTTCCGGGGGACTGACTTCGGGATTTGGAGTACCTGGACGACATCACCATAATTTGCGATTCCCTACAGGCAGCTCAAATTGTGCTGTTTAGATTGAAGGAGTCTGTCTACAATTTTGAAAAAACCTTCACCTCTTCCCAATGTGAGGTCTTCGTACAGACGTGGTTAGGAGCTGCTCCCACCCTTACGCTCTTAATTCACTCTATGGAAGTGGTAGACAAGTTCCTTTACCTCGGAATGTGTATCAGCGCTAATAGTTTAACGGATGTGGTCTCTTTGTGAGTCTCGAAGACCCGGTTTGCGTTTGCTGCTCTCCGCCATCTATGGCGCCGACAAAATTTGAGTCTAACCCTGAAGGTCCAAGCTTACAATGCCAAGGTGAGAGCCGTCCTGCTCTACGGTTGTGAGAATTGGCCTGAAAGTGCATAGGACTATCAGAGTCTCTCTGTCTTTGTTCACCGCTACCTTCGGAGCATTGATGGTGTATGATGGCAACATCACATTAGCAATGAGGATGTTCGCCGAAGGATTTTGAGATCACATGGACTTTACCGGCGGCTAATTCGCAGAATTTCACTGCATAGACTCCGGTGGCTTGGGCACGTGCCTCGCATACCTACTGTGCATTTGCTTCACCGTGCACTCTTCGCGCGCACAGAGCTCAGCTGGAAGCGAAAACATAGTGGCCAGCGAGTGACTTGGGCCAAAAGTATAAAGGCGCTGACCTCACATTTGTTCGCCGTCTGGTGCTGTCGACTCTTTGCTTGGAGGCGCAATAATCCCAAACACACATGGCCGGAAACCCTATAGGACATGTCAAGAAACCGTGAGCAATGTCGAACATGTTTTGAGACTCTACCCCATAATTACTTTCTTAACCGTCCTATTCTTTCATTATGGTTCTAGTATCATTATCCACACGTTGTGAGACTCTAATAACTGCACTGTCTGTCGAGTTTTCAGCACGGTCCTCGCAGTAACATAGGTCATGATGGTCAAAATTAGCCACGGAGGTAGATGCTGCTGTAACTGCTTGGAACAGCTGCCGTTTGTTTTACCTCATCGCATCTACCGGACACACGCCACATGTCATCATTCATGCCATCACAAACATCCAACATTAATCTACTATCGCCCATTGGACATTCGAAGGACAGGTACCTCAACCCATTGGAAAGTGGCGGGTGAGTGAGCCAATCTGCAACACCAGGACAGGTACTGTGAGCCCATTGGCAATACGTCGCGCACCAAGCAGAAGTCATGTGTTAAAATTTGCGCACCTAATCGTCAGCTCCAGATAGCTCAGTGGTATAGCAGCGGACCGGAAATTCGTGGACCGGGGTTCGATTCCCCGCCGAGGCATATTACTTTGCGTGAATTTTAATCGTGACTTCTACTTTCTACAAACTTTACCCTACTCACAAACATGCAACCTTAATTAGTAGATTAGACGGCACAAGGATCGCCGACCTACTTGACCTTTTGAATCACTTAGTGAAGGAGCACAGTGTTGTTTAATTTGCTTGCCCGGCACAAGTCTGGATGACACTACCAATGCCAGCATATGGTACCTAGCCTGTCTGTATAGATTCTCCCACTGGAACGGAGGTACTGAGAGAGTTCCAGACTTTAAAACGTCCCGAATTGCCTGCCGCTGACAGTGTTACTCCGGCCATATTAGATGATGTAGAGAGTGCAGCGAAGGCATCAATGAGAAGAATATCAACTCCTAAAGAGAATTTACGTTGGTCCGGTTTTTACGAAAAGCTGCCGTAGCTAATGAATAGCTACCACTTAACCTCACTTTTCTCTGTCGAGTCCAAGGCATTTGTGTTCTGTTGCTTTGTAGGCTCTCGGTTACTTGCTAGAGCTTACCTGGGAAAAGCTGATTTTTGTTCTTGCCGATTTTGCATCGACCAGACCTACACTTCGCGTCAAATTCTCAAGCATAGTTACGTCCACCGATGACCAGAAATCGCGGTGTTTTGGGACATTCGAGTCGCTTTTATTTCTATGGAACTCTCGCCTAAGTAACGGTGTAGCCGATAAGTATATCCTAATCATGAAAGAACTGTGTAGTTACACGTCGGACAGTTTGAGCTTAAAGCAGGCTTTCTTCTCTGTTCGCTGTTGCCAGCGGACAGGACCAGGCTGCCCCATCTCACCGTTTCTGTTCAACCATGTCAGTGATGCTATTCTCCATCGCGCATTCGTAGGGGTCCAGCGACTCAGTGTTGCACTACTCCCCGGGGACAGAATCGTCGACCTGAATAATGCTTATGAAATCGCTTTTGCTGCAGGATAACACATAGGCTATCCAAGATATTTCGAACCGCTGAGTAATCAAAGCGTTTAAATATGGTCTGTATTTCGCTTTATTAAAGTTTAAAACATTGCTTCCTGATTGGAAAATGCTGGTGACTGTGCACACACTATTGCGGGAGATAGCCCCGAGCAAGTTATGAGCTTATTTATCTAGGCAGCTTCATCACTTCTGGTGGGAGTATTAGGGATTAACTTCCGCAACGAACTATCAAACGTCGCCTCGCATCTATTAGCCTGGTTACATCGTGGCATTGTCGCAACGTCAGTCTCAAACGGAAGGGCAGAATGTCACCGCTCGTTTTGTCCTGCCGTATGACTGTGAGACTCGGGCCGTTCACGTAAAGGATTTGAGACTGCTGTCAGCCTTCCGTGAACGAGATCTGCGAGCAGTTACTCTTGCATGTGGGCAGCAATCTGCAAGAAATACGCAAATTAGAAGCTGAGTACTTGGACGAACACTCGCTATATCCAAGTTCACGTACTGAGCATGCAAACCTATTGCATTGTTCGTTGTACCTCGTTTCCACTTTCTAAAATTGATTAGAAAAAGTACAGCTATTAAAAATCGAGGAGGCAAGAAGGGAACACGAAGATCTTTACCTCATGTCTAGCATCAGTTGGATCTTCCTGTTTCCCATTTTGGGAAGTACGTGACGCTGACTCCTGATGATGAAAATCCTTGGAGGTTAGTGCTTGCAATATAGCTCGATGGTATAAATGCCACTCTACCATTGATTTCCATGTGCTGTTCAAGTTTAAACCAAAAAGACAAACACCCAAAAGTGCGTATCTGGAACATCAAAAAAACATAACCCTCTTTTGGTACCTTTTTGTTCTCTTTGTTAGGCAACAATTTCCCCTTCCTTTACACCCACGTTTCCGATGACACAATTGTCTGCTTTCAGAATTGGGAATTAATATAGTTGTTTTTATCACAAGCATAGCTTAAGTTAACTTCTTTTTATCCAGAGCTGATAAGCAGTGCACCCTGTCGGACCTCACTTGGTCGAAATGGAAAAAGGGATCAGTAAAACTGGGTGTCTAGTGCCTACAACCGCTGAGATTGCTGAGTGATCGTCTATGGTCACGAATTATAAATATGCCCTTTTTGCAGATCCTCGGCGTAAGAGGCCTTGATAATCCATTTTTGCCGTGATCTCCGCCACCGCATTCGAACTGGCGTTGTTCCATATCGATTTTTAGATTATGGCACATGGAATATCTGAGTGACTGACTTGTTCAGTTTTCTGATTATATGGTGTGGCACGGCTAGCGGCTCCTCAATTCCCAGCGACTTTAAGTGGCTTTCATTTCTGAGATCATTGCAGAACGACCGCTTTACTTTGTACAATGCAAAAAAATTATGGCATCCGTTTGCGTCTTTGTAAATGTCTTAAGGAGTTCTATCCAATTTGTTCCTTTACGTATTAAACACCAGTTCTCGGAAGGTTGCTGATCAGGAAATCTAAAATCCAGGCTTGTAAACAACTTATGTTTTGGCTGGTGTCACCCGAATTTTCAACTCGACCCTTGATTGTGAGATTGACCACACGTCTTGTACCGCAGTGCCAAATGTATGAAGACATACCCTTATTGCAATTGTTTCTGGGGCCTTGTATAGTTCGGAGATCTGGTTGTTTCTGAAATCAGTCTATTTAGTTGTGTTCCAGCTGCATCTGAACAGCGTCACCAGGTCTTTCTCACCGTGGCTAAGATCCACTTGGTGGTTAACTCAGTCATTTCTCATCTGAGCACTTAACTTTGTTATAGTTTGACTACTGCTGGTTAGGTTGTTGTCTCAATGAAGTAAGTTGATGGCATTTGGGTTTCAAATGACTTGGCGCTGCAACTAGCCCCATTCACTGAGCTGACACACATCTGAAGAACCACCGGTATACTACTTCATCCATTACGCGTACTCAGTGAGAAATCGAGGCTTTGTCCTCATCTTTTAAGAAGCTGTTCCATGAATCCAACTTGGATAAACCTCAGATTACAGCCTCATGTGTTTACCCATTCACCTGTATTTGCGGTAGCACGTACACTGGCCTAATCGAGAGAAGGCTATCAACTAGGATCATGGAACATGTTCCACGGAACCTGGTAAATAGTGGCCCTATAATTCCTATCAGCTCAGGTGCTCAGCATGTGCTTGAATGTACCTTGTGCGAAAACCTAGGTGATGCATTTAAGGTTATTAGTAGACAGAACAAAACGAGGTTGCTTTGTTTCGCTGAAGCCTCTGTTATCCGGCGAATGAAACCTATCATTGCAAAATGATCAACCTTGTGTTCAGTGTTGCCACGCCCTGGTAAGACGTAGGCGATGACCTTGAGTTTCGTAGTGTTTTACTGATTTCCTTATTGATCCACTTTTCAAATGTTTTGCTTTACTCTTTCCATGATCTGTCTGTAAGCGGTTGAATGCGAAGACACGAAATAATATGAATTCAGGTTTTCCCGTAGTGTTGTTGTTGATTTTTGCTCTCTCTAAATTTCTGAAGGAAAATGGCTGCATGCACTTCATAAACGATCTTCCTGCAGAATGACGCTTTAGGCTTAGCAATTGCCAAAACTCTACTTACGGGTAAATTCTATCACTGTTCTAGGAGATGCTCTCAAAGAGAGGCATAGTTTGAGTTTACAAGCTCGCTTACAATACTGCTACTACTAATAATAATAATACGTAAATTTCTCTTGATAAGGGAAACTGTGTCTATGATCGCATAGATCAATTTGTACGGAAGAATCCATGCTCCTGCATAGGTGACATGCATAGGTGAAGTATCGTGTTATGCGCTTCGCGTATTAACATTCTGGCGGATAGCTGAGGCCAAAGCCTAGTTATGAAAATATTGGTGTTTTTATGTTTTCGGGTCTCTCTTGCAATAGTTCATCAGGGGATTTTTTCCATGTGAATATAGAGCTTAGGGTAGTTAAATCAAGGTAATTGGTTAGCCTGCTTCTAAATGTTGCCACATTGTCACATGACCTGAGTGTTATTGGTAGTTTATTCCACAGATAGCTATGTCTGACCAGGAAAAAAATTACAGCGAACGTTCGTTTTAGACTTCGGTATATTCAGTGTAAAATCTTTGTTGCGAAGAGCTGGTGTTGAGCATTGTTGTAAATTGAGTGTAGGCAGGTTGGAATGGTTCTTTCTGTGTAGCATGTTGAAAAGCAGCAACAGGTTGTGCGATATTGTTCTGGTGATCATCACTCAGTTTTTCTCGGAGGTAAAGCGCCTGGCAATGGAGGGTAGGCCAAATCATGTCATATTCACACACTGAGTCGCATTTGCTGCGGACATTAACCGTGATCCATAGGTTTCAATTTGGAATAACGGAGTAGGATTGAAATGCACACAGGCTGACTGGCTGAGACAATGTACTTAACGCTGATACAACGCTTTTTGATCCGCAGTTTACTGGAAGTACATAGTAATGATCAATTATACCCAAATTAATACGAAATGATGGTAATGCTGTAGTAACGGTCGGGCACTACTGGCTTTACCAAACGCGCTTACCCCTCGGAGATCCACTTTGTTGGGCAGCCTAATCAGGCTGAAACAGTGGCATGTAAGCATCCTCATGACGAAGCCGTAACAAAAATGTCAACCAGTCACTGGATACTGTCAAGCGTCATATTTGTACACTGACATCACTGGGTAAGTTGTTAAAAAACGGGCATCAATTATACTGGTTTTATAACAAGTGTCACTTCATTTGGTTACGGGTCGCATCTGATTTTCAACATGACAAAAGCTGGAATTTCTGTTACTAACAATGGGCATGTCAAAGAAGCCAGCTATGATTCAGTTTGGCCAGCTGACATTTATACTCTGAATACCTTGGGAAACAACAAATATACTCAAATGACGGAAGATTTTTATAGCTTACTTGACCCAAGTAATCACTTCTATAATAATACATATAATCGGTAGCTTCGGTATAGTGTAATTGCTTTGATCAGTAGCAATTCTATGATTGGGTTCCAGACCTTGGTAGGCAAAGCCGCAAGCAACTACTCAATACATGCTCTACCTGTTCACCTGAATATTGGTGTGAACAATGTTTCTATTAGCGGTAAAATCTCCCGCCATAATACATCAGTATGTATAAGAAGCTCAGTCTTGGCGTTCCCTCCACCGCCAACCTAACTGGCGTCTTTGTAGCACAGTGGGATTGTTGTCTTCATTGGCTGACTATGCTAGCGCCTTGGTAAAGCGGTTAAAAGCGTACAATCTCTCACGGACCGCATGCACTCGTTGTGGTGTATGTTGCGAAGAAATAAGTGAAAAGCTCGGGGAAAATATGGCATGGTTCTCTTTCACAGGGCACTTAGTGATTTTGGAATGGCACGTATGGTGGATATTGGTTGTCACTTAAATTGAAGGGCACCGCGTTTCCATATATGGTAGGTATTTTACTCCCTATTGGGATCAAGATACTCAGGTTCTCAGCCTTCTTCACAGCTTTGTGCTCCATGCTTACCACGCGTTCACTTTGTTGTTTTGCGCCATTAAATCCGGAGGTACTGGTCCGCCAATAAGCATTGGGTGATGAGGAACATGTTGGACAACATGACCTGTAAAACCTTAATCTGTTAAGTAACTCGAGTATAGATAATTAGAAACCAATGGTATATTTCTCGATATTGCGAGAAGCTGAACACAAACAAGGTCGGCTCCTATGCTTATGCTTAAGGATAAGTTTAACTAAATATTTTCAAAAACAGAGGTTAAGTGATAGGGGGCTGGTGTATCAAAATATTAGCTGCAAGGATGCGTGCTTGGGTTCCTTCACGACTTTCTAACTTATTTTCTTTTTTTAACACAACCATTATTAAGTTATTAGATATGATATAGCGCCGCTCAGTGGTCTCAACAACGGACTGGTTCGAGCCATACTAGGGTCCGATGGAATGCGTATTGTTAAGGATTCCCGAAAGGATGAAACGCGCGTACAGTGATTGTCCGGGCGTGTGACGGCTGCCTGAGTGAGTCTAGATGTGGCGAATTTCTATCTATATCATTCAACTCCCCCTACTATCCCTCTGTAACAACCATTATTGTGGAAGATTCAAATGTCCACGCTCCATTCATTGCGTTCGTAGATGGCATCCGAGGTACATTTTGTGGAATAACTGACCAAATTTAACTTAAAAATAAACGATTTATGTATTTAGTTTACCCATATGTCAGCGTCACCACGTAAAATAAATGCTTAGTAAAAAGGTACAAAAAGATTCGGTTAGCATTTAGAAGTTCAGACAACAGTATCGGCATGGCTGCAAACACGTCTCGCACTAAGAACGTGCGGTTTACCTGTACAAATATCATGCGCAACTAATATGCAGCAAGAAAAAAAAGGCAAAATTGGACTCAAAGGCAGTACCAAAGATGGTAGGTATAGGGAGGAATTGAACTCATTGTTATATCTCAGTCAGCACACTATACATGGCGGGCAACCGGCCTCTGCAGAAGAATATACCGCAATCGATCTGTCACTATAAACATAGGTTCGTCCCTCCTTACGGATAAACCGGAAGAGAACGAATACACAAGCAAGATATAGCTTGATTGATGAAACGCACGGTCCTACCAACTAAAAGACATCACAAAATAGTTTTAACTAGGGGGAGAATTATGCTCGCCAGCACAAACGTCGAGACCACCCTACGAGGTGGAAAGCCAAAAGCGCATGAAGTGCGATTCGTATGATTGACCCAAACACACATAGGCAACATTGCAACAGGCAGGCTTTGCAGGTATAACATGAAACTATATTTTATAATTTGTACGCATCGTACCTGGACGAAAGATGGAATATCCAGATCACCACAAAGCCAATCTTCGAAAGGAATCACGCGTGCTCCTTAGATTTATGTGAGAACCTTCCGTCGCCGGCCAGCCTTCTGATAGATCAGGTGGTGAAACCTGACGCAGCCCCTGTGGGAGCACTATGAGGTCGAACACTTACCAGCCCCACCCTTGTCCTCCATAAATTTTTGGATAAAATTAAAGGGGAGAACTTTTTTAGCATATGATCGCTTGTGTTTGACCATGAGTGAGGGTTCTCCGATTCGCAATTTGGAAAGTAAAGAAAATAAATTGGGGAGATCAGGCATGCAGAAACGGCGACCGCAAAGAACGGAAGAGGCACTTACTAACTAGGTTGTGAGAAGTTAAAGAAACTGCTTGTTATCAGTTTTCAAAACCTTTTCTGTTTTTATTCTAGGTTTCAAAACTTTTTGCGTCCCTTTTGGGTTTGCTGCTCCCTTTTGTAGCTTTCGGAAGGTAATGGATTGAAAGAAAAACCCGAAAACGCTGTTAAAAGGAACAATTCCGAATTATGGCTCTAAGCAAGTTGACAAGCAATAAAACGGTCGGCTGCGTTTAGTAACCTTTTTAGACTGGTGGAGTCGTAGGGCTCGGTTGGTGAGTTTCCCGTTGAAGTGTTGCCGTCTACAGTATGCGTTCCCGCCACATTGGTTGAGTCGATTTTCCGGAGGACGGAGAACTGGATTTGTCTTTTGGCTGTGGTTGGACGTGAAATACTTTGAGACAGTCGATCAAGACAGTTTCGCCCGTCTTTGAGCTTGGCGACGAAGAAGCGATCGTTCTTTTGTAGAGCCTTGCATGGACCTTCGTAAAGTCGTTCAAGCGATCTGCGTAGACCATATGCGCGTATGAAGACGAATGATGCAGATCTTTGGGGACGAAAGACGCGATGCTATTCTCGTGCCCCGGTCGACTCATTGCGGCACTTGCTCATGGCTAACTGCTCGTGGTCGGCAAATGGTAGAATGGACAGTGGCTCGATAAGCCGGTAGGCATTTCGGCAGGGATGTGTCCCACTCTCTTGGTGTCTTTTTATTAAGAAAAGACTAGAACTGTGCTTTCAGTGTGCGGTTTGTTCACACCACCAACCAACTTTCTCCTGGGTAGTATGCGGTGGTCCGCGTTTTCCGAACTTCAAATATATGTCAAAGTTCGCTCAGCAGGGTGCCATCCAAATTTAAATCAGCCGTCCTAATGCAACTGGTAGTGTGCGCTAAATCTTGCCACTCATTCGCCAAAAAATGCTTTCGTCACACCCCAGGCGTCCGTTTTGCGGAGTGGAACTGCTTCACGCCATTTCGTGACCTAGTTGAACATCATCAAAACATGACGATGTCCTCGAACCGATCCTGCTAATGGGCTGATAAAGTCAATAGTTCAAGTCAATAGTTCATTATAAAACGAGCCGACGCAGGGTTGTCATGGGTTCTTACTTCGGGCGCGGACTAGACATGAATCACCGTAATTCGCAAAGTCACCTCATAAATCGGGCCACCAAAATCGATGGCGAAGCGCCTGTTACATTTTGTGCTGCCCAGCATGCCCCAAGATATCATCCAATCTGCGCATAACCCCTTGGTTTGCCGTTGTAGCAAAAACACTTCTCTGTAGATAGGTTAGTACATTTGAGATCACCCGCAAAGTTTGCTATAGGAACCACAGATATTTCGTTTCCAAGCTGTTGCTTACAAGTTCTCTTGGTGAGTGGATCTATTCTTACCGCGTGCGAGGTGAGGGTACAATGAGTTTAACTCCTGGTCCGTCGACTGCAGCTAGATCAATTTGTAGTTCCAGGTGCATCAAGGATAACAGCAACTATACAAGCAGCTGTGCAAGAAGTAAACAGTCGATGGCCTTTGATTGGTCTACTCGAGAAAGCAGCAAACCTAGGGTATTTTGTATCTGGTCGATGTAGGCGTTCGAATTCGTACTCTTATAGTTGCCACTACCAAAGTAAAATTTTATCTTCGGGTTCCCGAAAGTTTGGAGCCAAGTCAATGAAGCATGATCAGTACGCGAGATGAATTTGCGGCAGATAAGCTAATGCCGATATTTAATAAAGAACATTACTGCGAGCATTTATCTTTGCAATATATGCGTTCTTATAGTGATAGGATTCGGCTGGTATATGCGATACCCGGCTCAATGTCGTCGGAGGTGAGTTAGGATAGAACTGCTCTCTTACCCTTGCCGCTGGTATCCGTATCCAGGATAAAAGGGCCCGCAGCTTGGTGCCTGTCCCAGAAAGTTTAGTAGTGGTGCCTCACACAACGCAGTTATAAGGCTCTCGAAAGCTATCGGCTGGGCTTCTTCCCAAGCGAAAGCTTTTCTATTTTCCGAGAGATTTGTCAAGGGAGCAGCGATCGTCGTAACTCACCGTTCAAAGGTCGATACTAAGAAGAGAGGCCAAGAAAACTTCGTACTTCGTCCACAATTGCCGGTACCGGTCACCAACGGACCTGCCCGAGCTTCGCTGCGTCCTTGTATACCCCGTGCGGAGAAAAGACAACCCAACCAGGTCACCCGCTTCTTCAGGAACTGGCATTTAGTCGGTTTCATTTTCAACCCCAATTGTACTAGTCAACCTAACACGAAAGTGGTTTTCCTTGTGATCCTATACACTTTTATCGTGCACTGTGATATCGTCAAGGCATACCAAACAGTGGTTCAATACTATCTCCGCCACTGTTCTTTGCATTAACCACTGAAATAGGCGAGTGCATTTGTCAAGCCAAATGGACCGTTTAAAATTCATAAACGCTGGATGGCACGGTAAATGCAGACTTGTACCTGCCGTCCGTAAAATGCTCAACCTGTCAATAGCCGGGCGCCAAGTTCAAAGGGGTAAACCAACGTGACCCCGTAAGCGCGTCCATCGTATTAACCATCCTTCGCAACAGTAACGAATCCTTCCGCGTAACCGCGTTTAACTTACAATACTCGACACAGATCCGGGAGGTCCATGGTAACTTGGAGTGTCGAATAATGTCTCGTTTGTGCATGTCTTCTACAATTTGTTTCAATTCTTCCTCTAATTGAGGAGATACGTACTACGGTTGCCCGTTTCAATGTAGTACTGAATAAAACTGCGCCACCTTAAATCGTCATCGGTCTAAGCAAACAGGTGGTAGTACTTGGTTAAAATGTCCTTTACTGCATTACTAATGCAGTTCAGCAGTTCCGCCGGGTGGTTAAGAAGTACCTTTTGTATGAGAACCTCACCCGAAGTACAGGACAGCACCGGACAGTCGGTGGGTGCGAATCGAATTAACTGATCATCTAGTACAAGGGTCTACCTAATGCTATCAATCTTGGTGCCTGAATGGGTAAGAAAAGCAATGCCTAATACCCTTTTCCACGCTAAGTTGTCCCTAACAAAAGTCGGTGACTAACGAAATTGCTGCCTCACTGCACAGCATCTCTGGTCCAAACTGCAGGTCCACAGGTGGAGGCGTTGGCCGCCACTATCCTGATGAACAATGACATTCCACAGTAACATGCGCTTGTGGACCAAGGGACAAGCAACCCCGATGTTTACTAACAGCATAATCTCACAAGCGCACATCCGTCTAATTACGATGGGCGTAGGTACAGAATACGACTTCGAAATAGCAAAAGCTGGTAACGAACACGTCTTTAACTTACCGGTTCGGTTGTGGACCCTATGCTGTTGTTCCGAACCTTCTACAATAGAGTAAGTCGTGGCGTGACTGAGTAGATGGTTGGGCAGACGAAAGCCGATTGATTGGTAGTGTGGGTCTTTGATCATCTGGCTGGTGCTCAGGTCCTGGATTCCTACCCCGCTGTACAGATATCTACTCGGCTGACCTACTCCCGTCATTGCTGGCATTCCCGAGCCAAAACGTCGCGCATTTGCTGTTGGCGCACCACAACGCACAGTGCTTCTTCCAATCCGGCTGGAGGTTTCTCAAGAAATTCATAGAGTATATCAAGGCCTGTTGTCCCCTGCAGGTCTTGTGTGTGGACCGTCTGTTTACAGCCGGCTTGGTCGGCGTTGGGGTATGCGGCTACTGCGAGTTACAGCAACGCAGCAACGCAGCAACGCATATAGGTAATCGCTCTTCCGCTTGCTGCATTCTTTTTTGATACAGCCGAGCATGTTCACGCTCATGCAGCGGCGGCAGTATGACTGCCTTAAATCGCGCGAAAGCATCTTCGTTGACCACATCTCAGCAGAATGAGCAGTGCTGGCGCGTTATCCTGGTCCGGAATCCGATCCATTTACCAGCGCTCTTGTTGTTCCAAATAGTCATACTCGACTCCAGGGCCGTTCCACTACGTCGGAGTGAGATTCGGAGCAGCAATGGTTCCTACTTGTTTGTATAGACCCAACAAATTGAATCCACCGGAGCTCTTTATCGCGGACCGCTCGCAGGTAAACTGCTCATTGATTTGACTTTTCGCTCTTTTCAGCACATTTTAATCGCTTTTTCCACAAGCCTTTCCACGAGGACGCATTTAGGTGCCGCTGGCAGGGTCGCCAAATATGTAGTATTCGTCCGGTTAAGAGTGGTAGGTTCTTTCATATCATCCACCAGGCGTACGTCGCAGTTGACCGGATTACATGTAATGGAAAGAAAAGAAAAAGAAAGAAAAGAAAGAAAAGAAAAGAAAGAAGGAACAGAAAGAGAAGCTTTGGGAAGTCAAACCCAAAGCAACTATTAAGAACTAATAGAGTCAAACAAAGTATCGAGAGCTTGCTGGCAAGCAGACACCGGGAAGTTGCCGAGTAGTTCAGAGCAACCAAGCGCAGGAGCACGCGTCTGCACTCAATGTCACGACGACAGGAAGGGGCCAGGTTTCCGCGTAGGTTAAAACAACATGAAGCGAAGCAATACCCGCAGTATCCTAGAGAGGTTTCAAAATGTTAACAGTATAGGATAAAATATCCGGTTTATTGTTTGTATAATTCCGCAGTAGAGTGAAAATGTTTTCTCAATGAGAAAACCAACGGCCGGTTTCAGGTCACGACGGCTTTTTCTTTGTTTTCACAGACGGGTTCTGCGTCGCAGATGTAAAGGATGAGCAACATCACGGGATCACTACGCCAAGCGGCATCGACCATTGTCTCTTTGTTGCTGTGTATGTTGTGCAAGACAGATGGTGCATCACCCGTTCAGAATCGCGTAGGTGAGGAGTGGTACATCGGTGATTACTTTTTGCAAGTCTGCCTTGAAATGTTCGCTGGGAGAAGCAGGGACTTCGACGGCTTGCAGATTGGCGTCCTTCCATAGAAGGATGTGTCTCTTTGACCGTACCAGGACTCGCTTCAATGCTCCATTTCCAGGGTGGACATTAAAGGGCTGTAATCTATTGTTATTCAAACACATCACCAAGACACCAAGGGTAATCGGCAATCTGCGTTTTTGAATCGTCCAAAATATCAATTTGTCAGTCAAATCCACAATACAGGATAACGTTTCTTCCTCCGGTGGCTTGGTACTTTCGTAGGGTAATCATGCCGAATAGAGTTATCTCAGCATTCATGAAATCAGTCTTCAGCCATGTTTGCGCTAACAATATTATGTCCCAAGGTTTAGAAACCTGACGGCTACGAGTTCGGTTGTCCTGGTGAGATAACGTTTTGCGTTGCTATATCAGAAGCTGAGTGCCTCGGTTGTTAGAAACGTGTACGTGGATGCGGATTTCAGGTGTGGGTTTATGCCGACTTGTTGGGTTGGCTGCTAGTCCTTTTTCTGTTGAACCGTCGACAAAAACCACATAGACATTTCAGTTTGGTGTGTAGAGTGCTCAATGTCAACTGGTGGCTCCTAACCTTATGCACCTCCTGCTGTCGGGGTGTTGTGACAGTGCCCCGGTTCTCAACCGCCTGTTGATAGAGCTGCACATGTGACCTGATTGTTTAGTGGTGCCTTGTCTGTTTGTGGCCGGAAGTCTATCCACTTTATGCGTATTTGTGATGGAAACATTTTGCGTATTTCAGCCCTATTTCGATCACCTTTTCTACCATCATTTTGGGTTGAAACATTACTCCCATCATTCTAGGACCACTCTCTTTGTAGTTAGGTGATCAAGATAACCCTAATGTCGAATCGGACATCACCTTTTCGAGTATGAGTACTTCATGGATGAAGTGCCATTCATTCCAGTCAAGAGATTTGGCCTCTGAAGCTATGGGACACCGTAGTCAAAGATCGATATTGTGTCTTGTTTACAGGAGTCATCCAGAGTTTGTTTCCGTTTTTGATGCTTGCTCTAAGGAGCATCCGTAATATTACGAACAGTGCATGTGGTGGTACGGAGACAAGCAGCTGAAAAGCGAGTTGCCTCTGCATCATTTCTTGACTGAAGCATTAACTGGAGTAACCGCGGTTCACCGTTGTGTACGGATGTTGCGTGATGGACGAGGCGCCTCATACTGACCGGCTTAACTTGGACCCTTATTAGTTGAAACAGAATACCAAATTGCTTCTGGTCACCTAGCAGCTAGACTCAAATGGAGTCTGCGTCGGATTCAGGTACACTATGACATAACAGGCAGATAATTATGATTTTGTCAGGTGTTGTCTTTTTTGGGAAGCTATGTGGCTACTTTTTTGGCTGAATAACAGATAGCGTCTTGGGTCCTGCGGTAATGTTGGCCTTACTAACTGAACCAAGTTTGGAAGAGGGTGGGGCTACCATAGGGGGTGCCTCTGGTAACTCGGTGCTAACAACCGACGCGTACGTTGGCAGTCCTTCAACAGCATTCCATGTGGCGCATGGCTCTTAAGATGCATGGGCTACGAAAGCATCATTAGAGCAGCCCCCTAGTATCGGGGTTTCTAATTCTGGATCGTGGTCCTTCCGTTCCCCTCGGCTACGTTGTTCTGAATTCGAGTTTGATTTTGAGCATCAAATTCGTGGCATTGATTCGTCTGGTTCCTTTGGGACAGCTCCCATCACGGTTGCTTACCTTGAAGTATGTTCGTCTTTCGCTCTTTTATGCCAAAATAGATATATATGTGACAAATAGTATCTCCGACATTCAGTAAAGAAACAAACAAAATAGGTCGTATAAGTATGCTTTTTTATTAACGAGATTGAGACGAGCACATTTAGGATAGGATTTTTAACAGCTAAGGAATGGTAATTCAAATCGCACTTTTTATTACATGTGCATACACCATAATTAACGTACTATTTTGAAGCTTTAGGCTTACTTTTCTTGGGAAGACATACGTGTCATTGCTTTCTTTACTTCTGGGAATTTCGCTTGTCGAAAAGTATCTACCAACAGGTTGAACCCAAGCATTATAGGTCGGCTTTGTGGTGGGGTTGAGAAACATTTGTTTGATCTTCTGGGGGTAGGTGAGGACGCAGACACCTGGAGTCACCTCTGCGAGTTATCAACGTTGAAGGCAAGGTCATACGGTGACGATGGGGCGATCTTCCTTCACCTTCCCTGTCGAGTCGTCAGCCTACAATTGTGTGAGAGCTAGAGTCTCACCGTGGTGTGGCAACATGAGCTATGTGGCTTGGCCTTTTGATCGACGGCGGTCAGTGTTTGATGGAAAGTCAAGCTTGGCTAGATGCTGAGTGTGTTTCGCTACGGGGAAAACGGAACTTATGCTGTAGCTATTCCACACCGTGTTGCACTAAAACGAGCGTTAACTTGTTTGAAGGCTGTTGAGACGCACTATCGAGTAGGAACAATATTGCGGTTGGACGGTTGAAATTGATAGAACTTGCGTAAAATGTGAACGCAAGTTTATGTTAAACACTGTCTATAGTTTACAATTCCGGGTAAATGTAGAAAGTGCTGGTGGCGTTCTCGCGAATAGGTAACACAAAGTGGGTCATGCTGAATAAAAATGAACAAGTATATATCAGTGGTGTGCGATATGGTGAAGCAGACCAACAGCGAAAAAAACAAAAAGTGCAAGAATGCGCAGCCAAAACGCAGATGTCGGTGAGAGAATTTTAACAGCCGCGACATTAAGGTTGTGTCCCAGTAAGCACGGGTCTCTGCAGCAGCCGTGAACAGGGGAGTATGCATATACTAATTCTTATAATAGGCCGCGAGCCATTGATCATCGTAATGGGAAACTGAAATGGGGCACTGTTTGCTTTCTCTTTATCGGTATTCCATGACGAAATAAGTACTACTAGATAGACGTGGTTTGTAAGCTTCATATCCCGAAGAAGAAAAAATTTTACGGGTGACAGAAGTAAGAGGAACGGGGATAATTGCTCGATATGTTTCCGCTCTTTGTGTGGATGCGATAGCCGCGAGGTGGGCATGTCCAAATAAGCGAAGACCAGAAGATGCACCAAGCAGCAAAGATTACAGCTCGATTTGGTTCCACTCTTCGGCTTCCATAAGCAGTGTAGTGCCGCAAGTTGGGCATGCCCGAACAAGCTCTGGGGAAGAGAAGGAACTAAAGGTGGGAAAAGTGCTCGATCTGTACTGCTCTTCAAATACCATTTGTACCTGGAAACCGCTTGACAAGCATGGAAAATTGTAGGAAGAAAATTGAATGACCAAACGTTACTTTTCTAGACTGTTCACTCTTGTTGTTTGTTACCTATACCCATTTCCAATATTTCGTTGCTTTCCACCGTTGCAGTCTGCACAGTTGTTATATTATTCACTGGAACGTACCCTGAATTTCTGTTAACCATCTCAAACGCTTTAGTATGCCTCATTTTTTTCTCGTAACGTTCTATACTTTGGAATACATCATCAGGGAGAACTTCTCCCTTGTCATGATGCGGCACCTCGGCAACAGAATTTGCGTACCTTTGTTTATAACTTGGTACTTTTCACTGATATCTATGTGCACGCTATTTATGTCAACATGCAATGGTTGATGTTCGATATAGATAGCAGAGATTGTTTGTCAGTCCTCGCCACCATAACGAAATAAGTCTAACGTCTGTTTCGCTCATGGTAAATCATATTGCTGCATGATAATAACTATTTCTTTATTTATGAGTACCTTGATCTGGAAAGATGTGCTACGGAACACCGCACAAATTGGTCAAGAGTGAAAGTGTATTGCGTGAACTGATTGTCATGATGTCTTGGTCCCTCAGATGGAATATGGCATTTATAAAAAAGCATTTTGCATTTGTCTGAAACCAGCTCTCTTTCCCACAAACGGCACCAAGAGACTAAGGGCGAAAGGTGATTCGGAATACGTTGAAGTGCATGGTAATAATCATTCCCGTCGACTGCCTAGATGAATTTCGTTATCAGCATATGAAGATGAGATTTATTCTCAGGATTTTATCAAATGTGTAATTGATGTGGATAAGAAAAGTCTCGGACCTAGTACGCTATATTGGATTACACCACTGGCAACCGCCGTGGGTTTTGAAAACTTATTGTAAATGTTATTATTCATTTGAGATCGGATGTTTTGGATTTTGCCCATGTTAACCAGCAGTTCATGGTGCCAACAGGTTAGCTTTTTTATATCACTGGTTAGCAGGATTTTGGTTGTCATTTTGTTAAGGTTTTCATCCCAGTAGTTCACAAGCTACATAACAGAGCCTAGTCCGGAAAAGCACCAGACCCGTTTCGCCCTACTGGGGTTCTTCAGTGGTGCACATTTCCTCGGTCCTCTAAGGAAGATCGAACCCATGACCGTTAGACGCAGATGCCAACTAGCCAGCAGCTTAAGCCACTGAGCCATGGGGGAAGTTGGCTGAGCTACATACTTTGCAAGCTAACTGAGATACAGCACCACCTATCTCCCACTGTCACTGACAGTGGTTAGCCTGCGAGGTGATGACATCCTCTCACTAGACGCTATATGCATAGCATTTCGCAAATAAGAAAAGCTATTTATTTTATATTACTGATAAGTGGCAGGATTCCGATTGCCATATTGTTAAGGTTTTCAAATCATGTAGTTCAGCCAACATCCCCAATGGCTGAGTGGCTTAAGCTGCTGGCTAGCTGGCATCTGCCTCTAGCGGTCATGGGTTCGATCCTCCTTAAAGGACCGAGGGAATACGCACCACTGACGAAACACAATATTGCGAAACGTGTCTGGTGCTTTTTCGGACTATGTAGCTTGTAAACTACTAACCAAAAAGGTTTGGATTTTTGAAAATAATCTTGGAGGTGGAGCCAAGAAACATTTTACTCAAAAGCATGAATACTACAAATCTGCCAACTTCTCTCCACATGATATATTGATGCTCTGGCGGTGGCAGAGGATAATAAACGCTGCCTTAAGTGTTGCATTGAACAGGGTGGATAGGAGTAAAAGTGATACTGCTCAGGCTCTCTCGTCTTCTTATTCTTCCTCGTGCGCATTTTCATCCTAACTCCCCCTCTCCAAATTCACTTATATCCTCTGTTTTCATCCTCGCAATTCTTAGCCCAACCCACTCTTGGTTCAAATGTCACTTGTCTTCTAGTTTCGACCCACGCGCAATAGCAACGCATCTTAGCGGTCCAGTCGACAACTTTGTGTACAGGTAAGCGGACAACGTCAATTTATGTGCTTCTATTTGGAGCTCTCGGTCTTCGATAAGTCAGATATACCTTATTGGGCACATTATGTTGCAAATAGGCCAACAGACAACACTCGCTAGCACACTAGGATCATATCAATCAATATCTGGTGCCCATCAGAAACCAGCTTACAAGATTCGAGTTCTGTGACTGACCTGCGATCCCAGCCGTGCGACACTGGCTGTAATTTCTCATGCCGTTTGTCTGGAAATGAAGCAGATTCAAATGGTGGTCAAGCCATTGTGGGCATTGCTCTTAGCCCCGGGAGTGTAGCTGTTCTGATCAACTAAATGCCAATGAACAGCCGGATGTGCACTGCCAGATTGGCTGAATCGTTCACAGCACCGAAGTCGCGTGGAGATAGACGGTGATTGCTTGTCATGGCGGCCTAAGCGCCCACAGATTGTAGCGCTAGCTCGGTGAAAGACGACTTCTGTTATCAAAGAAATGCGCTCCTCCGTCATAGAAATAGTACGGATAAGTTTAAGTTTGCTGGTAATTCGAACGATCAAGTTGAAAAACTGTCCAAAGATGTTCTGCATCTGGGCAGCCAACGCGGTGTAGACTCGCGTAATGCTAAAATCATGAGCAACTGCTACATTTGTGTGAAGCTGCTGGTTTCTTTATTGCGAGCATTCACTTCCGACACAGCTCTCAATGAAAGTTGACATGGCACGCACCAGCTTCGGATCGGTCTGGGACGCGAATCGATCACATCGTGATCAGTTACCGCTGGAGAGACTGTGCGCAAAACTGCCGCTGGATTTGGAGCACGCGCGGGAACTCTGAACAAGCACTTGATTGCGCCGACGCGTGGGTATTTTTGGCGGATGTTCGCAACGTCGCTGTGAGCGCATAGACACCAGTTACCTGGCAAATCCAAGTGTTCTAAAGGCGTATTAAACTACGCTGGCATCCGGGCTGAGTAAGCGCCCCTGAACAACTTTGAAGATCCCGGTTTGTATATTTGTCAAACGTTACCATCAGCAGGCATGTCTTCAAGTGGCAAATCAAATTGCCAACCTGAACAATAGGTCTCTACATACACCCTGGAAATTAGGGATGCTCGCCGACGTATTCCGGCTGGAAGCGAACACAGTGAGACTTGCAAAGACCTCAAGGCAAAACTGCGTGGTAGCCTATAGAGAGACGGCGAAGTCTGTTGGTCTCATAATGCATGGGAAATGCAAACAGCGGCTGTGGTTGATAACCATCGTAAGTTATTCCGTCTGACAAGAGAAACTGGCAGCAGGAAAACTGGTGTTAGCCAGACCATATGCGGCGAGGGTGGAAAGTCGATCCACAGTCTATCAAGGCACTTGGGGCGTTGAGTCAGACACTTTAAGAAGTGTCTCAACGAATCGGATTTGCCAGCTCCTCCATCAGCCAATGAGCGCTTAACTCCCTGTGCCGTTCCCTTGGATCGGACCTCATGAGTAGAATTCGAAAGTGAGATCCGGCGACTGCAATTGAACAGGGCCGCCTCAGCAGATAGACTTCATCCAGCCACTTCAAATTTGGGAGACCTTTACATTTGGACAGTTTGCATAAGTTAGTAGCGAATTTATTGGAGTGGGAGACTGTCCCAACAAACGACCTGCTCCATTATATTCACAATTTTCAAGGAAGGGCCCAGGTCAGGATGCGGCAATCATAGAGGAATCAGTCTGGTCTCCAATGTCTCAAATTTACTTGCGTTCGTCGTCCCCCTTGGACTGGCTGGCACACATGAAAGCCAGATTTCGTTGAAATCGTGGCTACATTGACCACATCATTCCATTACGTCAGTTGTTGGAGCACCGCCATGTTTATTGGCCACCCACCGTAATCGTGCTCCTAGATATTCAAGGAACCTTTGATTCGGTTGGTAGATGTGCAATTTGGGACTGTCTATTGCGAAAATGTGTGCCCAAGAAATATGTAAACAGCATAAGAGGGCTGCGTGCTCATATTTCGTGCAGATTGAGGGTTTACGGCAAACTTCGCCGCCTTTCAATATATCCGGTGATGTGCAACAAGGTTTTCCGTTGTCACTATACCACCTTGACTTGGCCATTCACGAAGTCATGGAAATGCTGTTCGCCGGACACGACTTTACAGGTGTGGAGCTGCTTTCGGGTGAACAAATTCCTCAATTGTACTGCGTCGACGACATTGTGCTCATCTATGACAGCTTCCGAACTTGGCAAGTTGCACCGGATAAATTACGTCCAGTTGTCGGTTGTTTCGGGCTATGCTTTGCACCATCGAAATGCAAAGTCCTTCTCTAAGATTGACAGCAACCCACCCCTGCGCTGATTCCTGGTGGTAATCAGCTAGAGGACTTTCAGATATTCGAGTACGTGGGCAGCTATAGTAACACCGTGGAATCAAAGACGAGGTCAAAATGCATAAAGCAAAATCTCCAGGCGCTTTGGCTAATCATTGCCACCTTTGGTGCCGAAGTGATATTACTCTCGCTCTGAAGCGCGGAGATTACAGTACAGCCTTCCATCCAAGTTTCCTGTACGGTTGCAAAACCTGGTCCATCAGATCAACAGACATAAATAGGTTACCTAGGTTCTATCCTAGCTGCCTTCTCAGATTGACTCCTGTCTGGTGGGAACACCGCGTTATCAGTGAGCGCGTGCGATACTGCGTATTTGGTGCAGGAAAAGCGAGCGTATCGCTCAGCACCGTTATATCATGCACCGGTGTCCGATGGTTGGGCCACGTGTTGCGCATGCCAGCACACCGATCTTCGCATCGTGGGTTGTTTGTGCGCCCGGGGTGCGGTTGGAAAAAGTGGTGAGGGGCAAGCTATGACTTAGTCAAGTGGAATGAGGTCCCTCACATGGAAGCTGGCGTCGATTAATGTTTCCCGACTGCGGGACTGTGGAGCGAAGGACGATGAACACGTTTGGTTGGGTACATTGGATACAGTGGCGAGAAGTCGACCACAATAGTATTTGTGTTGTAAGTCCCTCTGTCTCTCCACTCCCCTTAGCTCCCCTCCAATGACGACCAAAATGTGATATTAGCATCATCTTGCCATCTTATAGCTTTTGCTGTTCTGCGTCGCTTAATCCTTTCTCCTTTTTTATTGTGACACATTAGCCGAAGTGTGTTTCTCACCCTGGGCTAACGTGTATTGATAATATTGATGAATACTGGCCTTGTACTGCTACTATTACTAGGAAGATTGCTTTTTCAAAGTCAGTGGACTTTGTTACCTTGTTTAAGAAATCTGATAGGTCACACATGATAATAAAGTTATAAACCCACGCTGTGACCTACCAATTAGGTTTTCCACCAAGAGGCGCAAAACGATTCTGTCTTTCTCTCTCCTCTTCGGTATGCTGGAGACAATAAGCGTTTAATTTATAGAACCTCAATTAACTATAGAACGACAGTTGTCAATACTGATGATTAGACGGATTTAGGTACGATTTTACTTGCTTCATCGCAATTGAATAACAAGCAGCATGAGTGAGTTACCAGTCCGAAAAACACCAGACGATCGTTTTGTCCTACTGATGCTCGTCAGTGGTGCGCATTTTCTCGGTCCCCTCCTTGGGATCGCACCCACGACTGCTAGTGGTTTGAACCACTAACCAGCAGCACACACTACTAAGTTATGGGTGACGATAGCCAGCCACCACAGCTTGAAGGATAACTGCGACATATCGCTTTGTCATATCGGTACTGTTCGTGTAGAGGACACTGATTGACCGTTGCGGTCAGGAGTTCCATTGCCAGTCCCGTGAATCTACACATTCCATCTTAATTTTGGGGAAGCTTTACAACATATCACCACCAAATGCGGTTATTCCTAATTGGCTGCCCCATTACTGACCGTGTCCACATATATCAGTGGAATTATTCCACTCTAAGTCTGTATGTATTGAAACCAATGAGAGAGTGTTGTGGTACTTACAAGCTCTTTTATGCTGTTGTATTCTTGTCGACAGTGGTCTTCCTGTCTGACCCACATAGTTTTATCACAATCTTAACATCGTATCTTGTACAAAACATTTCGTCTTTCGTGTGTTTCGGGTCTAGCTTTGGGATTCGACAGAGTTCTCCTCAATGTGGCAGTTGGTTTGTGGGCCACTGTAAGACCGTGCTGTTTGAATTATCTTGCTGTCATCTCGGAGATGTTCTTTACATAGGGTAAAACGATTCTCTTTGTTGTTGTCTGAGCAGGCTGAGAGGTCGTAGCTTTGTTGTTTAGACATCGCCAGACGAAGCTATGTGGATATCCATTTAGGTGAAATGATCTGAACAAATATATCTCTTCTTTTCGCTTTGCCTCAAGGGTGCTGTAATGTGTTTCAATTCTACGAAAGAGAGTTCGCACACAGCTTATTGTGGCATTTCGAGTGACTGCTGAAGTAGTCTAGAATCTGCTCGGTGTATGTGTGAGGAGAACTATTTCGACCCCCAAAGCTAGACCCGAAACACACGAAAGACGAAATGTTGTTGGTCCAGCTGCATCAGACTACGCAAAAATGTAATGCATTACGCGTGTCCCATACTTTTCCAGTTTCAAAATGAACTTATTGCTAAACAATTTATTCAAAAGCGCAATCGCATTGTGCTTAATACAACTTTCAAAGTAAGAAATTTATGGAGGACAAACCCAAGCTACAACGAGAGATAAGGAGGAGACATCTGAGGTAAAACAGAACACCCAACCACCATATGGCGCCCCGCATCCAGTTGATATTGCTCAACTTAGTGGCCAACACAAATGTGAGGATAATACTCCGCTTGCTGCGAATAGGGATGAAACGGTGAATGATAAAGTGCTTTTTGAAATTAACGAGGGATCACATGAATATGCTGACCACTTTATTGCATTGGATGCTGTGTCCGGTACACCAACTAATTCTCGCACGCTGGAGCTAAGATCAAGGTCAGATGCAAAATTGGTTACTGGAGGGCCTCCACTAGACCGCAGTTTCACGGCTAGGCATGATAAGCCGACCAAGCCCAAAACCACTACAATCCGCAAAGCTAATGATGTGCATGGTGCTTCATCTTGAATAATCAGTTCTGGCAGTCATATAGGTTTTTCTAATACTCTTTCCTGTATGCGAAGTGACAACAATGGGATCAGCGAACAACTACTGTATCACCTGCTAAATCCCAGTTGTATGCAAAACCGCTACCTCAAGCC
>OX104064.1:77151104-77206543 GCA_944474145.2 Dicrocoelium dendriticum | reverse complement strand
TACGCTATATAATCAGAGATGTCTACCTCAACCAAATGCGAGCAAACGGTGCTCATTCTCATTTTTATGCTTCACTACTTACACACTGCTGTTGTGGAATATAGCATCGGATATATTACAACTGCATTCATCAGTTACCTCAGTCCAAGAAAGCGGCGCACGAGTAAGCATTGTCGTTTCTTTTGTTCTTAATACATACCTTTCCCATATTACTTCCCATATTACTCTACAGTAACAATTCAGTACACATGCTAAAATGCTTATATGAATAAGGGGCACCTGAAGCGGTAGACGCTTAAATTGACGATTTACACTTATGTTTACTTTCACTTCAACCATCCTACAAGACTTGCAAAACAATCGCTTTTTTACCTGTAATATATCACTGTTCGTTGTTCATTGTCCAACATTCTGAGAACTGGTTTAGCTTAGTATTGATTACTGAGGAGTAGCCGGATTTATGTATGATTACATTTGATGTATCGCGGCCTTAATAATGCGGTCTTCCAATGATATGTTTGATAACGTCCCGAGTTAAGAAAGAATGCAAGAATTGTGATCAGTTGAAAGTGAATAGCTGTGTCTCCGTATTTATTTGGTATCTGAGGGCAACCAAAGAAGACGATGAAACCAGGATTTAGACTAGAGATTAGAGAGGAAATGGTTCTCGTAACGAAGTCTATATCACGGAAAAGCGCACTCAAGTGACGCAAAGCACAATTGCTTGGTCGATGGTCCAGTAGCTAGTGATCTTTGCGAAGTATGAACTGAATACCCCGCATCTAGTGACGGGTCCAATAAAATATTTTTTATCAGACATTATTGTGAATAGGATAATATATTTTGTACTTGCGGTTGTTGCGCAAAAATGTATAGAAAGACTATCAGCTTAAGGTGAGGCTGACATAGTATATCGCTCCTCAAGTAAGGCATGATATGCAATCTGAAGCCCGACCCCTTTCACGATAACCGATTGCTATATCAGCAAGGAGGCCTTTGAGGTAGGCCAGAATTTTCATTACTTTTGGTGGTTATTGCTAACATTGTTCAGGACCATTCAGAAAGGTCTTAAGGAGCAAAATGTTCGAAATATTTGAAGCTAACTTATCTGCATGGCTGCACTGTCCGCTGCACCTATCACTGAAGATGCGTATGCTGATCCTATGCACTGAGTGATACCGAACAATTAGAGAATGAAAAGAACCGAGTTTGACGCTTTCCTGGATGACGGTGACGTCTATAATCATGATACGTAGTCAGCTGTGAATTTTTGAAACGTTTCGGAGAATCTAGACTTGTGTTTAGTCAGTCTAGGATAGGCCTGTGTTAAACGGCCAAACTGAAAGGATTCTAATTTGTTTTACGCTTGTGTGTAGGAGTGGATATTTAGAAAGTTTAGTGGGCGAACCATAATTGCTACAGATGCCTGAATTGCATTTTGGACGAAATCGCTTCTTTTGTGTGCAGTCCGTATTGTTTGTGTCTGTGATGTAAATCGCATTTTCATAAAGGTCACAGGTTCCGGCTGTCTCCATGCTGAAAAGAGCAACGTAGCGGGCAGCTGGCCAGTTTGTCAAGTTTGATAGGATCGTAGATTCAACCATCCTAGTCCGATGTGTGGCAATTGCATCGTGAAACACCCTTACCTTTAGCGCAGCGCTGACGTTTTGGGTGATGACAGGCAAAACTGTATAAAACTTATAGTCAGTGCACACTGCCGAGTTGACATTGTTCCAAGCTCTGTCGCAATGGTGTGTTCAACGTTCGAGCATAACTGATGACAGCCGGTTAACACACAGCATGCACACCGCGGACTGGTTGACGTTGCGCAGTTTGTTGCGGAAACGCGTGCATCACCCCTTACAGCTCCGATCTGCCCGTTTGTCCTCGCAGGTAATTGCCAAAATGATGGAAAGTCATACGCGTGGGTTTACGCACACAGACTGTTCGCTTGCGACTAAAGCATACGGTTCATAGTAAATATTGTGCTTGGCTTTTTCGCGTCACAACCTGCCGAATTGCATTACAATGCACTGATACACAACCCAGATGCATGGCTGTCAAACTTAGGTTTGTGTTACCTTTATAGGTGTGAAGCAAAATGGGGCGGCCTTTTTCAAACTCGGCGGTGAGGTGTTTAGATGATGATCGACGGGAAATAACCTGTGCTTTTTGCCAGAACAACTTTTCACAAAGTTGCATGCGAGTGAACAGTTATGTGAAACTTTGAATTTGACAAGGAATGAATTACTGGTGGAATGAAATATTCACCACTTTCCAAGTGGTACTGTTTATTGTCAACACATTAATTTTCAGGGAAGGCTCCTTGCGGTTATATAAATACAATGCCGGTGAACGGATTCAACAGGTATCAGAAACGACCCAATTGTGAACTGCGCGTACAGAAGCGTTTCGTGATGCAGATTCGTTATCGGATCCTTACTGCTTTGTATATCAAACTGTAAGCTCTCTCGGTTGCTATAGATCGAAATTTGCGTTCACAGCCACCGGGATCAGTCTGCTTGCAATTGTTTCAAGTTAACAAATCCTTCCACACTTTATATCTCACATCACAGTCATGCAGCGTGGACAGCATTCATCCTGTAAGCTTAATGAGCGATACGTGTTCTTCGATTGCTCTACCTGCACTGAGTTTTTGTGCCATATATGCTCTGACTGACGGAGAAGTCTACTGCACACTTGGGTAAGCCCTCCAGTGCCGAATCGTTTATCAGTTGCACTGATCGTGACGGATTCCACTGAAATTCGACGGGTGACTTACATTGTAGCGAAGCAGCAGGGATTGTTACGCATCACTTGGTCGATTAAGTTCCTCGAAATGCTCTGTGAATACAGATTATGTGTAACAGCAAAAACAGTTCCGTAGCTAAAGTAAGCGAGGTATGGGACAGTACAGCACACCGCCTCGTTTGGGACTGCAGGACGTAGACGCAAGTCGAGGCTCAGTAATGGCCTCGAAAATAGTCGATACGATTTTTGGTTTAAACTGGGGATTTCAAAGTAATGTCGGTCATTAAGAACATCGAATGAGCGTTTTCACTCCTAGGTTTTCTTGGAAACCAAGAAATCAGTAAACTAGACGGTGTTATGGTATCGAATATCAATGGGCTGACTTAAGAAAGATAGTTGCAATTCACCGAAATATAACGGGGTTATTAACCTTCTTCATATGCAACAATTAGTGGCACTCGTAACTGGAAGCAGCACAAGGGTTTTGAAGATTTCCGCATTAACCTTTCTCTTAGACTGATTTTGCATTCGCTTTGACCCACTAGAATAGGGAACTTTGTGCTGAGAACAGTACCCAGATAGCTGCTTGGCATCTCATTGTTTTCAAAACGAGCATAACCTGTAGTATTTCACATCCCAATTTCGTTTATCTCGGAGTACTTTCTATGAAGCTACTTCGCTGCGCATGAAGTAATGCAACATACATATTTAGGGATTTGGTATACCCACCTTCCTAGGTATCCAGCCAGTTCAGTTGAATTCCGTAAAAATCAGCAAGCTTGTACGATAGCTTCTCGTAACGCAACGAATCATCTTATAAAAATGTGGATGTCGCTTTGCGCGTTTGCACATCCTGCATAACATTTCTCGGTGTTTTTGTCTACAATCATCCGCTGATCAAACATAACATACTTATGCCCATTGGAATCTATTCTCACCGCCGTGTGCACCAATTCAGATGAAGCAAAATTTGCCCATGCCTCATGCTCCAGATGGAGTATGCATCGGGATACATATGGTATACGACACACACACACACCACACACGCAGGTTTGATGAATACTTTCTTACTTAACTGATTATGTGCGTACCGTTATCATTGTATGTGGAAAAATTAGGGCCGGTGAGTCACGTCATGCCAGGATGAACAGATCCGCTTGGTGGTATCCTAACATTCGCCTGTGAAAGTCACGGAAATAGATGGGGCAAATTCTGGCTTCTACGCGTTTAGTTAAACCTCTCCCTAGAGCTGTGATGAAGCGTGCGCTGAGGAAGTTATGCCGATGCTTTAACACGAGCTCCCACAACTCTTTGCTGGAGTTTACTTGAAATTGACTTCGTCGGTCTCCGATGGTTCCTGGATCAAAAACTGTGCCACACATACTCTGGACGAGTAGGTTTGATTATGTTACGCGTAAAGAGGCTCTAGTTTTCGCGCTTTTATCTAGACAAACTGGATCGCGGACCACATCATTCAATGATGCCACACTGTGGAGATTATTTCTAGCACCAGTCATGCGCATTCTATCCATGCGAGCACTCTGTGCCCAGATGAGACAACCTATGTACGATGGGCCACCGGTTTGGGCGAGAAACTTAATGCACGAGGTAGTCATCGAAATACGGTTGTGTGTGGATGTCCTAAGTGGGCGCGCGAGCTGCAGAGCTAAACGATGGCACTGGTTCCGAACATGGTCGGTTTCGGACTCATTGGTATCAATGCTTTCAGGCACCAGCAGGGCTGAATTCGTCATGTCACTCAGCAACGCATCATTAAATGTTGCAGAAGAAGTCAGCCATTCCGTTTTTCAAAAGCAGGTCATTGGTGGAAGTACAGATTATCCGCGGATGCACACTCGTTTAATGAGGTTGAGTGCGAATGCAGCAAGCCGGGACTAGGAAAAATAGATATGCTACCGTGTAACCATAAGAGATAAGTTGGCGCACAGGTCAGGGATGTAGCTGATAATACAACACTGCGCTAATGAAACATGGATGGTGGCACGCGATTCCGAATGTGCCTGTCACTGCGGCCTCCATATGACGGCCACAGAACGCCTACACCTACACAGAGAGCACGGGTGATTTGCGCTGTGACACACAGCCTTCAAATCGGCCGTTGCTGTTTTCTTCTCGGAGTATTATTTTTCAGATATCTACTGCGAATCTATCAATTTTGTATTACCACTCCCGCATTTTTGTTTATCTGGATCCTTCTGAAGTCATCGATGTTACCCTACTCTGCCGACATTTTGAAATTGTTTAGAAACGCTGTGAAAATTGCGCCTTATGTCGCCTTATGTCACAAAATCAGAAACACCATCAAACAAGTATTAAAACAATGCTTTGGTAAAAAAAGTAAACACCGTGTTTTTAGGCAAGCGAGGCTCAGACGCCGTCCAATTATAAAGCGCAAATTCTGCTAATTGTCTCTAGCAATGTACCCTCTCTCTTGGTAAAAGTACTGAGCACAATGTTACCATGCAACATAAGGAATACGCACACGCAGGTATTGTGCTACAATAAACTTGGTTTACTCCTGAAGTGGTCTAGGTGGTTCTTCAACTCGGTGGATACCGCTTCTTGAGGACCGGTCGCACTGGAAAACCGCCGAATCGCGAGGAGGCATTGTCACATCTAAACGAATCATAGTGTAATTCTATAACTTTGCTCTCTGCATTATCAACATCAAAAATCAGCTGTCATTTAATCGATTATGAACCGAAATTTCTGAGTGGATTTCTTTTCCTCGTCATCGGAAACATCTACTTGGCCCCCGACACGCCATCAACTGTTTTCAACAATATTGCAGATCTTTGCTCACCAGCATTGCAGTTTAAAATTGGGTGCTCTGTCTGTATCGTTTTTGGTGACTTTAACGAATCTAATACGACGTTGATGAAGTCATTTGGTTTCAAAAATGCGGTACCTTTCGAAATCAGACTCGATGCGCAATTGGATTTCGTTTTCACAAAAAAATTCAATTGTTTTCCACTTTAAACGGAACTCCTCTCAATAACTCAGACCATTGTGTCCTGAAGAGTTATCCACTTACCTACAGCAAGACCAAACTTGTGTCTTAGATAAAAAAGCCCTTCAAAACCATTAGACCGCGGGACTATTCAAGGAAATATTTTGCAAATCTCCACGTGATGCTGGCTTTAACTGATTTTAACATTTTTAAAGGCGAAAACTTATCATTGGATTCTGAACGCTTTATTGAATATGTCAGTTTCTGCTTTGATCTGTGCTTCTTCGTTGAAGCTATCTGTCTACGTATGGACAGGTTCTCTTTACCACGACTGAAGCAACTTCGACGAAAGAAAGAACAGATATATAGATACAAAATATCCGTCCTTTAAACAATTAACTTTAGCAATAAAATCAGAGGTAATGCGACTAAATACTTTGTACATCGAAACTGTGTTAGATAATCACGACTACTGTGACCATTGGAGGCTTTGAAAGCGGTTGTATGGCACAAATTCCCTAAAGTGTCTTGTTAATGTAGATGTGGACAGATTCACTACAGAAGTTTGTGCTTCTCCACAGGGTATATCTTCCGTACCCTCTTTCCTCAGTCACTCTTTATCAATTGGATGTCTACAGGAAACTCGAAAAATGGAAGCTTACTAAGTCTACTGGACCTGATGCTTTTAGCCCTACACGTTCTACTAGGGTGCGCGTACTAATTCGTCGTGCCCTTAACCACTTTATTCAACCGATGTCTGATGAGTAGCCCAATCCCTGACATTTGGAGATCTGTAATGATAACGCCTGTGACCAAGAAGTAATCTCAGAGCTATCGTTCGAGTGCACTTACGTCGGTGATGTTGAAGGTCTTTGAGGAACTGCTTGTACCCACAATATCCATGCGCACCCAGGTAGACGATGCGTACCAGTTTGGCTATAAACCCAAACGCTCCACACCGTGTGTTGTATTGTACCTAGTACATTCGGTATTATCAGAAATGGATGCGAAATGCAGAGCAGTGCGCCTGATGTTGCGCGATTATTCAGATGCTCTTGGGAGTATCAACGAATCTATTCTACTCAACCAACTGCTCACGAGTGGGGTAAATACAAATGTCTGCAGCGTGATCACAGGCTACTTTACAAACCGTACCCACTTCACCCAGCTTAACGATAAACATCCTCTAACGTCGCAGCGAATGTGCCGTTTTCAAAAGAGCGATTGTCTCTCCCATACTGTTTTCCATATTTATCGAAGACCTTCCCATCCTGTCCAACTTTAACGGACGCAAGTTTGCATATGATGTCGTTATTGGGTGTATATCTTCGACCGTTGCGACATCTACTCATCAAAGTGTGCTGGATGAGTTTGTGCTGCGGTCAGCAACCTGGTCTCATTCTACACATTTGTAAATGCTGTGATATAACCGTCTCTTTTTCGGGCTGATAAGCTGCAAGTAGTTTCAATGTCAATTCCTCACTGTCTGTGAGTGATCACTTCGTACCAATGAGATCGGCTGTCAAATATCTTGAAGAGTAAATATCCCAAAATCTATATTGGTCTAGCCAAGTCGCCGAAACATTTGACAAAGTTAAACTGTTTTCTTATGCCCCCTGACTTAGAACGCTTTCCGTACCACCTGCTTTGAACGTTAAATGTGTGACCGCATGCATTCTGCCTCAATGGTTTTACTGCTCCGCTGCAAAGTTTCCTGGACTACTAAATAAGATTACACACTGCTCATAGGTTCGGTAAGACTTATTTCTGGATGCAGTGGATGATCTAGACAGGCAAAGGTCCTTTATTATAAACAAGCATGTAGACACTTGTATTAGCTTTTCTTCAAGGTTCTAAATGGCCCTTTCCATCCACGGCATGGAGCTCTGTCGAAAACGCTATCTGTTTCTCCTAAACGCTCTCTAAGACGCTTGTACGGCTTCTCACCACAATTCTATCCTACCGTGCTTTTCACGATTATATGTGGAATCAAGGAACCTCATGAACATGCTGCGTAGTTGTTTGCTTGAGTGAGATGCAAACATTTTTAATTTCACCATTTATTTGTTTTTATTCACTAAATCTCTTGTATTTATCCGTATGCATGTGTCGTGGAATAAGCTGAAAATGTATATACCTAGGGGCATAAAGCCTATTTTGGCGTCACTTGACTTGATAGTGTGAACCGGGAGATGTAGATGGGAGCCAAGTTTCATTTACGGAGCCAACCCACACTTCTTTAACAAGCAAAGCGGAAGGATTTATGCCTACATAGGAAAATGCTGCGTGCAAGACATACACAAGAAAGTAGCTGGGCCGTAGTCCGCCCCACAGTGAACGTAGGGGATCAAACTTTGAACTTAACATGGTCAAGAAGCTCGTGCACCCAAGCAACAACCAAGTGTTTCCTGGGAGTAGTGTAATCGGTGCAGCGGTTTATCGACAGGCAGGCAATTTGTCAACCTTCACATAAAGCGCAGGTATAACGAGGATATCAATCATCTGCCAAAACCTTGAATGCGAGAGACCCAACACACATGCACAAGTACAGAGCAAATGCAGTGATGAGGTGGCATACGTAACTAATCGACCGCATTAGTGGCCTGGGTCAGTAAACTGGTTTAGTTAACAGCGTGCTTACGAGGCGCTGCGCTGATGCTTACCTACAGATCTTATTCAACGCCCTTTAGATGGTGGATCGTCATGGCCGCCCTGATCGCTTACCAAATCAGTCTGACTGAAGCGCTCGCAACTGCATATGTCACAGCACCACGTGCTTGACGTTGATTGGTTAGAATTCATCAGCGCCTCACGCTTCCTCAACCTATGTTAATCTTCTGCATACAATAGTGCTTTCTCCTGCATCTGAACAACTGCCGTCATGATTTGCTTACGCCATTGGTGTCAATCCACTGCCTTTGATTCCCAACATCTAAAATGAACACCAGTTCCTGATAAAACCCCCTTGATCATGACCTGGTAGCGTAGTTTCCATATTCCGCTGCATGCATCTGACGTCCTTTCCGCACATAGTTCAGGTTTCACTGCTGTATGAAAGAACAGACACAACCATCGACAGTGCACCATCAGTGTTATCCCAATGGTCAGATGGAATTGCAATTTGAAAAATTTAATTGCCGTCTTCGGTACTTGCTTGCACATCTCGCTCAGAAACTGCATGTCGAACCGAGTACAGTTCTCAGGAAGCAAAGCTAGGAGGTGGTTTCAAAAACGTCCGTACCACATATTTCATTTTTTGTGTAGGCCGAAAATGACAAACACTCGCTTGTGTCGATGGTGAGTTCAAATTTAACTGCTATCGAAGCGGGAGTCGTCGTTATATGCTGCGACTCATTGGCCGTGTGTGCAAGGAAGGCAAAGTCTTATGCAAACCGCAACGTACGAATGGTTACCTCACACACTAAGGTTCTAGCTATGAGGTGCGGATGTTCATCAACCCACCAGTAATACGTCGCTCCACACAGACACCATGAGCACAAACTGTATCGAATGCACAGGACGTCAATGCACACAACACACGTCAATACCCATGATGTCAAACTTGCGTGCAAGTGCTGTCTACTGACCCGTGGATTACACCTACACAACTCCCGTTGGAGACATTCACATACCTACCCGACAGAAGGTTTGTATATTGGGAATAGACGCTTTTCTTTCGAGTAGACAAACCTGTTCATGGTGTGTACACTATCTCCCGGTCGACAGCCTAAGAACAGCCCGGGTTCCGCATGCAAATTCTACTTTTAACTGTTTTTTCCTTGACGGGTTCTTTCCGCTGACAATGAATTCGCGCTCTTTTGTCTGGGGGCTGGTTTTTGATGCCTGGTTTTACTGTGCGAGCCAGCGCTGAAGAAATAAACATGTAATTATCAACCGATTGCTTGCACACCAGTTGCTTTGAAGACCACTGAGAGGCGTATACTTAAAATGGTTTCAGCCCATAGGCATTTGGATGACCCACATCCCTTTGCATATCGCAGCTCAACTTCCACCTTAGATGCTGCAGCATGTCTGGTATATACTGTGCTCTCGTTAGTGAATAATAGAAGCTAATCTATCCGCATCTGTTTCCAGGATATTAACAACACATTTTCTTGTATGAACCGCGGAGCACTGTTAAGAAATTTATTAGGTTCCGGAGTGCAATACGCTGCTGTTTTTATATTGGGAGATTGGTTAACTGGTACACTGGTGTTCTTCAGGAAGCAATTGTGTCACCATTCATATTTTGAACTTAGTTCCTGTCTGAAGAAGCCAAGTTGCTGTAGTATGCTGAGGATGTAATCCTTGGCGTCTATTATCCAACCATAGAGTCTTCGGTCAGACGACGAAACTTCCTGACCAACCTCACAGCTTGATTACCATCCCATTGCCTACTGTTAAAAAAGTTGCAATCCGAGGAGATCTGTTTCCGCTGTTCAAAAGAAATCAATACCACCAGATCCTAACACAATAGCTGTAAATTTGCCTTGGCGGTGAATATTTGACGTTTTCCACCTCATAAAATACTTGAGTGTGACACTGTGCATTAGTCAAAGATTATAAGACTCTCATTCGATGTTACACATCTCAGATCTCCTTTTGTACCCCGTATTTTAACCAAGCGTCTTGTTCTTGCATGTGTGTTATCCTACTGGACCTATCGCTCTCCAGTGAACCTTCCTGGTCTCTTGATTAAGGCCCTTGACGTAAATGGCAAAGCAGTGAAAAATCCATGACGGTGTAGTAGCATCTCAAGCCTGGAAATTCTTAACATCATTGTAGCCAGCTATGTCAACATCCTTAACAAGTTCGAATCTAAAATACCCACCGATGTTAGTCATCCCCTCCATAGAGCGTTGTCCGAATGTGTATCAACTTCTTCAGTCAATCTTAGCTACAAAGCTATATACGCCGCAAATGGGCGTATGGTACATCAATGGTACCTTTGCCCGTCAGGTTATTTGGACGATAAAGGTTCTTTCATTCATGAACTGGTTGGTAAATTAGTCTAGTGATAGTAGCTCTGTCAACCTTTTTTCGACCATTATGGTTTTGTATCCATCCTCCTATACTTTTTGTTTATATTATTTACCCCTCTCTGTGTTAGGTGTGTTAGAGCTGAATATTCAAGCTTCGTGGGTAAATAAAGGACGTTCTTGACTTGCATTGACGATCTGCCTGACGGCAGTCCTCCTTACTACCGATTGTGTTTAAAAACTCTAACCTGGTCCAACGAATGATATCTACGTATACCCAGGAAATATCATGGATGTTTGGCACGACCATGTGGCTTAAAATTTTCTTGTGAAGTTAGGTGACTTAACTAGTGCGGATTTATTTCGGTAGGCCCACCGGCAATTGCTCCTTCTCTAACTATGTAACTTCGTGATCAACTGATGGGTGCAGTTGTTTTGTGCCTGCAGCACACACGGCAACGCCGTCTTGCGCGATCATCTAGAGATTGTACCGTCGCTTATTGCTTCCGGTGCCACAAGCAATGAACACTTTATTGAATAATCGAGCATTACATCAGTACTGCGCAGCATCTATTCTTTTTCGTCCTTATTCTTCACGTCCATACGGTAAAGACGGCAGGTTGTTTTGCAACTGATGGACTATTGACTAATGGATGAGTTGGGGAGATTAGTAAGTTTCCGAGTTTGTCGCTTAACTTTGTGCACGACACATGCTGTTGTGCCCACCGAGATGAGAAACTCATTTGCAGACTTTTCTTCACGATCCGTGATGACATGTTTAGTGCGTATTGGGGACCATACCTTTCGGAGCAGCAGTAGTGGTAATAGCCTTGATAGCAGAAGTTGCGCCTCAAATAAATCAGGGATGGATGCACTTGACTGGCAGATTGACTCTTATTTACATTTGGGACCACATTACTCAAGTTCCATCCGAATTAACTAGCGAATGGGATAATGGACACTGTCGCGTTGAGGATAACTTTCTCAAAATCAGAAGAGAAACCAGTGCCACCTGAGCAACGCAATGTTGCACGCAGAATACCGTGCCAAAACTGTGAGAACGAGTATGTTGATCAAACAAATATGATGGAGTAGCGATGTGTTCATCCCTAGTACCGCTGCTAGCAGATGTATTCATGAGAATCTTAGAGAACAGCAATCTGAGAGCAGTCATTGTTGTTTTGTCCTACTACGGTAGATATATGGATGGTATATTTTGTGTGACATAGGGTGTTGCACAGAGCAACTTTTATCCTAATTTAACTTAGCGCACGACTATGCAAATTGCATCCATGAATCTAAACGTCATGATACGACGTTTTTCCTAGACGTCAAACTTAGCAGAAGACCAGGTGGGTTTATGCAACCAGAGTGCGTACAAAAGCCACGCGGAATACACAGTATGCACAGTATGCCAGCTTTGTCCCACTAAATCAGAAGCGGAATTTAATTAGATATTAAACCGCGAGGGCATGGAGGATATGTAGTGAGGACACGATTCCGGACGAGTTGCTTTTCTTAGCTGGCCTTTTTGAGAGAAAGGACTATCCCGGAACGTCTATTCGGAGAGATATGGAGTCCCGGGAAGCTAGGTCTAAAACCGATTCGGTTGGAAATAAATGGGTTTATCTATCGTTGCCATTCAAAGGTGATGGAGTAACTCAGGCAAGGTCTAAAAGGCTATCGGATGCCATAAACCAGACCTAGTGCGCAGTTAACTTAGGGCTAAGATTTAATTCGACTCAAGGACAGAGTTAATCAGTAAAGTAGTTTTTGCTGTATATACTCCTCGCTTGTGCATGTCGAGCAAGATATATCGCTAGAACCACCAGGAGACTGTCTTAGAGAATTCGTAAGCATTGCCCGAATTGGCGGTGTGCAGGTGGAGCGAAACAGTGACTAGCGCCGGGTGGGCAAATTTAGTTGATTTCAACCACCAAATTGATACTTAGCAACGTTTTCAGCTATTTACCGCGCGCCTGGATGCCACGCACGAGCGGTAAGGTGTCGCTTACTAGCCGTAGTCGAAGCGATCGCCATGCGCCTCCAGAACCCGGACTTATGTAGAAAATTCTCAACGCGAATAAGTAAGCACAGACGAGCCGGCATGAACCATTTTGCATCATCGTTTGTCTCAGCACCCGTCGATGAAGAAGGACACCAAGTCGATTGGAGGAAAACAGGAATTGTGTCACATGGAGTATCAAGAAAGAGAGGGTTTTATCGAGGTATGGTTCTCTACAAGAAACGTGGTGAACATGTGCCTGACCTCGACCCTGTCCATTAGCAACAGTAAAAGCATGTGGACTGCATGGAAAACGCATGCTTGAGAAAACAGAATGTGGCAGAAGCAACTTTGTAGCTGCTTTCATGATGAGATTTCCAAGGCACATCCAAAGCTGAAACAACGTTATAGCAGCCAAAGTAAATTACCCCTGCAGTGTGTGGATGGAACTTGAATACTGAAGTCCGAAATGAATATGAGAATTAACCTGCCAGCAGACTGTGTTAAACGCATCCCCTGCTATCAAGGCTATCATTACTATTACTACTGCTAAAACAGCTACAACCATCAGTATGCATAAAAGACGGCACCACAAGTGATGAAGAAAAGTCTGAGATCGAGGTACTCAGTTGATCAGTACGGTAAGCAAAATACCTCTACTTTTAAGCAACCTAAAGAAGCGAATCGGTACGGTCCATCAAACCTTCCTTTTGGTCACATTTATCACCTTCACACGGTGAAAACGGTAGGCTGTCTTCCAAACGATGGATTGCTGATTGAAGGATGAACTTACACGACATTCTGAGTCTTAAATCGTCCCAATTCTACACAGCGTTTAAGCTACAGACAACCTTGTCTCATCAACCTACTTCTTGATCGGGACTCATGAACTAGCGCCGCTGACAAAGTAGTATTCATAGGTGCTATTTACTTAAAGTTTGCCCAGGCATTCTACAGAGTCAATCAGTTAGTACTCATCCGAAAACTTGGTGCCTATGACCTCAACGGTAACCTCCTCACCTGGTTGGAAGGTTACGTGCGCGTCAAAATAATCAAGGTAAGAAAGGCCGACACTCAGTCCGAAAGTCTAGGTGTCTCCAGTGGCGTGCCGCAAGAACCATCCACGGCCCGCTACTGTTTTTATTCCATATCAAGGACTTCCCAGCAACTATTCAATCTTCAATGTAAATATTTACAGATGACTCTAAGAGCGGGAGAGTTACTTGCTCTACATCCGACTGTGTCCATCTCCAGAACAATCTAGACCACTTCTACGAATGGAGATAAATGAACTAACTCCCCCGAACCCTGCAACGTGCTACCTGCTGACTTTGTGCATCAATTTCAGCATCACATGTGTTTCGAGGCAGCACGTTCTACGACACTTGACGTGTGAAGACTTGGGTATTCTTCATTCAAGAGTGTTGGCGATTCGCCCCAATGTTCATGGACAGCCATTGTAGTGAACCTGTACTCCTGGTGCCTTTGAGCGACAGCTATTACTATTGCTAACTAACACGCATATTCGTCCCTATTTTGCTTATGCCATTCAGGTCTACTGTTTATACTTAAAACGAGGCATTCATCTCTTGGAGCAGACCTAAGGAGGAGCCGCCGAGGCAGCACGTAAACTACCCGGTTTTAGTTATGAAATATGACTTTCTTTGATTGGTAGGTTCTCCTCAGAGTACTGATGGCTTCCTGGTGAGCTATCTCCCATAGACCGGATACTAATACGGAACGATCATCCATGTAAATCACTGCTGACCCTGGTCCCTTACGAACAGTGCTGATGCCACAACCTGCAACTAGTTTCGCTACACTCCCGTTTGGACTGTAGAAAGATTTATTTGTTAAAAGTTGTTCACACTGAGATACATTATTAACACCTATGATGAACGCACCGAACGTCGTTACATTCGAAAGAAAATTATGCTTTCAGCTAAATGGAAAGGGACGCAAAGTAGTGTGATAAATTGCAATGGCTAAACGGTTGATAATCTTGGTTCCACGTCGGAATATTTTCATATTCATTTTGTTTTACATTTGTCATCCTGTAGGTCTTGTAAACTTAATGCTATTTTCCCCTCATACACTACCAAACTGTTAAGGTTTTGAAAGGAAAAGTAGCTTTTGTGCACTGGGCTTTCGGATTTAATTATTAACCAATGGTTGTAATGCGGATAGATTTCACAGAGATTGTGACCTTGTTACCATTGTTCCTAAAGCGTGTTGTCTCAAGCGAATGGATTTATCCGGAAGAATGGACAGCCGATACTTGAAAATGCAAATGCCTAGATTTCGTTTGTCCACATATGGGTACATGTGGAAATCTGGCTATTCTCTCTGCACTGGGCTTTTAGTGTTAGATTTGCGTCATCCACATACTGTTCATTGATCTGCTAAATTACACCCATGAGCTGGAATGTATCGTGCTACTTGTTATTTCATTACTGAATGAAATAAACTTCAATACTTTACCAATTTTCGTCTACAACGCGAAACAATGCCAACTTCCCCAAAAAGACATCTATTATCCATCTATTAGAGAATTTATAGAGTAGTTAGGTTAACTATCAGAACCAAATCTATGGAGATATCGATTGTAGCGAAATGAATACAGATAACAATGTATACCTTAAAGTCTACTCGGCGATGAATTATCAGTGGATGGATGGCGCATTTGATTCGCTCAAGTTCATCAAATTGCATTAAGCTTTTTTTTGAAAACAGTCAATAATCCGATCTTAACAACGTCCCAACGGACCATGTTACTTCGTCTGTGAAGTGCGGAGCTATTTTGCATAATCTTCTTCACAGCGACTTTGTCCAAATGAGTGATATAGCATGTTATGCTGATATGGGAGTTCGCATTAATTATAATAACGATCCTTCGGTCAACTCTAACGGTGCGCCTATGAAATAATTTCTGCCTAGAGGCATACAGACCGGAGTACTTTGACACAAAGTGGTCATTTTTGTTCGCCTTGTCTGCAGCTATAGTGGTGTATAATCCATTTAGCACTGAGGGTACCAAATGAAAAAAGTGAGTGAATACCGTATTATACCTCGTGACGACGATATGGTTTCCGCACACTTTTAGTGGGACTGACTGCTTTTATTTCCAGCTCAGTCGTATTTCTTTGTTGAAAGCATGTTTTGGGAAACCGGAAGAACACGATTTTTCAGTTCATTAACTAATCATCTGTCTTATGTACAACTGTTGAGTTCAGACCAATTTAAATACTGATACAGAATATGTGAACCGGTTAAATCTCGCTTTGCCTCCGCAAACCGACACAAGCACCACGGAAAGTAAACACCGTGCGCGGTTTGTATCAAGCGCCGAAAATTCACTTACCGGATTTTGCAACTTTCACATTTTAGAAAGTTGTAACAATAGACAATATATGCTTAATACCTTAACGCTCTCCGTCACTGCGGCGCGCAAATCTGCCTTTGTTGTTCCTCACATGTGCATATTTAGAACCCGGTGTTTCTAAACTTCTGCGGTGCGACAATGAAAGAATTCCGAAATCCATCCTTTTGCATTGTACATACTAAATTTGGTATACTTATCTCTTGCTAGTCAAAATGCGTTTATTAGAATGAAGTGACAATGTTCAACAACGTCTTCCCATTAGTCTTGTCCGTCCAGCTGGTGCTGACGATCGTTCGAGCCGTCATTTCCAGTTACCTTGATTCAATTCAGTGGCATTCGCTTAATGTGAAAGTCGCGTGCACCGCCAGCCGAACACTTAGCTCTGTCCCACTCCGATTTTGGGATATTTCTTCACCATGTTACCATGTTATTTACCCTGTTAGATAAATTCATCAAAGTTTTGCTCACACCAATTTGACGGCACAGCTGGTTTCTGCGTTCACACATACTGTCTGGTTTGTTGGTCTCAATATTGTTAGTTTATATCCTCAAGGCAACATTAGGCACGATGTCCCCTTCGGTGTTCGGTTGACATGTAACGAGCTAAACTTACAAGTTCGTTACCACTAAATCATTGTTTGAATGTTTATATGCGATTGCTCATTTACTTCAGCCGTTGAACCTGGGTTATTTTAACTAAAACATATTGTGAAAGCCGAATAAGTACGCTGCACATACTTACTCGGAACGGATTTACCGTCACAACCCTAAGCACACACGTGTGTGCTTATATTCATTCGGGCCAGCTTCACAAGCGCCATTAAATGTAGTCCGTATTTCGGATCTAACATGTGCAGTTTCCCCACTCATCCCGAAGAAACGCGCAAGCGAAAGTTTCTGAATCCTGTACCACATGGCAACATTTGCGATCGCAAACAAGGGCAAACCATTAGATACATAGGACTGACCATCAACCACAGCTGTCGAACGCTAAAGTGGGTATCTATAGGATATCTTCGGTCCTTTATCGCACAGTAACAGTCTCGACTATTCAGAGTGATTACCGAGCAGACGACGCAGTTGATTAAACCTGTCCCGCTGGCACTGGGCGCACCAAAATCGCAACGGCTGTGTCGGACTTGAACATACAGCCAATTCAGCGCGTAGGGGCAGACGGGCCACCACGTGCACTCGGTCATTGACCTGACTGACTTTGATCGACGCTGTTGTTTGTAACGACCAGCCAAAAGATGCCCATTTTAACGGGTCCAGAATGACCGTATTATGTGACTTTTTCATGGAAGCAAGATGAACGAACTGAAATCCAGTGTTCCAATTGCCTCGGCAAGGCTCATTTCAGGTGTTCCAAGCTTACAGTAAACCATCCGAAGCAACATAATCATAGACCAGATCATGTGGTTCTCTGCAGTATATATGGTCATTACATTGGTGATAATTTTACGTGAACTATCAGAGAAACATGAAGTCTAGTGGCAATGCTTGAATAAAGCAAGAGCACCAAAACCGCCACATTAGAAGGAAGCGTGTTATAGAGTAAACCCCAGTCCTGCTTATTAGGCTGCGCCTCGAAACTGAGGTAGTAAGCTGGGAAGCGTGTTAATACCGCGTCACATGTGGCTTTGAACTTTAATACCGCCAAGGGCCTAAATAAGCCCGAAGCAGGCACCGCCAGTCCGAGTGGAATAAGTACGACAAGGGCTTTATTCACACTCCAAACTGTTACGAAATTTCAGAATGGCGTCGACCTTAATGTTAGTTGGAACGTTGTTGCTACCAAATGCAACAGGAAAGTTAGCTATTCATTTACCCCCATTGGACCAAAAATAAATTATGAAGGGGAAACTGTGCTAACAAAACTTACGTCAGTTGTATGCAAACCAGCTAGACGTTCGACATCAAAACATGGTGCGCAAAAGGTTATTGATAGGCCACTTAGTGCCGGTTCGGTAATCTGTACTAACCTAACAGACTCGGCTTCAAATTCCGTAAAACGAAAGCAAATCGGTGGTGCGAACCAGTGTAATATCATATGTGATATTCTATGTGTTGTAGTTAAGCACGCTAAGCTGACGCGCGTCAACCGTTACCCAAACTTGAAGCGGATAATTATCTGAGTTATGTTGACTTCCGCCGACAAAACAGAAGCTGTTCTGTTATTGGCAGCTCACCTCCAGAATAGATCATGTTCCATCTGCACTGTCTGGGATATTCCATGAAAAGCGTAAACAGGCGAAGCACGGCTTGGAAGAATACTAGGAGAAATCCGTATCCAGGACCATCCTTGTACATGGTTTTTTAAGGGTAGAGGACACGAAGGGTACGGAGCGACCGCCCACGATCGGGAGCTCTGGCGCGATATTAGCGAAACTCTGTTGTTGGAAAACGTCGAAGCACAACAGATGTTGAAGCTACGTAGATCGCCAAGTCACAAAGGTTGTGGTCCGAGGATCGTGAAGGCCGTTGATCAATCCGGAAGGATGAAAACATGGGTATTGGAGTGCTGGTATGCGGGTCTCAGCAACATACCTTCTGAGCTCCGGATCAAAGCAGCGTCTCCTAAGCAAACACACTGGAGAGGCGATTTAACAGAACCACTTCCCGACAACGGTGCGGAAAACAGTACTCACAAAGCAGTCGCAACTGATGAGGAGCTAGTGGTGAAATCCATGGATCTGACAAAAGCGCTCGCTACCACCCCATACACAAACCGATTAGTGGCCGACTTTTCACTGGTCGGCGTAACCGTACCCCAAAACCCATATCACCTGAACCACTACTGCGATCAGAGGCACTCTCCTGCATGTGCACTAATGCACAAAGTCTCCTGTACAAGCATGGTGAACTGCGGCTACGTTAGGCATCATACGCCTGGGACCTCACACTCGTAGAAGAAAATTGGTTGCATTCATAAATTACCTGCGCCAAAGTCGCAATGCAAGGTAAGTGGCTTCTTCGAAACGATCGCCCCAGCAAGAGTGGTGGCGCACTTTTATACTACCCTGTGACCTGCAGTTCGAACCGGTAGACAATCCGGAAACTCTGATCATATACTCGTTCTAGTGTAATCTGCGAACGAGACACAAAGACACTTGCCTTGTGGCAAATGTTTATCGCCCTCAATATCTACCCCAGAGATGGACACAGCCTGACATCAGCCATGGGGAAGAGCCTGCGACGAAAATATATCCGTGTTCTCATCACAGATGGCTTCCCCATTTATCATCTGGAAGTTGCGACAAACCCAGTGATCAATTTAAAGCCGACCTGCAAGAGTTTATTTCAGGGATGCTACACTTCAACCTTTTCAATTCGCCCAACCAAATCGGAGCTGGAAATAAACAATTCGCGCTTGAGTTAGTGCTGACGAAGGAAGAGCTAAGAAATCGAGAAGCCAATGCTGGAGCGTCCTCTGGGTCTGAGTGATCCCGTAACGATACTGGATGAATTTGTGCGTTATGCGGAGTATCGAAAAGTACACATGGACTTGTATATGACCATCAAGCACCACGACAAACTAACAGAACTTGTTAGAGGAGCCTTCTGGGGGTTTTCGGAGGACTATTCCATTGATACTGCCTAAACTGACTATGCTGGCAAGTGAAGTAATCTGAGCGATTCCGCATCGGATAAAGGCCACTTCCTTCTGCAGCAGCTACATCATTCATTCGGAGCAGATCCTGAGATCACATGGTGGTAAGAGAAGCAGCGTCGCCTGAGTAAAAACAAACACCAGCAGATCCAAGCAAAACTACTTTGTACTAACAACAAGCTTCTGTACAAATATGTCAACAGCTTCCGGAAAGTGAAGTGTCGGTTTCCTCCCTCAACTCAGAAAATGGATGTGCTCAAACCGCCGAAGATACAGACAACGTAATATGGCTGCAATATGCTCTCATATTCGGAAGTGCCACCAGCATGTGCCCCATATCTGTTCCATTTCCGCAGACGCCAGTATTTACAAATGTCACGTATAGTTCAGTGACCGTTTTTAGAAAGCTGATATCCATGTAAACCCATAGTATCCCGCTGTTGACAGCATTCCCTCGAAAGCACTGCAGTTGGCAGATGTGAGGATATCTGTGCCATTAACCCGATTTTTTCTATGCCTGGATACAAAGCAGGTTCCTCGTGTGTGGAAACAGGGTAACATTACCCCGATTTGTAAGAGTGGTAGCCGTTCGTAGTCCGCCAAGTATCACCCAATTATTCTCCGCGCGGTACTTTCAAAGGTGATGGGATCAATCAAAGCCGAAGCACTAATGGGCCACCTTGTAAGATCCAATCTCAAAGCGCCAAAGCAACACGGATTTCTTCAGCATCGATCATGAACTACAACCCTACTGACTGCGCGTGGCAGTTGAACAGAAAAAGTCGATAGTGGCAGCAGCGCTGACATTATCTAGATAAACTTTTCTGAAGAGTTCAACCACTTAGCTCACTAAATATTTTTTAAAAAGCTACAAACGTACGGAATTGGGAATCCTGTCCCTGGATGGATCGGAAGTTGCGTTCTTCAGCTGCGGCTTCAGGTTTGGTTCCAGGCTCACTTTCTGATCCTTTTGACGTAGACTTCGGTGTTCCACAGCGGTCAGTGTTGGGGCCGAGTTAATACTTGATCTTTATCCACGACCTAGTGCGTATCATCTGATCGAATTTCCTGCTCTTTGCCGAGGACATTAAGATATGATAAGCGGTCAGTATTCAGGAAGATCATGATGTGCTGCAATGGTCAAAGGCAAATCTACTTCCGTTTGACGCAAGCAAGTGCAAAACTATCAAATGCGTCACAAGCCCACTAACGTATATACGTTTGGAGACCACCTCACAAGAGCTCGAAATTGAAATAGTGAGGGTAGACGACGGCTGTTCGGCGCAGTCATTGCAAGCGTACAAAACCGCGAGCTAACATGTTGGTCTCTAACTCAAAGCGTTCGGTCGTTTCGTATTATCTTCTTCTCTCAAATGCTCAACGCATTTGTGAGGCTCCATGTTGGTTACGTGATTCAGGTGTGGCAACCTAGCTGAAACCCCATTTGGTTGCACTGGAGGCCGCATAGCGAAGAGTAACCAAAAGTGTGAAAGCGCTTGTTCTCTCTGCCACACAATCTGTAACTGAAAGCCCAGGGAGTGTACAGCAAAAGTTATCGCCGTCTGTGCAACGGTACATTCCGGCTTACCAGACATTGATGAACCCCGGCCACGCTTGCCGCCACCAACTGAAACTTACCGGCAACACAAAATTTAGGGGTCACCAACTGAAACTGGCCACACAATACAGTCGGCTAAAACGCCACCGGAATTATTTCTTCTTCAAATTTGTCAACCGTGGAACCCGCTCTCGACTTTTGTCATTTCTGCGCTCACGCTAACCATATTTAAAAACGGCTCGACGACGCTTTACATTGCCTGCATTGTTTGACCTGATTTAAGTTCAGTGAGTGATGACACGACGCAGATAGACATCGTTCTCATTAATCGCTACTAAGTAGGTGTAAACGGTCATACTAGTATTTCATTAATGCAGTAAGAAGACAGAGGTTGCGATATGTTAACATTTCGATTGCTCTCGTCAGTCGCGACGCAATACAGGCAAGACAAAACACGCAATAAATAGGGTCCACACTTAGTAACAAAGATGATAAGAAAGATAAGAATGACAGAGACAGATCCTCGACCACGGGTAGTAAGCGTGCATGAGTTTCTAGTAGTTCCGCAAGTCTGGTTTGAGCCGTCTCTAGGTGAGCGGACGCCACACGTCTGAGGTTAGCCGCAGAGGGCTTGAGTTTGTTTTTTACGCTTGTCTGGTTGCACCCACTGTTAGCTATATCTATGCTTATCGGTTATTGTTAATGGTACTGAGGAGACAATACGAAATGCATGCATCTACCAGCCTTCGTCTTCTTTCTGTGCTTTTCAAATTGTTGAAGGGAACTAACCGCTTTAAATGTATTTAATCGCAAGCTTTGTCTGAGGACCCGAGTCGTTCTGCTGTCAGGTGTGGGCGCCCTGTCAGTTTCCTAGTCCATTCGCTTCGGGGGTTAGGAAGTGGTCGAATACCCTCTTTCCGTAAAACCTAATCATGGGAGACAACAGGTCTACGGGTTATAAGCACACAGCTCGATTGGTGTAGAGCACGAGCGCGACGCGTTTTTCTCTGACGATGGGTGAGCACCTCCGAGTGTTCAATGGTTTGGTACGTTCCGCCTCAAGGCAGGCAGGCCCAGGTCGAATTTGTGCAAACCTGCTAAAACTCTCCTGCGTCTGGCCGTGGTCACAGGTGTGTATCTTACTACGTTCGCAAAACACAAACGTATTGTTCCAGAACTTCAAATGTTCAGGTGACCGTGCAAAAGTAGATCCCAATTTGTCTTTTCAAGCACATTCCCGAGCTAGCTCGGCTCCCCATCGACTTTTGGGTTAAGATATTGAGTCAAATGCCCCGGGCGGAGTCCCTCAAGCCAACCTCCAAACCACCAACTGCCTTGTTGATCAGGCTATTGAGCCAAAAGCACCGGGTGAAGTCCCTCAGGCGAACCTCCGGAGCACAAGCACTATCACTCGTGTGATTGCCCACCAGTGCGATCATATGCATACGAGCAAAACACTCGGCATCGGGCGTTGGAATGTGTGCACATTACTAGACCGAAAGTCAAATTAGCGCCCCGAGTGACTCACTCCACTGGTCGCGATGGAACTGGCGCTCGGCAACATCAATATTGCTACCCTCAGTGAAACCTGACTCGCTGAGCAAGGTCAGTTGCATGAAGCTAGTGCTGGCTATACGTTCTGTTGGGTGGACAACGCCATCTCAGCAACACGTAAACAAGGGGTCGGAATTGTAATATCCCATCACCTAAATGCACACGTGATCAATATTACACTTAGTTATCCTCCGTGATACGGTCTGTGCCGAGGAGCGACTAACTATTTCTTCCGGGAAATTACAACGCGCGCGTTGGGCATGATGCATCGCTGTGGATAGATAATCGCTCCGCTGGGCATTGGTTCAGCGAATGGAAACGGAGATAGGCTGCTCTCACTGTGAGCCACTCAGGGCCTGACGATCACGAACCCTCCGTTTGCACTGAGTGCGAGTAGTATAGCAATTTGGATGCACCTAAAGAGAGGTCATGCTCACATGCTCGACTATGTCATCGTGCGTCAGCGTGACATGTGTGCAGTCCGCACGGCACGTGTACATCCTGAAGCAGTGAGAAACTTTTCAAAACTTGGTGCGCCACAAACTGTACATATAGCCTGTCCAAAACTTCAACTCCCCCTACTCTGTTAATACAAGACAAAGGATCACCCATTCGGGTTTGTGGTAGCGGGCACTAAATTGCTAACTGTCCAATAGTAGCTGTTGGTCTATCTCAAAATGTCCCACCAAGTCACATGGGTGTAGAACGACCGTATGTATGCATGCGGGTACGTGTGTACTTTCCAGTGTCGTCCATCGTGAAAACGCTGGATCAGGCGTGGATGGTTGGGTTGGAGTCAACATACGGCACGCCAAAAGGCAAGTCCGCTTATCGATACATACGGTGTGTTGGGGTGGTTGGAACTGAGACAGACGTGTAAAATCGAAACAGCAATGCCTCATTACCGGGCTAGTGTGGTAGAATTGTGGTTGCGCTTGGACAGGCGTAACTGGCCTGAGCAAAGAGAGGGCAGTAGATGCTTATCCCAGCTAATGACAAAAGGAGCGTTGGCAACGCTCTTGTAGACGGAAAGTTACCTTCCAACAACCTACCTTAGTTTAATAGACATTACTTACAATTAGGCCTTGCAAATATGAAATGTGACATTTTGAGAAAGGAGTCTTGAAAATATATGCCGCCTAAAAACAACGTACTGCCGCATAGCCTATTCTCCGTCGCATTATTGACCGCCATTACAACAAACAATTCTGGTTACACTGCCCAATTTCTTTCAGGCGGGACCATGAGCTTTCATTCCAACATATTCATTGATGAGGCACTATTCAATTGATAAGGAACTAAGAAACCGCACATCTGCAAAATATCTGATCCTCGCGGATACTGACCATCATGTATTGCACAAAGCGCGAAGCTCATTGGTCCGAAAAAATGAATGAAAATTCGTGGGACCAGAGCAAATGCACGTAGGTTCTTACGCATACTGTGCATCACAAGCACCATATCACTGTGATAAATTTTCTGACACATTATGTTGCAAACTCCAAATATCACATTCGAAAGGATCGACAAGCCACGCGTTCCCTCCATGCATTATTCGTGATTACTTGTTGGATCATTTTTCCCCATTGTTTGACCTGTATGTTATTATTTCTTCATTCCGTTTGTGGTTTACAATGCACAAGTGTGAACAAATACCCGCCCGCAACACTGCAGTACTGCAACTGGAAACCGTGACTCTTGGTATGTCAACTGATATCTCTGCTTGAAGCTGGCGGTGCTCGTCACCATGTGAAACCACGTAGAAGCATTTATAAGCGCCATACTTCAGCTTGACAGACTGCTCGCATTTTCCCTCGCGTGACACAAGTGTCTGCTGCCTCGATGTCCAACTTGTGCTCCCCTAAATTACAGGTAACGCTAACATCTATTCGTGCCTCGCTACCTTCACACTTGGCACATGGATCCTACTAAATTTCATCTCGTGTGACACCCCGTGACTTTTGCGGGTTATAAAATAAGGTCAATGTAGCCTCTCTCTCTCAAATGCCTCTATACACCCCATTGTACCGCAGCGGTCTTCAGGTAAACGCACAGAGATTAGGACAAATCATCAATGTTGATTCCGGAACAGCGGCAACACGCTGTGACATGCACATCGAAATGCTTGGGCACAGGTAGAATTCTAGGCACTGATGAATTGGTCGAGATATGCTAGCGGTCAGATCGAATGACCAGGGGGAAATAACTAGTAACATACGACGGACCGTCTGGTGGTTCTACATCCCAGTTGATTCTCGCTCACCTCGGAAAAGAGACAAACATAACCGGCTCTGGTTTTACCTTCCCACACGGATAGCCTGCAGTGCACATAATCGCACCATTTCCCTGCTAATTTGAAAAGTTCCTCACTCCATCTCCGTCATTTTCTTTATGTCATCCTTATTCTATATCCCGCATGTAAATTGAGCTTGGGGACAGTTTCATTCTAGAATGATTAACTACCGACTTGGTGCAATCTAGTGCGATCATTGCACCTGCCTAGAATGGATGAGCCACATATAACCTACCTTTCTTGGGCTTAGTTAACTCGGCTGTATTTCGCAATAACTTCACGTGCTGCCCATTACAATGTTGTACTTATCATGACGTATGCAATTCTTGCTACCTTCTCAATTGGAGTCTACTACGGTAACATACCGAGACGGTGGGCTACGACATCTCCCTCTTCGTATTATTTTTATTATTATTCCGTCGCGATTCACATCACTATGTAAGCTCTATGGTAGATTATGATATCTACATCCTGCCTCTTGAAATCGATTTGTAGATTACCTAACCATAGCTCAACAAGCTGCCCAATGCTAACTAGCACGACGCTTAGAGAGCCGGTGCATCACCGGATAAAGGTTCAGTCCATTCATGAGTTCATCCGGATTTGACGTGCGTACGAAGTTCCCGAGCGAATTATGTGATTCATACGGATCAATGCTATTATGGGAAATTATGGATTATGTTTCGAGTTGGATGCATAGGCTTGCATCAAAAGCTTACCACCGCTTGGCCGCTTAACTTACGCCTAAAGGGTCAAGTTGGACATTTGAAACACAATGCTCAGCAATTATCCCGCGTGTGACTACATTGGACTATGAATCCGAAAAGAAATTTCCACGGAAATGCTGTGGCAAGTAAAAAATCCCGACACTTAACCGATTAGCGATTAGCATGCTATTGACAGCTCATGTTCCGCTCCATAGTTTAGTGATGAGAGTGAGCATAGTTATAGTTCCCGTTGTTTATCAGCCATAGTGATTTTACTGGGGGCTTATGGAAACGAAAGTACCGAGCGGATTGAAGGCGGAAGCGCGGAGAGGCCTAGCAGAAGTTGAATTGGACACGGCCAATTTTCTGGATAGACTAACATAAGCTTAAGCCAATCGGGAATGGTACGTCAGTACCTAAGTATGTTACATCGGAAAGGAATCTGCGCATAGCGACAATCCTTTAAGAGCACCGAATGGTTGTACAAGAGAAGTATGATGCAGCTCGTTACCATATGGTTTATGGCCACAGCAGAGTATATATCAGTATGTACAAACGGTTGAGTACTTGGATGACAGCCATGTTACGTCTTGGATATTTGCAAAACAGTGCGAACACGGTTTGGGAAGCCACAGGTTTGACCGTGGGCAGCCGGTGTTAATTGATGTAGTACTGTGGTGGTTGTCGTGCCAAGGAGCCCGTAAGCTGAGAATATATGGTATCGCCACCTGCTAGTGTTTAAGATTGCGCACCAAACGTTCCTTGAGAATCTGCAAGTACTTCGGACAGCAGATAATCGGACCGGTTAGAGACAAGAAGAGCTTGACGTGAATACCCCATTGCATTCACAAGCTGTGCCATCTACCCCATCAGCTGCGCAAACCTGACTGCACATAAAACGGCAACACTTTCGTACATTCTAGTTTACTGTACCACTTGTTTTTTATCATTCAACCCAGTAAGAGTACTGAAGGTAGTAGCTTCATTATTCCTATATCGGTTTCGTTCAAATATGGGTGTCTAAGCTTTAAGGCTGTCATTTATGTTCACATGTAGATGTTAAAGAAAACACCAACAGTTTGTAATGGGTACTTATTCTCATGCATGCGAAAGTGGCGATTAACCTGATCTCCAAACGAAACCTATACACGTTTGTAGTTTTATTGTTCAGGAGGTCTTATGTGTCTCTTTCCAGTTTGTGACAGTTCATACTTGATTTTTGACAAACGCATGCGCATATGTTATATATGAACTGCCATTGGACACGGATGACGCCATTCCATGTATATATATATATATATATATATATATATATATATATATATGTATATATATATATATATATATATATATATATATATATATAGACCGAATGAATTTGACGAGGATCCTCATACAGCTTTTGTACGGTCAACTTAGTGCAAGGAAGCGACACAGGGGAAAACCGAAAATAACATCACCAGGACATGAAGGAGGTAAGTAAATGCCGAAGTAACTTTGAATTTAGGTGTTGCGAATCCAAGGCAAAGCTGATCGGTGCGAATTCCGTGGATTGATCGAAAGGGCGGTTGACCAGGTGCAGGAGTACGCACTATTGCACGCGGAATAGAAGCATGATGCGTGCGCTCCCACTCGATTTACTATTCCAGCTCAGCAAGACGGAATATGTAGTAGTGATGAGTATCCTTGTATTTCAGAACTAGATGTTGTTTGTGTCTCCGGGTGTGGCCGTGTTTGATATGAATGTTGACAAGTTACTTACCAGTCTAATAACCTCCACCTAGATTACCAGCTACAGGAGACAGTTATTCGTTGCTTGATGGGACGCGTTGCAACGTTTTCGTGGCGGTACTAGGCTCGAAGAGCGGTTCCATCCTGTGTGGAACGGGCTAAGGCTTATCCACCGAGTTGTACACGTCTAGTGTGCGTTATATTTCAATTAGACTGGAATGTTTTCGTTATGTCCATTAAAAGAGTGTGGGCCGGCTCCGTTGAAGAAACGTGGCTCCCCTCCACATACATGCCAGTCTTATTCCATTTGATTTACAGCGGATATGGTGTGTGTGCGTAGTGAAGCACAAGACACCCATGGTCCCTCTGTTGGCGCAGGCGTCCGGTAACGAATCCAAGAGGAGGAGGACACAATGACAGGCAAACACGGATAAGGATACCCCAATTCTTGTTCTAGATAGGAAGCATTCATCCCATATCAGAATCCATACGCCGATGAACAGGATACAAATACAAAACCGAGTAGCCTATTCGCACAGCACCAGCTCATTTACAGGCTCCCCGTATTCCTTAGGCACACTCATTAAAAAGCAAGTATTACCATTGTGAACCAAGTTGCATAGAAGTGGTCAGTCTAAGCGCTGTCGAATCAGCTTTGCACGTGGATTGCATTCTGACCCGACGCACATTTGGCACATTTTGCACACGTACCAATGTAGTCCAGAAATCATTGATAAAGGTGAATACGTACATTAACATTAACAGCATAAAACGGTGAGATGTCAAATACGACACAGACGCCCAACGTGCCCAACGGCGTTCTGGTTGCACTGCGGAAATCGCCTGAGGCAATAGGCTATAACTTTTACAAACTTTCCATGTTGATGGCGCGACATTCGTGGACAATACTGCCTTTCAGTTGCTGCAGTGAAATAGGCTTTTGCTTGTAAGCTCTTCGTTTCAAATAACCAAATGGGAAAAAAGTGTAAGGGGTTCAAACCTACTGACCGGACAGGCCAATCCTTTGGACATCTGCGACTGATCCACAGGTGACCGAACACCTCCATAATATAATGCCGCACCGTTTGTGCATAAGAGGCAGGTGCGTCATATTGAACCCTATAACGTCTGAAGTGAAGTACCAAAGTGCTCAAAGATATTCGGTGGTGAACATATCTCTATCTTGTAGCTTCTACATAAGTTGCCAGCGACCGTTCTCTTACCATGTGAGAACCATGATTGACAGAGGGACGGTGATAATCATAGTTGAGTTACTTGGCAAACACGAGGTGAACGTCATCTGGGCAGCGGAAGTACGTGACCCTGGCTTACAAGAAAGGCGCCTAACGCAGCCTACTGAGCTTAGCGGTTTCGTTCACCGCCGTCAAACTTAGAGTAAACATCGCTGGCGACGCCTTCACTCAGTTGGGCAATTGAGCGATCGCGTGCTTCTCACGTACCCATCTTGTTCTATTTTCTTGTAACGTTCAGTCAACCTCGACGAAGTATTCGCACAATTAGCCTTTGCGACAATGTGCTAGTGAAATCAATCCTTATGCATTATACATACAGTTACATGAAGTATGTTTCAAGAGCACAAAAATCTACGACGTAGATGTCCAAAATAGCCACCGCCGTTTCCCTGAAAGGCAGTATTGGACCGGTGCTATAACCTAGCACTTTCTGCTAACTGTCCACCGACATCCCACAACATTCGTTGACGACGCTGGAGTTATACTTCCTACAGCCTTCAGCTGTGGAATGAAACATGTCTGCAACATTTATATGTAGGAGAACACTAACAAATGTGAAGCAAACAAATGTGGATTTAGAATTCAGGGCAAATGCAGAAAGCACTGGAGTGTACACCAGAAAATAGTATCGCAAGGTGGTACTTTTAAAAGCGCGACGAATAAGATAAGATCCAAAGGTGTGCGACAAAATGCCGCTGAGTCACAGTGAAATACCACGAGTGTACAAGTGAGCGATTTGCACGCGCGTTCGCTCATGGTCACTGACAGTGTGGTTTGACTCATCAGAATGGTGATTACCTTTTTAGCGCTCAGTCGAGAACCAACTGTAACTCACTGTCAGGTTGGCATATTACAGCATAATAGAATTCACCTGAAACAGGTGAGACGTAAGAGATACACGTTTGTTTTTCATTTGTAATTGGATTTCAAATTTGGCACTTCGGTGTGGAACAGCACGTATGCTGGGATGTGAAGAAGCTGCATCATTTGTCACGTATTGTTTGTGTCAGATGCAATTAATGCATCGGGAAGGATTTGAAAACCGCATATTTAGTTATATTTGGCAAAGTACGAAAACCCCCAAATTCCCTTTACTATTTCGTTAAGCTATCACTTGCATTTACTTTTAATAGAAGCTCGTTTCATTGGTGCACCTGGCTAGGAAATATTTGGAAAAGATCTTTAGTTCCCCCTTTTATTTGAACAGTTTGCGAACCCAATTCATTGTAGGACAGGTAGAAGAATTTTGAAATTGTGGACTATTCTGGTCGCATACAGCAGTTTGTGTATATTATTGTAAAAGGGAACGAGCCTTATTCTCAGTCGTCGCAGTCACAGTAGTTCTAATTGATGGCAGCGACAGCTGTCTGCACAGCTCAAAGTAGTAGATGGTCCAATGAGCAATTTCGTGAATGACCGCTAGAGCTACTCGATCTGCCTAACACAGTTGACCATGGATGAGTGTGCAGTACTCCAGCATAGGTCTCACGATGATCTTCGAGTAAAACAAAGGACTTGGTGATGCAGGCTTTATTTGACTTGCTTATACTATCGGATTTGAGGCATGCTCGGAAAAGTTCATGGAGTTGCAGTATATTACATCAAGTTTCCTTATCGCACGAGCGTTTGGAATTTTTGTACAAAGGATGGTGACAGTCCTGTCAAATATGCCGTATTCATGCGCAATCACCTGCAACCCTCTAGCAATAAATATCATCTATTAACTCGTGCTTCCGAATTCATCGTAGATAAAATACTCTAGTATATTCCTGAGGCCCAGATCGAGACTATCAGGCGAAATAAGTAAAAAGAATAAGATCGTACTCAAAAAGAATGCCAGTCTATTTTTATTCAATTAAAAGTGACACCACTATGGATGAAGAAGAGCAATGGTCCGGAAACTTTTAATTGGATGACTACGAGTGCGACGTCTTTTAAAAAGAAAGGTTCCGACCGAGTTTAATCATTTGTGCTGGATATTCAAAGCAAGATTTCAACCAGCTTAGCTGTGTGTTGAATCTGTACGAGGGCAGGACAGATAGCAATGAAAAAAGTGTCATACGATCAAAGGATTTGGTATGTCTACAACATTTCTAACATATGTTCGGGAATAGTTCAATTAGAAGCGTTGGATCACGAAGGGAAATATTTTCTTGACTCTCAAGTTCGGAACGTTGGCATCCGCCGTGATTGAGCGCACAGTAATATAGTGGCCTCAATGTTCGGCCGGCCTCAGTCAGTTGGACATGAATGTGAGGTTGGGAAAAATGTAGGCATGTGGGGCCAGAGGTTGTCATCCGCGCGAGGACGGGGTCAGAATGTTAATGATTGAGCACAGCAACTGCTGGCTAGAATGTATGCTGCGCCAATGTCACAGCCGATAGTCGGCAAAGCAAATCGGAGTAATTCGGTCAACGATTATGACGTAAATAACCGCGCTCTAGACGATTGCCCGCAGTAACTATTGCAAGGGAAACATAATCGCGTTGCGCATAGAATAGCCAAGTCACGGTTGTCTGTGGTGGGACCGGGAAGCCGCAAGTGAACCAATGCACATCAACAAGCTGACCGGTGCGGAATAACACAATGAATCAGTGAATCCTTTATGTCTCGACAATACGGGATCGGCTCGCGCCAAGTTAGAAAGCAAAAGATATACGGTTGTGATTCACCAACGATACCTTCCAAAACAGGAGTATTGAGAATTCACTCCAACATGCGTTGACTATTGATATTAGTTGAGTATGCTCGCAAAAAAGTGCTGAGGATGTGGTTCCTCATATTCAGTCAACGGCATCTATAAATTTGCTTGCGCCACGTAGCAATCGTGGTTATTCTACTGTGGTTCTTGTCTCATTAGTGAATATAGGCATCTACCAACGTAGAATGCGGTAACAATTTGCCAAAAGATGAAAATTTGCAATATTATTTTCCAGTTTATTCAACTTTAAACAGCTCTTTTACAGTCAGTAACGAAACGTAGTAATTGGCTTCTTTGCACCTATTCCATGTCAACGCCATTGTCGGAAACCGTTTCCAAGGCCGAGATATACGTAACATGGAAATGATGTGACAGACAGCAAGATATTTCTTGATGGACTTTTGAAAACCCAGTTTTGGGGTACTTTGTTTAAACCTTTGGGGTAAGCAGTGACGAATAATTCATCTATCCTTCTTATTTTCGTCTTTGAAATAATATTCTCGCAATTTACACCACGTATGGAATATCCGTCACCCTGTGTCGCACACAAGTTGAACCCTGCGCTGTGAGCATTGTAACGTATGAATCTGAAAGGAAAACACAGGTTTGATATCATTGTTCTCAGCTAAAATGGTTGTGGTGCAAGGACGGTGCAGCACTCACTGTAACTAAGGGTTGTGGAGTAACCAGTTATTCTTTTGGTAAACCGGCGTTGATTTCGCTCAACAGCCATTTCGTCTGAGTTGGACATGCTTGGGCTCATCAGAGAGCAATATAAACTGGATAGCAGTGCATGTACTTTGTTCAACCGGAGCCAAAGTCATGAAGGGATTTGCGTAGAGAGATGCTCATACAATGCATGGTCTCACTTGCAGCAAAGAATATTTCTCGTAGACTGCACCAATTTCGAGGAGATGTGAAATCGTTGGAAATATGTTGTGAAACTTCCCGTGTGCTCCCATTTCTGTGAGAAGAGGTCTCTTGTATTTCGTCTGTAAACATTAACATCGTGCCATGCTTCATGTTGCTGAGGATATAATGTACGCAAATAAAATGACCAAATTACCAAGGTCACTCTCCTGTATGACTGTTTCGGGGAGTGATAAACAGTTGCCTATTTGCACCACTTAAATCCTAACCGAGAATTGTGAAATAGAAATAGAATTTTGCATTTCTACTGACAAGCGCTATATAGTCCCTAGATGAGAGCAGTCATATGTACGCAGAATCTGTGGCAAAGATTCCGCGTCTTCACAGAATCAGGGAAAAGAATTATGCATGTAAAAATATTCTCCATCAAAGCATGCCAAAAGTGGATGATGCCTTGCTTGTTGCGCAAACCAAGGACGCATACCTCTGAATTTCTGTTTGCTTACATGGATATGCTAAATTTTCCGAAGGTATTACATAGTAAAGCGTAAAGGCGCTCACGATAAGAGTGGGAGGAAAAGTGTGACAGAAGCACAAGTCTCAGTTGGTGATGCAAGAAGGATGCATTACATGTGTGTTTCTAAGGCTCCACTTGTTGGTACTACCAACTTTCCTAAATGTATCTGGAGGTTGCTGTAGAATAAATGTTAAAATATTCGGTAAGGTGAGAAATGTTGCTGGGGCTAGTCAGAATGGGACAAATTCTGGACGTTCAAGTACTTGAAGCGACAATTTATTCCACAGATTGGCAAATCTCACAAAGAAGAATGTCGATTATTTTCTAACGAGCAGATTGCGAGGATAGTAGATAGTCCAATACTGATGGGATAGATAGTGGTTCTCGGCAATTCATGTGAGGAGCTGGCTAGAAATGAGAGATGGTTTGTCAGACGTCGCAGCCAAAATGGGTCCATGCGGAGGGGATGATATCGATTGTGGCAACTCAGGGTCTAGCAACAGCCCATGACCAGCTTGAGAAATGATCGTTGGACGATTGCCATAGCTATTCTGTTTTGCTTCTTAATTGACAGCGAATGGTGGCACAATATGCCAGGGTATGCCTCCCCATGGGCTTGAAAATTTCAAGCCGGGTTTCGGGTAAGGAGGACATTCTAGTAATCCAGCCTGTTAGTTTTCCGGCTTTTGCGACTTGGTATGGAATATGATTTCAGAAAACATGGTAGACGACCGGTTAATGCATTTATGGTGATAGTCTATCACCATAAATACATTAACCGGTCGTTTACCAAGTTTTCTGAAATCATGACTTCCCGATCGGTTCCAAATATGTTCCAAGTTATTGGTATAGAATATGTTCAGAGAAATTGGAAGGTGTTTGAATACCTACTTCGCAAATCCGTGACTGAATCGAACGCTCTGATAATGGTCCTGGCAGGAGTGATGGAGCCTTCCATGATTCCACATCTGTATCCGAGTATTCGAGATATTCTTGCGCAGAATTTCCTAGACGGACTTTCGCGGGATGCGTTCAGTGCGGATATGTCGTGACGTATGTTACGCTGGCGTACTGGTGGAAATGAGCAGACGAAGTTAACATAATCCGCGTACGAAAATAAGCGTCCGTATCTTACGGGATCGCATGTATTTTTATGTAGATTAAGAAAAGCAGCGGCCAAAACACGCATCCGTGGAAAACATCTCTGGTTATTCGTCCCATTTTGACTCTCTGGGTCCGATCGTTCAGAGATATGAGTCGAATCAGCTTACCGGCAGTTTTGCAGCACCGTATGGTTGTAGCACAGTTAGCAGTGGTTTGTGTGTCACGCGGTCAAAGATATTTTACATGTCTGGAAGAATTATCATCAACGCCATTCCTCTGTCAATCATGATTGTAACATGGTCAAAGAACGGTAGCCGGCAAGTAACGTAGGAGCGCTTTAAGAAAATGCCATGCTGTGATTGGTTGATCAGGTTCAATCGTGTCAGAAGGTGAACAACCTTGTTCCTGACTATTCATTGCAAAACGTAATAGCAGCAGAGGTCTAGTTTATAGAGTGATAGCTTGACATTTCATTTCACGGGCACCTTCGTGTTTCGGCATTATGATAGAGTGCTTCCACTGCGGTGGGCTGGTGGCTGGTGTTGAGCGATAGAGTGATGTTTACCTAAGACAGAAATATTTTCACCACCGAAGCTTATAACAGCTGGGGAACTACAATCTGGGCCGGGATAGGCCCGGGAGTTTTACGCATATGATAGCGTTCTGCACCTCCATTCACGTCACTGGCACATTACCGAGCAGTTCTCACTCGTTCTTCTGGGGAGTGGGGTTGGGACTGGTGGTTGTCGATGATAAATGAGGAGACTAAGCTGGAATTGTGTGACACACAAAACTGGATATGTTGAACGTTGATGAGCTATCGTGTACTGCCAATATTTCGATTACTAGATGCGGTTTGGGGTTTCTGTCCTAAGTAGCCATGTCAGTGCCCTTGAATTTTCAGGAATTTTAATCGCTCAAATTTCTCCTCCGACTTTGGCGCTTTGCTTCAGCAGTTAAATATTTCATTTGGCTTAATGTATATATGGTAGCGTAGCTTAGATGTTGGCCCTGTGATTGGAAACCCTAAGTGTCATCCGTTTGTTTTCGGCCTTGTTCAGTTGTGTATATTTGCCGCCTTGCTTATAGGTGTGGCTTCTTACCCTGTTGTGGTGGTATAAACGCGCAGAATTGTTTACATCTGTTGCGAACATATATGTGCGTCCAATTCTTACGGGATTTCATGTATTATTTATCTGGATTTGAAACGTTTGGTCAGAAGCAGGCGTCCCTGCTAGACATGACTGGTTATTCGTTCCGACGTGGATTACATCTGTCTCAGTTTGACTCTTTGGGTCCGTCGTTTTTCCGTCAAATATGATAACCGACATTTTTAATTCCTTACATTTGCTACATTATTTTCATGTAGAGTGTGCAAGCTGTGTGGCAGCAATGACAAAGCTTTACCAGGCTGTGTAATCCAACCTTAGTTTATCGCGCCAGGTCCATGGGTGAAAATGGAATAAATGGAGCTATGTTTTCCCTGATTTTCGCCGTGGTGATCTTGACATCACATACGTGTTCACTGCGTTCAGTGTAGGCACTTTTGTCATTGGTGTTAGCTGATGCATTGTAGATGCAACAAAGTTCCCGCTGAATGTTTTACACACATCTGACGGGTTGTCAAGTTATGATCCGCGATGCAGGACAGCATAGTTTAGAGGACTATATCGGTCCGACCCACCAGCACGGAAGACACTTGATATGCGGATGAGTTGGTTCCTGTCACTCAGGGCTTTCTGTTCTTATGTGAAACCTTGCCGCTCATTCTTGGCTTTAATTCACTTTAGAATCAGTCAACCGCTAAATTACAGAGAAATCTGATGTCCGCCTAAACGTACCTTGAATATGATGCAATTTGTGGGGTGGTTGCAATTAGTCGTGACCAATTTGCATTAATTGGGTGGCACTTATTTCGCCGTGGTGCAAAGTCTTTGATGCGGTAGATGGTGTTATTAAAAATAATTTGTGCGCATGTAGCTTACCAGCGTAGTGAAAGAATCCATTCCAATTTCTATTACGAATAATAAGATGAAACGGACCTCTATCTATGGGACCGAACGCACGGAAACAGGCTGAAGATCCTACTATATGAACCCACCTGGCGATGAAGTAGAGAACAGCAATCCCATTCACAAAATGCACGGATACAAAACAACACTGGTTATAAATGTATCAGAATTATCTGACTTCTAACCATTAACAATGCTGGTGGGACTGGCTGTCAAGTTGCCAGCGGCCACCGACCGGTATAGCTGAATTGGCATCAAAAGTACGCGAACCTTCGCACCACGGAAATATCCAGTCTCGTCGCTAGGCACATGTCTATTCACTTCAATAACCTTTTGTGGTCAGCTAATGACGTGACCTGTCATCGGGCTGTCTGTGTTTTGGATGCATTAACTAGTTACAACGCGATGGCACACTGCCAAGATCGCCAAGGGGCAAGGATGATGGATATTTTTGTTTCCGGGTTACCTCAGCCACACACACACGCACTATCCTTGTAACATAGCCGCAGGCGCGCGAAACTGTTAGTAGTGTCTCTTGTGTATAACGCAGATTGTTGTCATCAGATACTGAAGTCCCTAACTTGCCTTGCCAAGTTGGTCGTGGCCAGTTCTGTCGCACCAATGCAGGCGAATTCTCGATTGCCATAGGGGTTTACATACTTTAAAAATTTTGTTATTATATACAAGTTAGCTGCAAGTGGAGAACACCGCAGCTATTGTGCCGCAATACAAGACAAGAAGAAAAATAGAGGCACGCCTGCTGAGTCACCAGTAACGGATGGATATCATTCCGGAGGGCTAACAGCCGACTATCGTGTCACAAAAAGAGAGTTATAGTATGCCTAACGAATGAGACCGTAATTGGAGGGGAATAGACAAAGGAACTCACAACGCAACGGTCATTGGGGCCGGGGGGCCATGTCAGCAAGGGTTTATGTATACGGACGAATGGATACACCTGGCTTGAGCCGTGACGAAATATAATAACATTTCACATGGAACACTCATTTCGGAGGCCGAATATGCCAAGAAGTGAACCCTACTCGCGTTACACGTTGGAGGTGAGGGACCGTATCCTGCAGATGTATGAGAAAGGTGCCGATAGGAAACAGTTTGCAAGTTTGTTGAATGTGCACGTTAACACTTGTCCAGCTGGATACAGTTGTTGGAATCGACGGAGCCTAGTGGACAACAAGGTGATGTCCGTCGCAGGGCTTTAACTGAACGCCACGTCGATCCTCTGGCTGTGTGGGTGACTGAAGAACTTACAGTAACACTCAGAAATCTTCATTTGCGGACTTGGAGATTGAGATCAGTAGCAGTACCGTCGCCAGCTAAATAGATGGTCGACTAGCAACGTTAAAGAATTTGCACGCAATTCCACAGTCCATGAACACGTTGGAGAAAAAAAGACGGCGGAACTCGTTTGCCTTGCGGCTCCTGCATTAACATGCTGAGGTGCGGCAACTCGTGTGGATCAATGAGCCAAACCGAAACCATTTTTGCTTTAGCACCAGAGGTCATTCGCGACGGGGGAGTGGAGCCCAGTGTACTGTTGCCAACAGTCGTGGCCAGAATGTACCTCATGTTGACGTCATGACGAACGACTCCGTGACAGCTTTTTTCGTTTTATGCGGAAACTGCAACAAATGAAGGTACGTTCAGTGGATACGGCAAGTGCTAGAAGCCAATGGCCCGGCTTCAATCGAAAGGTGTCTATTTATATGTGAGAGCGCTCCATGCCACACAAATCTGGAAGGTATATTCTGAGAACAAGAGTACCTCTAAGGCATGCTTCTGCGACTTGCCCCATACTCCCCAGCGCTGAACCATGTCGTGGACATCTGAAGTGTCATAAAGGCATACGTGGAGTGCACTCTGAGGAGCAGATACGCGGAAATGCTACGAGGGGATCCTGACTGTGTCCTCAGCAGAAGTGAATGGCGATTACAAATTCTGGAGTAGGTGGTAGCCGAAGTACGCGAATGTGTGACACACCACCAGTCAGCAGATGGTGCAACATGTGGCCAGTACTTACGGCAGTGTTATTCACATGACCGATTTATAAACCATGCCATTTTGAATACAAGTACTTTGTAAACAGAAGTGCTGTTTCTTACCTCATTGACAGGTGCGTTCGTAGAGCATTACGTGTTCTGCTTGCACTAGACCGCTTTCGAATAGGGCACACGGCGTTGGGCTCAGGGAAAATGCATTGCACTTGATCGCACGGTGTACCAGTTGCTGTTTCAGTGCCATGAAACATTGTTGGGGGAGATAGAAAACGGTGCACCCAGAAAGACACGGTGTGAGGTTAAAACTGATGGCAGATCGTTAGTGGTGGTTTTTGTTCATGTTTGAAGAGCAGATGGTCAATCAATAGGACGTGTTCGCAGCTAGCCTGACCAGTAAAATATGCGGGCTTGATCTCATGAGCATGGCGTGATCGTTCATCGGCAAAGAAAAGCGGCTGATCGCGCATTGTTTACTATTACTTACTTTTGAGGAGTACGGAAGGCCAGAGGCGATCCGTAATTATGGGAATTGTTTCCCCTCTTACGAATATAAAGACTACGCAAAGAGACTTGTGATTCGCCACCTGCATTCGAACGTACCTCTAGGTTGCGGTGCCTATGGTCAGTGTGAACTGGTCTCATGGCAGTCCGGAGTCCGATAACGTGGTACAAGGTCAGCATGAAACAAGAACTAGTAAACAGCCAGGGATGTCAAACCTGGACAGCGTATTCGACTTGAGGAAAATGCGCGGGAAACGTTTGGCAAACCATCGTTTGCGCTCATTTTATCATCAGGTCGTTAGAATAATAGACGCTATTGCAAAAGCTTAGATTAGTGTACAGTAATACAATCGATTAAACAATTCTATGGCTTTGGTCAGCCACTAACGAAAGAAGGGAATCACACCTCAGCACTCATTTGATATCCATGACATAGTCACCTGACCATTGTCGGTAAAATACTTCGCATCGTTTAAGCGATTTCATACAGGAATTTCCCCTTACAAATTTCAGAATAGCAAGGGGTAGCAGCATTCCAAAGTATATACTTATTTCAGATATGGTGTGTCCTCCCATCAGCTGTTCCACTGGCGGGCAACACTTGTGAGTGGACACAAAATATGTGAATTCAGCATATACTGTTGGAATGCCGTTTAATTAATTGTACTGCTGTACAGTAATCTCACCTTTTCTAACTTAGCGTCCATTATGGTAACTAGCTGATAATGAACTAATAGCAAACAATTGTTTGTTGCAGTTTACCGCACATTTTCCACTTTGGGGTAGACAGAAATGCGCATCTAACATGTATTCGACTCGATTCGCACTTACGCGTCTAGCTCCCGTAGAAAATGTGTGAAACTAAACTGTAGACTGTCCTTCAAAAGAGACCAGCACACGCATGGCTTCTCTTTAAATCAGACTCAAACTGTCGGGAGCAATAACGGATAGTGAAAAGAAGATGATAGCTTTCTTATTCTCAGAACATATAATCAATAGGCATAACATGGTTTTCTACAGGCCTAGTCAGTTGGGATTTTCCATGTGAACTCCCAGAAACACACAATAATGGCTGCTGGTGACTGGAAAGTTCGTTATATGTATATAGCTAAATGTGCTTAAACCATTTCACCGAGTTCCACACTTTAGATAGCGAAACGTGTTAAATTTGTTAGCAACTTGTAGTTGCTTGTATCTAACGACGTCTCCGAGCAACATCATGAAACCTAGCAGCTAATGGATGCTTTCTACACAGCTTCTACCAATGCCTACAAGTCCAAACTTATGAATAAAGATTTCAACACGCCATAAGTTAACTCCTTACCGCTTGGACCTACGGTACAAACGGGACAAGCCGATATGCTCTACTCCATTCCATTCAGTGACTGTATCACCGATATCAGAGGGGCCTACCAGAAGGTGCAATCACCCTAAATTTGGTACTCACCATGAGGATCCCTTCCGCTTGTACACTCATTGACAGTAAACTGCCGTGATGCAAACACAACAAGGCGTTTTGTATCGTGAAAACTGAACGAACTAAGCTACTCAGGTACAAAGTTGCAGACCGCTCAAAACATACATTAAATGGACTGGATTAAATTTAAGGAACTTGTATGCACTATGAATTGGGAGGCATCACTCCGAAGCAACAACCCGACTATGGCAGTCAGGGAATATTTCAACATCTTTCTTGTACGTACCGATGTACTAGCACCTGTGGTAGGAAGCCACACCTATAAGCAAGGCGGCAAATATACACAACTGAACAAGGCCGAAAACAAACGGATGACACTTAGGGTTTCCAATCACAGGGCCAACATCTAAGCTACGCTACCATATATACATTAAGCCATATGAAATATTTAACTGCTGAAGCAAAGCGCCAAGGTCGGAGGAGAAATTTGAGCGATTAAAATTCCTGAAAATTCAAGGGCACTGACATGGCTACTTAGGACAGAAACCCCAAACCGCATCTAGTAATCGAAATATTGGCAGTACACGATAGCTCATCAACGTTCGGCGTATCCAGTTTATGCGTGTCACACAATTCCACCTTAGTCTCCTCGGCCGGTGGCCGAGTGGTCGGCACGTTTGCTTTCCAACCATAAGGTCACCGGTTCGAATCCGCGTAGGGGTGGGCGTCCTCGCGGTATACTCAGCCCGCGCGCGACTAGTGGTGGTCGCGCGGCAGCGAAGCGTTGTTACGGCGTATAAGCTGACACATTTCATGCATTTCAGTCTCCTCATTTATCATCGACAACCACATGTCCCAACCCCACTCCCCAGAAGTACGAGTGAGCTGCTTTGTAATGTGTCGGTGACGTGAATGGAGGTGCAGAACGCCATCATATGCGTAAAACTCCCGGACCTACACCGGCCCAGATTGTAGTTCCCCAGCTGTCATAAGATTCGGTAGTGAAAATATTTCTGTCTTAGGTAAACATCACTCTATGGCTAAACACCAGCCACCAGCCCACCGCAGTGGAAGCAGTCTATCATAATGCCGAAACACGAAGGTGCCCGTGAAATGAAATGTCAAACTATCACCCTATAAACCATACCTCTGCAATGAATAGTCAGGAACAAGGTTGTTCACCTTCTGACACGATTGAACCTGATCAACCAATCACAGCATGGCTTTTTTTTTTAAAGCGCTCCTACGTTACTTGCCGGCTACAGATCTTTGACCATGTTACAATCATGATTTACAGAGGAATGGCGTTGATGATAATTCTTCCAGACATGTAAAATATCTTTGACCGCGTGACACACAAACCACTGCTAACTGTGCTACAACCATACGGTGCTGCAAAACTGCCGGTAAGCTGATTCGACTCATATCTCTGAACGATCGGACCCAGAGAGTCTAAATGGGACGAATAACCAGCGATGTCTTCCAGGGACGCGTGTTTTGGCCGCTACTTTTCTTAATCTACATAAAAAATACATGCGATCCCGTAAGATACGGACGCTTATTTTCGTACGCGGATGGTGTTAAATTAGTCTACTCATTTCCACCAGTACGCCAGCGTAACATACGTCACGACATATCCGCACTGAACGCATCCCGCGAAAGTCCGCCTAGGAAGATCTGCGCAAGAATATCTCACATACTCGGGTACAGATGTGGAATCATGGAAGGCTCCATCACTCCTGCCAGGACCATTATCAGAGCGTTCGATTCAGTCACGGATTTGTGAAGTAGATATTCAAACACCTTCCAATTTCCCTGAACAAATTCCATACCAATAACTTGGAACATATTTGGAACCGATCGGGAAGTCACGATTTCAGAAAATTTGGCAGACGACCGGTTAAAATATTTATGTTTATAGACTATCATCGTAAATGCATTAACCGTACGTTTACCAATTATTCTGAAATCATATTCTATACAAAGTCGCAAAAGCCGGAAAACTAACAGGGTGGATTACTAGAATATCCTCCTTACCCAAAACCCGGCTTGAAAATTTCAAGCCCATGGGGAGGCATACCCTGGCATATTGTGCGATCATTCACAGCCAATTAAGAAGTACAGACAGGATAGCTATGGAAATCGTCCAACGATCGTTTCTAAAGGTTGTCTTGGGCTAATGCTGGACCCTGAGTTGCCACAATCAATATCACCACCTCCAAATGGACACAATTTGGCTGCGACGTCTGACAAACCATCTCTCATTTCTAGCCAGCTCCTCACATGAATTGCCGAGAACCACTATCTATCCCATCAGTATTGGACTATCTACTATCCTCGCAATCTGCTCGTTAGAAAATAATCGACATTCTTCTTTGTGAGATTTGCCAATCTGTGGAATAAATTGTCGCTTCAAGTACTTGAACGTCCAGAATTTGCCCCATTCTGACTAGCCCCAGCAACATTTCTCACCTTACCGAATATTTTAACATTTATTCTACAGCAACCTCCAGATACATTTAGGAAAGTTGGTAGTACCAACAAGTGGAGCCTTAGAAACACACATGTAATGCATCCTTCTTGCATCACCGACTGAGACTTGTGCTTCTGTCACACTTTTCCTCCCACTCTTATCGTGAGCGCCTTTACGCTTTACTATGTAATACCTTTGGAAAATTTAGCATATCCATGTAAGCAAACAGAAATTCAGAGGTATGCGTCCTTGGTTTGCGCAACAAGCAAGGCATCATCCACTTTTGGCATGCTTTGATGGAGAATATTTTTACATGCATAATTCTTTTCCCTGATTCTGTGAAGACGCGGAATCTTTGTCACAGATTCTGCGTACATATGACTGCTCTCATCTAGGGACTATATAGCGCTTATCAGTAGTGATGTAAAATTCTATTTCTATTTCACAACTCACTTGGCTTTCGACATACCACTTGTCTAGGATTTAAGTGGTACATATAGGCAACTGGCTATCACTCCCCAAAACAGTCATACATGAAAGTGTCCTTGGTAATTTGGTCATTTTATATGCGTACATTATATCCTCAGCATCATGAAGCATGACACGGCATTATTGGTTACAGAGGAAATGCAAGCGACCTCTTCTCACAGAGATGAGGACACACGGGAAGTTTCACAACATATTTCCAACGATTTCACATCTCCTCGAAATTGGTGCAGTCTACGAGAAATATTCTTTGCTGCACATGTGACCATGCATTGTATGAGCATGTCTCTACGCAAATCCCTTCATGACTTTGGCTCCGGTTGAACAAAGTACATGCACTGCTATCCAGTTTATATTGCTCTATGATGAGCCCAAGCATGTCCAACTCAGACGAAATGGCTGTTGAGCGAAATCAACGCCGGTTTACCAAAAGAATAACTGGTTACTCCACAACCCTTAGTTACAGTGAGTGCTGCACCGTCCTTGGACCACAATCATTTTAGCCGCGAACAATGATATCAAACCTGTGTTTTCCTTTCAGATTCATACGTTATAAGGTTCACTGCGCAGGGTTCAATTTGTGTTCGACGCAGGGTGACAGACATTCCATACGTGGTGTAAGTTGCGAGAGTATTATTCCAAAGACGAAAATAGGACGGATAGGTGAATTATTTGTCCCTGCTTACCCCAAAGGTTTAAACAAAGTACCCCAAAACTGGGTTTTCAAAAGTCCATCAAGAAATATCTTGCTGTCTGTCACATCATTTCCATGTTACGTATTTCTCGGCCTGAGGAACCGTTTCCGACAATGGCGTTGACATGGAATAGGTGCAAAGAAGCCAATTACTACGTTTCGTTACTGACTGTAAAAGAGCTGTTTAAAGTTGAATAAACTGGAAAATAATATTGCAAATTTTCATCTTTTGGAAAATTGTTACCACATTCTACGTTGGTAGATGCCTATATTCACTAATGAGACAAGAACCACAGGTAGACCTCACTGCGAGCATGCTCAACTACTACCAATAGTCGACGCATGTTGGAGTGAATTCTCAATACTCCTGTTTTGGAAGATATAGTTGGTGAATCACAACTGTGTATCTTTTGCTCTGTAACTTGGCACGAGCCGATCCCGCATTGTCGAGACATAAAGGATTCACTGATTCATTGTGTTATTCCGCACCGATCAGCTTGTTGATGTGCATTGATTCACTTGCGGCTTCCCGGTACCACCACAGACAACCGTGACCTGGCTATTCTATGCGCAACGCGATTATGTTTCCCTTGCAATAGTTACTGCGGGCAATCGTCTAGAGCGCGGTTATTTACGTCATAATCGTTGACCGAATTACTCCGATTTGCTTTACCGGCTATCGGCTGTGACATTGGCGCAGCTTACATCCCAGTCAGCCGTTGCTGTGCTTAGACATTAACATTCCCACCCCGTGCTGGCGCGGTGATGATAACCTCTGTCCCCACATGCCTACATTTTCCCCACCTCACATTCATGTCCAACTGACTGAGGCCGGCCGAACATGGTTAGCGGCTTCCGGTTTCGGATTTGCCCGTCACTTTTGTCAGCCACAAGTCGCCTGCGTCTACGGAGGGACCATGGATGGCTTGCGCTGCACCACCTACAACTCCAACCACGTACCCCATATCCAGTGAAACCCGAAGGAATAAGACCGGGAGGCATGTGTTTGGCAGCCATGTCTCATCAACGGACGCGGAACACACTCCTTCACATGCAAACACAAACACGCTGTATCTGCGGAATCAAGCGCACACACGGCGGTGGCTGGATCGTAGTCCGCTCCACACTGAGTGCATGAAACCACTCTTCGAGCCTAGCACGACCACAAGGACCGTGCACCCCGTCCCCTCCAGCAACGTCCAACTGTCTCATGGAGCCAGTATAGATGAGGTAGTGGGTAACAGACAGGTAGGCACCTTGTCAACATGCACATCAAGCGCAGCCACACCTGGGATGTCAAAAAACAGCCAGTCATTCGAAATGCCGATATCGATTAAAGTAAACGCATATGACGACATAAATACTCGCTAAATGAGCATATAGAAGAAATTAGTTATAAGTGAATCCGTGATAAGTACACAATGTCCGAAAGTCATTTCAAAAATACCACGCGATAAAATTACGCAAGTTTACCACAATTTGCGTGAGCGACATGTGCAAGTAAGGAGAAGATTATCAAGTACACAGAACAAACCAAATTACATGTAACGAATTTTATCCACATTAAAACGACCTAGTTTAAGTGTAAGTTGGTTTCGCCCAACTGCGGTGAAGAAGCATCATAAATGCAACATCAGCATCAGCAAGGGGCACACATACATACATGGTTGGCCGCATTCGGTTTCGGATTTGCCCGTCACTGTGGTCAGCCACAGGACGCCTGCGCCTACAGAGGGACCATGGGTGGCTTGCGCTGCACCACTCACAGCTCCATCCACACACCCCATATCCAGTGTAAACCCGAAGGAATAAGACAGGGAGGCATGTGGATGGGAGCCACGTTTCATCAACGGAGCCGGCCCACACTCCTTCACAGACAAACACAAGCACGCTGTATTTGGGGAATTAAGCGCACACAAGGCGGTGGCTAGACCGTAGTCCGCTCCACACTGAGTGCATGGAACCACTCTTCGAGCCTAGCACGACCACAGGGACCGTGCACCCCGTCCCCTCCAGCAACGACCAACTGTCTCCTGGAGCCAGTATGGACGAGGTAGTGGGTAATAGACAGGTAGGCACCTTGTCAACATGCACATTTGGCGCAGCCACACGGGGAGGAGCTCAAGCAACATCTACTTCTGAAATGTAAGATCATTCATCACGCCGGCAAACGTACCACATACGCCACCTTATTGGCATAGATTAGTAACTGGAATGGCAAACTACCCATGGTGCTTCTATTCTGCGTGCAATATTGCCTTCTCCTGCACTTGAGCAACCACACATTTTAGTAGTCCACGGAATTCGCATTGATCAAAATTTGTATTGGATTCGCAACACCTTTCGTCAACATAAGTTTGTCATAAACTCACATTATTCATGCTCTGCTAATGTTATTTTCAGTTTGCCAGGGTGCCATTTTTCTGCAGTAAGTTGGCCATACAAAAGCGGTATGAGTATCCTCGTCGAATTCATTCGATATACATATATACATGGATTGGGGTCATCCGTGTCCAATGGCAGTTCTAATACAACATATGTACATGCGTTTATCCAAACTGAAGTGTAAGCTAGCACAAACTGGATAGAGACACATTAGACCTCATGATAAATGGTACGACAGACATGTATGGGTTTCGTTTGGAGGTCAGGTTAATCGCCACTTTCGCATGCATGAGAATAAGTGCCCAAAACGAAGTGTTGATGTTTTCTTCAACAGGTAGACGTGACTGCCTTAAATCTTGGGCATCTATATTTGAAGGTAACACTTATCGCAATAGTGAAGCAACTGCTATGCCGAATGATAAATAAACTAGTGGTAGACTAAATTAGTGTGCACTTAGGTCTTGCCGTCTACATGTACAGTCTGTTTTCCGTAGCTGATGGGGAGACTGCAAAGCATGCATAATGCGATGAAGTGTCCACTTCTGGCTATCTGTGTGGGTCATCGGTCCGGTCATCTGCTACCCGAGGTAAGTGCACATTCTCAAAGAAAGATTGATGCGCAACCTTTGATATTGACAGGTGACATCAAGTAAATCCCGCTGCCCACTGCCAAACATGCGACTTTCCAAATAGTGTTCGCATTGTTTTGCAAATGTCCAAGTATTCAAAAGTTTTTACACATCCATGTGTACTCTGCTGTGACCATAAGCTATTTGATAAACATCTGCATCATACGTCTCCGGGTGCATCAATTTAATGCTCATGAAACGATTATCGCTATTCACCGATTCCTTTCCCATGTAATATACTAATACACCGACGTACTATTCGCGTTCGGTTTAACATTTTACTTCGTCTGTCCAATAGATTGGCCATGTGCAGCGCAACTTCTGAAAGGTGTCTCTGTGCTTCCGCATTCCATCCGCTTTGTACGTACGTTTTCATAAGCCCCAGTAAATTCAGTATGGCTGAGGAACAACTGGAATTAAAACTATGCTCCCTCTTATTACTAATCTGCCGAGCGGAACATGAACTGTCGACGTTGTGATAATCGCCAGTCGGTTAACTGTGTGGATTGTTCACCTGCCACAGAATTTCCAGGGAAATTTCTCTTCGGATGCATAGTCCAATGTGGTCACACGAGGGACAATTGCTGAGCATTGTGTTCCAGGTGCCAAACTTTACACTTTATGCATATGGTAAGCGGCCAAACGGTGGTAACCTTTTGACTCAGACGTATCGATCGAACTGGAAACATTCACAAATTTTACCACCCTAGCATTGATCCGTATGAAGCACACAATGCGCTCGGAAAAACCGCGGGCACGTCAAATACGTATGAGCTCATGGATTGACTGAACCACCATTCCGCGATGCATGGGCTCTCTAAGCGTCGGGATACTTAGCAATGAGCAGTTGGTCAAGCCACGGTTATGTAATCTACAAATCGATTTCAAGGAGCAGAATACAGATAGCATAGTCTGGTGAGTAATACCATGGAGCTTACATAGTGATGTGAATCGCGACCGAATAATAATACTAAGAGGAAGATGCCGTAGCCCACCGTCTCGATAAGTCACCGTACTAGACTCCACTTGAGAAGGCAGCAAGGATAGCATACATCATGATGATTACAACAGTGTAGTGGGCAACATGTGAAGTTATCGCGAAATACAACCAAGTTAACTAAGCCCAAGTAAGGTAGGTTAGATGTGGCTCATCTGTTCTAGGCAGTGCAATAATCACATTACATTGCGCCAAGTCGGCGGTTAATCATTCTGGAGTGAAACTGTACCCAAGCTCGACTTACATGTGGGATATAGAAAAAGGATGACAAAGAAAATGACGGAGATGTAGTAAGCAACTTTTCAAGTTAGCGGGGAAATGGTGCGACTATGTGCACTGCAGGCTATCCGTGTCGGAAGGTAAAACCAGAGCAGGTTATGATCGTCTCTTGTCCGAGGTGAGCGAGAATCAACTGGGATGTAGAACCACCAGACGGTCCGTCGTATGTTACTAGTTATTTCCCCCTGGTCATTCGATCTGACCGCTAGCATATCTCGACCAATTCATCAGTGCCTAGAATTCTACCTGTGCCCAAGCATTTCGATTTGCATGTCACGTCGTGTTGCCGCTGTTTCGGAATCAACCTTAATGACGTTCCTGAATCTCTGTGCGTTTACCTGAAGACGGCTGCAGTACAAGGGACGTATAGAGACACTTGAGATGGAATACATTGACCTCATATTATAATCCGCAATAAGTCACGGTGTCAAACGAGAAGAAATGTACTAAGACCCATCTGTCAAGTGGGAACGTAGGGAGACACGAATAGATTTTAGCGTTACCTGTAATTTGGGCGAGCCCCATTTAGACATCGAGGTAGCAGATACTTGTGTCACGCGAGCGAAAATGCGAGCAGTCTGTCAAGCTGAAGTGTGGCACTTACAAGTGTTTCTAAATGGCTTCCACTTAGTCATTCAACATATCAGTTGACATATCCAAGATCCCTTGTTCGAGTTGTAATACTGCAGTGTTGTGAACGGGTATTTGTTCACCATTGGTATGGACTACCACAAACTGGATGGTGAAATAATAACCCTCATGTGTAATAATACTACGAACGTGCGCGAGTATGGATTGAATGTAAGAATACCAGTCATATTCCACTAGTTTTTGAAGATCTCATGTACAATTATAAGCAAGCAATACGACTGTCGTTGGTTAGTTGACATTTAAACATCAACCTAAAATGCAGCTGTAAATTTAGTCAGAAGTGTGGACATCAACAATGGATAGAGACAGATAGAGGAATAGAGAAACTAATGTCAACAATACGGTTACCAGGCGGAAAATGATAAACCAATAAGAGATGCAATAATGCAGTGATGTCGTACCTTTAGTGTGTGTGCTGCAGATGCTGTCTGCTATATGCGTTAGATGGCGGTAATATCACAGATTATCTGATAATCGCCATGACGCGATCACAGAAAGAATATATTCACCAAATCCCACTGCGTCCTGTCCTACTTTCGGCTTTCGAAAAAGTGCACAAACGGTCAAGACGATTTACAAGAAGTAGCATGAATAACATCCAATTACCTAACCGTTGGCAGATGTGACTGTAAACTCAGCTGTGGCGATAAGCTATTTATCTAAACGACAGAGTGGTTGTGAGTCTCGAGTAAAACGTGAAATCTCCCTGGTCCAAGCAAGACGTTAACTGTGGTACAACTGAACAAAATACAACACAAGTGCAATATGTGCATACCTTAGTCCCGGTAATAGAATCGCGTCTTTGCAATGCGCAGAAATAAGGCGAATTCCACGGACGAGCCAATGTGGGAGCGCTTGTAACGGAAATTGTTAGACCCTGAACACCGAATTTCCAAACTACACTCCAAAGCGAGGAGACGTTGTAGTCATTGGGTTCCAGGTATTCTTGTTGATCACTAAACCCAGTTTGTTCAACCAAATGCACCAACGAAGGTGGCATATTATGAGCAACAAGCGCTTGGTAGCCAGGAGTTAACGCGGCCAACTGGAACGCTAGCGGCTTCACCATTACACCTGGCTTTTAAGATGAGGATGCTTGAGGATATGCGACCAATCTAAGGGCTTCATTAGTGTTCCTTCGAATCCGTCACACACACACGAGCGGTTGTGGCCTTTCAACTGTGCATACAGAGGAGGACTAACTGGGGGGCCCATGTTTTGCTGACATTCATAATGAGCAACCATCATACCTAGACGTTTGAAGACAATTTGTGGTCACTCGCAGTACGAGTGGCACCCTTGCTGGACACTTGGTCTGCATGGATTGCGAAGTTTCAGTGTGTGAGACTGTAAACCAATGTTAGAACGAGCGTGTTCCCATGCTTTTGTGTTCCGGTCACTGTGTGGATACTGGAACCTAGGGATGGATAATCCTAGAGTGCAAGGTAAACTGTATTCTTGCGTCTGGCTATGGAGGCTGTAGTACGTCCGAGCCATTCACAATTACGGAATGATCTCGTGAACCGTAATAATGCGAACATGGATCCCTTCGGTTCGGCGGTAAGAGTTACAGCCAAATTTTTCGTGGTATGAGCAGCTCCGCGTCGAATAGTAAAGTGTGCAATAAATGACGACTTACTAACAATGTCGAACAATACCAGTATTCCGTTTGGCCACCACTGGCGTCTTTTTGGGTCCATGCAACTAGGCATAACTTGCTTCTTTCCATTCATCTGTCATGATGCACAAACCAAGGAGTTGGAGAGTCCTAGTAACCATTTCCGGCCATTGAAAGCACCTCAGGTATAAGACTTCGCTGGACCCAGAGTATGTCACTACTAGGAATATGAACGAGAGCGCAGTAGTATGTGCGAAGCAGACAGAGTACTGAGCAATTCAACGTCAGCGGAATCGACAAAATTAGGTTAATGGTGAGGTCATAGATGGCGCAGTGTAGCCCAACTGCGATGAGGAAGCATGGTTAATGCATCAGTAACCTCAGCATAGATCAAACTGTAGATACACATGCAGGATTTGGCTGCGTCAGTATTCGGATTAGCCTGTCACTGGGAGCTAATGGGGAAAGTCATAAAAAGCTTGCGTCTAAAGAATGCCATCGGTAGCTTGCGCTGCAGCACACACTGCTCCAACGAAACACCACATATCCAGGTTAAACTGAACAGATATCCTAGAGCTACGAGAAACAAAACCGAAACGATAGTTAAGAATAATTAACGCCGCATTCAATACTTCCTACACATAAGTTTGTGTGTGGACATTGCAATTTGCCACAAATGAACTGGAATACGCCCACACAAAGTACATCCAGGAAGCTCGTGGGAATTATCCATAACATTCACATAGGTGGTTGTACTCCAAATTTTAATGAACCCACAATGATAGCCAACATATTAGGTCAAAATTCACCATGGGCATTGTATCCACGAACAGGCTTCGATCACAATACTGTGTTCCGCAGCACGGATGTTAAAATAGCAAACAAACTGAGAATGAATCGAAATCCTGTTCATTGCATCCACCTCATTGACTGGGTCTGTTTCGACAAAATGACCAGTGCCCTGCATTAGGAGGCACTGTTCTTCACACATGATTTATAAGCAGACACAATTGAAGGTACAAACGATTAAACTACATGTACCGACATACTAGCACCCACACTATTGGTAAACAATCATGTCAGTGACACCAAATGCATGTGCTGAAGCTGGGAGGCTGCAAAGCTGCAGGAGCTTGAGTCACAATATCGCAACAAATAAAATGTACAAAATTACTGCAGATACACGAGAGCCCACTGAACATCAAGCACAACAAGCGAAACTCACCGATGAAAACAAAGCCGAAAAGAACGAATAAGACAAACAACAATATAGCAGCTAAAAAGGAGGAATCGGAAACATTGCTAAGAAACGTGAAGTGTGTATCTGGAACTTGGATGGTGTCAGTCTAACGTACGAAGCATTAAACTCTCACTATACAGTCTCTTGCAATACTGTAACAAATATCGCATCCTGTGATAAATAGGCTGACAACCAGTTATTTGAATAATCTCACAAACTCAATAATATTCACTTGAGTATAGCGTCCATGTAACCGTAATTTTATCATGCGCCGAATGATATTTCTCCAGCTGTTATCCAGTTTAGAGGTGCAACCTTGCTCTGACCGATGTTAAACGTATTTGCATTATTTTTACATAGTACTTCGTCACATCTACAGTGGAAAATCTTGATAATAGCATCAAAACACAAAGGCGGCACACGAACGGCAATGGTAAACTATGACCCAATTAATCATACCGCGGCCACTTCTAAGACCCTGTAGCGACTAGAAGAGAATAGTCTTATACAGTTGCTTACGAGACTAGAACTTATCCTGTTTGATTTCATCTATAGTGCAATTGAATTGCTCCCTAACGCTTTGCTTTGCTTCTTTAAGCCGATTGAACATGCTCATTAGTGCAATTGATCCGCATCCAGTTTCATTTCTACGCACCAACCACGCACAGTGACCTTGGTATTGAGCTAGGCCAAAGCAGCCAATAAAGGTAGAACTAATAACCGTTGCATGAATGTATGAGCTGGTGATGTGTGACGGGGACACGTGGGTGATCTAGCCCCTCTCCAGCATCGGTGCCTAATCTGAAGCCATTTCCACGCAGATTAAGGACACAAGGTCGTCCAAACCCGTGGTTCGGCTGGGTGGAGGGTTCAGTGTGCGTAAGTGGACTACCAGGTATATGAAGCATGCCTTACGTACAACACAAATTGGGGGTGAGGGCTGCGAACAAGGTAATGGGACATCCCATTAGCGAGAATACTGGTAGTTTGGCACTGGCGCAGCGCAAGATTTTGGACGACCTACCAACGGTCGGAAATATGACGGTACCGTATCCGGATAGCGAGGCAGTCACAAGCGCATGACTGCGTACGACGGGGGCGGTATGACGAGCTTACAAGTAGAGCGCCAATAGGGGACTGTGAAACCGAAATACAGGTTTGAACGTGGCCGCCTTGGGTTACAGAGGGTCGTCTTGAGTGGCGGTCTGCTGTGAGGGCTACTGCCGAAATACAACTGTGGCCATTTTGTTACAAGGCGAGTGGGCCCTGCTTTGTTACAGCAGGCGTCACTTACCCTCATGGTGGATGCAGTACACCGACTTGATGGTCCCTGAATAAAATGAGATACTGCGACCGGGCTGTCGGAATTTTGCATCCACCGATCTGTATGCACTTGCAGTGGCACGCTGGTGCGGACCGAACGTAAGGGCAATTGACACGCTAGTCTGTGCGCAGCAACTGTATTCGTATCCCGTATCCAGTTCAGTGGTATGTTCACACTTGGGAGTCACTCCATCGTTGCTCGGCATCTTTCGCTGTCCATTTCACCACCTCTTCTACAGCAAAGGTTTTTACCTGACACAGCGTACAGGCGAGCAACACCTCAGTTTCTTCATACCGCAGTTGTGCCTGCAAAACCCACAATTCCGCGAGGTCGAGAGTACTCGATTTCTTAACTAACGGCCTGTAAACACGTAGTGCACAATCGCAGATGGTAGTACAAATGTATATACTGGATCAAGTAGATAACGCTTAACATGTCCCATAGGATGGCCGTAATGAAGAGAGAAAGACTAAATAATGATCGTACCAATAAAATGGGGTGTGACATGGTGATTTAGCAGATATATTTATCTGGTAACTGGTATACGTCCAGTTACTTGCAACTACTAGCTCGCCATAATTCGCATCTTCGGCACGAAGCGGGAAATTCGAGAACGTGATTTCATACATGAAATCCTCATTATAATTCTAAATAAGGATATCAGAATACCAAGGTTTCGGGATGACACTGTTTTGACGACCTACCACCGCTCGGGCAGGTTCTGTGTGTCCGGATATCAGGACCGTCACAAGTGTATGACTGGGAATAATTGTGGTCTGGGGTGACAAGGTGTTATGGCGTGCTTGTGAACAAATCGATCCGTGGCGGGAGCAACTTGCCACCAAAATGGTTTGATACTTACTCACTTGGGTAAGCAAATGCTTGACAATAATCGATAAACATCAATTTCCCGTCCCGAGATGGATCAGTGGCTTTCATCCGACGCGTTGTCTTAGCGTCTCTCACAGTGCCTGTGCTCACGCGGCGATATGCAACCAAGGGCACTCTGCAACTTCCAGATTTCCGCAATAATGCTTAACCTAACGATTAGAAGAATGAATCTTCCTTTCTTGAGCACGATTTTCTTCTTCGTGATACTAACTACGTACCATCATCTCGCGACACTACAGTAAGTCACACTACATGGCCTCTTGTCTTTAGCAGCAATGTAGTCCTGATTACCAGAAATCATCCGGGTACCCTCTGGTTGTCTCGCAACGCTTAACGGGGAAACATGCGGGAATTCGTTACGACAACATAGCCTGAACACCATTGTTCATACTTGCATGTCGAATCAATGGCTTTGTGATGCATAGCAATGAAAATACCAGTTCCGATTGTATACATTTATATAAACAAAATAGGAGCAATTTACAAATCAGTACAATGCATGACGCGAGTCTCATTGCAACTCACATTATCCATCATGTTATGGCAGTGTTGAGACGTCACTGATGTTCGTATCTCTGACACACTTCGCTCCATGAAATACCGTCTCCACTCGGTCTTGTAAACTACATCCTAAGGATCACGTTGAAGCAACTCGGAATATCTCTGCCACATAGGTTGCTTCATATAGGCTTTTATGATGCTCCAAATTATGTTGGGTGATAGAGAATATGGAGGGAGGCGCAGAAGGTTGCCCGAAAGGTCCGAGTGCTCCTTCAGACGCATTCCAGATTCGTGTGGCACGTCATCACAGATCAGGAGGCAGTGTTCGATAAAAGTCGAGCCCCTGGCAACCAACAGTCCAAGCGACCACTGCGCACACCTTTCTTCGTTGTAACTCCCTCTCACTATGATATACTTCATTGAGCCATTGGTCGTCAGGGCTCCAGTAAGATGAACTTTCCATGCCTGAGTGTTGGGCACTTGACACAGCGCACGACTTGCACGCGGTGAATGTCCTCTGGTGCGAGCGCAAAAGTGATCGTACTTTATTTCATTAATCAATACTGCTCGTCTCCATTCGACCTCCGACTACAGCAGTGCCTAGACATTGATTTGTCGGGAAGTGTCAATAGTGCGCATTCCATCTGGCCCTTGTGGTGTTCGAACCCGCAACTCAACTGTTACCAGTCCGTGGTTAAGACCACTGAGCTATGATTCGCAAACGGATGAAACTACCATACAGTGCTTTGCTGGGCCTGAGATAGCTTCTGAGGAGGCTAGTTCTTATGAATTGCTAAGTTTAATCCCCATACTACTGTTCTGTAAACATAGGATTTTCTTGCCATTTTTCTATGTGTTTGCGGCTTCGGGAACTGCATGCAATTGGTTTATTGTTATCAACCTCCCTTCCTAGTGTCGCGCTATGGTGCTAACACTAACTTTAAGCATCAACGCAGGTTTCAACCGCAGATGGATGGTTTGGAGAGTGACCGTGGGTTCCGACAATTTTCATTCTACCAGGCAAACAATGTGGCTTTCTGCCAGAGCTCTTCTTCGCCCCCAAAATGATTCGCTCTTTGTTTCATTGATTCCATTCTTCGTAACCATTTGCGGCCGTTTTTAGAGTTGACGTTTAGTATACATGAAGTTGCTCCCAGTTGTTTTCTCCTCCTAAGTCTGCAGTATTCTGCTCTTGAACTCCACTGAGTGGCGTGTACGGGTGCATTTTTGTGCCATTCTGAGTACAGCAAGCTGGAAGTCACAGAGTTGCTTTAGATATATGCGCGTTTGTGCAAGCTTTGTAAATTAGGACATCACTGAACCGGCCAACTATCGACGGA
>OX104064.1:77123308-77150604 GCA_944474145.2 Dicrocoelium dendriticum | reverse complement strand
TACTCTGCTGTGACCATAGCTATTTGATAACATCTGCTCTACGTTCCGGGTGCCATTTGCCATAAACGATTCGACCCGATCCTCCATGAATACAACACCGTACATTCGCGTTGTTTCATTTACTTAGTCTGCAAAGATTGGCCATGTCACCAATTTGGGGCTCTGGCTTCCGCATTCCATCCGCTTGTACGTACGTTTTCATAAGCCCAGTAAATTCAGTATGGCTGAGGAACAACTGGAACTAAAACTATGCTCCCTCTCGTTACTAACTTGCGGAGCGGACATGAACTATCGACATCGTGGTAATCGCTGGTCGGTTAACTGTGTGGATTGTTCACTTGCCACAGAATTTTCAGGGAAATTTTGCTTCAAATGCATAGTCCAATGTGGTCACTCGAAGGACAGTCATTGAGCATTGTATTCCAAGTGTCAAACTTTACACTTATGCATATGTAAGCGGCCAAAGCGTGGTAACCTTTTGACTCAGACGTATCCATCGAACTGGAAACATTCACATAATTTGCCACCCTAGCATTGATCCGTATCAAGCACACAATTCGCTCGGAGAAATCCGCGGCACGTCAAATACTAATGAGCTCATGGATGGACTGAACCATTATTCTGCGATGCACCGGCTCTCTAAGCGTGGTGCTACTTAGCATTGGGCAGTTGGTCAAGCTACGAGTATGTAATCTACAAATCGATTTCAAGGAGCAGAATGTAAATAGCATAGTCTGGTGAGTAATACCATGGAGCTTACATAGTGATGTGAATCGCGGCCGAATAATAATACGAAGAGGAAGATGCCGTAGCTCATCGTCTTGATATGTCACCGTACTCGACTCCACTTGAGAAGGTAGCAAGAATAGCATAGGTCATGATGAGTACAACAGTGTAAGTGGGCAACATGTGAAGTTATCGCGAAATACAACCAAGTTAACTAAGCCCAAGTAAGGTAGGTTAGATGTGGCTCATCTGTTCTAGGCAGTGCAATAATCACATTACATTGCGCCAAGTCAGTCGTTAATCATTCTGGATGTGAAACTGCACCAAAGCTCGACTTACATGTAGGATATAGGATACCGATGACAAAGAACATGACGGAGATTTAGTAAGCAACTTTTCAAGTTAGCAGGAAAACGATGCGATTATGTTCACAGCAGGCTATCCGTGTCCTATGGTGAAACCAGGGATGTTTGTAATTAGCTCTTGTCCGAGGTGAGTGGGAATCAACTGGGATGTAGTACCACCAGACGGTCCGTCGTATGTTACTAGTTATTTCCCCCTGGTCATTCGATCTGACCGCTAGCATATCTCGACCAATTCATCAGTGCCTAGAATTCTACCTGTGCCCAAGCATTTCGATGTGCATGTCACGTCGTGTTGCCGCTGTTTCGGAATCAACCTTAATGAGGTTCCTGAATCTCTGTGCTTTTACCTGAAGACGGCTGCAGTACAAGGGACGTATAGAGACACTTGAGATGAAATACATTGACCTCATATTATCATCCGCAATAAGTCACGGTGTCAAATGAGAAGAAATGTACTAAGACCCATCTGTCAAGTGTGGACGTAGGGAGACACGAATAGATTTTAGCGTTACCTGTAATTTGGGCGAGCCCCATTTAGACATCGAGGCAGCAAATACTTGTGTCACGCGAGCAAAAATGCGACCAGCCTGTCAAGCTGAAGTGTGGCACTTACAAATGTTTCTAAATGGCTTCCACTTACTCATTCAACATATCAGTTGACATATCAAAGATCCCTGGTTCGAGTTGTAATACTGCAGTGTTGCGAACGGGTATTTGTTCACCATTGGTATGGACTACCACAAACTGGATGGCGAAATACTAACCCTCATGTGTAATAACACTACGAACGTGCGCGAGTATGGATTGAATGTAAGAATACTAGTCGTATTCCACTAGCTTTTGAAAATCTCACGTACAATTATAAGCAAGCAATACGACTGTCGTTGGTTAGTTAACATTTAAACATCAACCTAAAAGGCAGCTGTAAATTAAGTCAGAAGCGTGTGCATCAACAATGGATAGAGACAGATAGAGGAATAGGGAAACTAATGTCAACAATACGGTTACCAGGCGGAAAATGATAAACCAATAAGAGATGCAATAATGCAGTGATGTCGTATCTTTAGTGTGTGTGTGTGCTGCAGATGCTGTCTGCTATATGCGTTAGATGGCGGTAATACCACAGATTATCTGATAACCGCCATGACGCGATCACAGAAAGAATATATCCACCAAATCCCACTGCGCTTTGTCCTACATTCGGCTTTCGAAAAGGTGCACAAACGGTTTTAGACGATTTACAAGAAATAGCATGAATAACACCCAATTACCTAACCGTTGGCAGATGTGACTGTATACTCAGCTTTGGCGATAAGCAATTTATCTAAACGACAGAGTGGTTGTGAGTCTCGAGTAAAACGTGAACTCTCCCTGGTCCAAGCAAGACGTTAACTGGGGTACAATTGAACAAAATACAACACAAGTGCAATATGTGCATACCTTAGTTCCGGTAGTAGAATCGGGTCTTTGCAACGCGCAGAAATAAGGCAAATTCCACGGACGAGCCAACGTGGGATCGCTTGTAACGTAAATTGTTAGACCCTGAACACCGAATTTCCAAACTACATTCCAAAGCGAGGAGACGTTGTAGAGTCATTGGGTTCCAGATATTCTTGTTGATCACCATACTCAACTTGTTCAACCAAATGCACTAACGAATGTGGCATATTTTGAGCAACAAGCGCTTGGTAACCAGGAGTTAACGTGGCCCACTGGAACGCTATCGGCTTCACCATTACACCTGGCTTTTAAGATGAGGATGCTTGAGGATATGCGACCAATCTAAGGGCTTCATTAATGTTCCTTCGAATCCGTCACACACACACGAGCGGTTGTGGCCTTTCAACTGTGCATACATAGGAGGACTAACTGGGGGGCCCATGTTTTGCTGACATTTATAATGAGCAACCATCATACCTAGACGTTTGAAGACAGTTCGTGGTCACTCGCAGTACAAGTGGCACCCTTGCTGGACAATTGGTCTGCATGGATTGCGAAGTTTCAGTGAGTGAGACTGTAAACCAATGTACGAACGAACGTGTTCCCATGCTTTTGTGTTCCGGTCACTGTGTGGATACTGGAACCTAGGGATGGAAAATCCTAGAGCGCAAGGTAAACTGTATTCTTGCGTCTGGCTATGGAGGCTGTAGTGCGTCCGAGCCATCAACAATTACGGAATGTTCTCGTGAACCGTAATAATGCGAACATGGATCCCTTCGGTTCGGCGGTAAGAATAACAGCCAAAATTTTCGTGGTATGAGCAGCTCCGCGTCGAATAGTAAAGTGTGCAATAAATGACGAAATACTAACAACGTCGAACAATACCTGCATTCCGTTTGGCTCACCACTGGCGTCTTTTTGGGTTCACGCAACTAGGCATAATTTGATTCTTTCCATTCATCTGTCATGACGCACAAACCAAGGAGTTGGAGAGTCCTAGTAACCATTTCCGGCCATTGAAAGCACCTCAGGTATAAGACTTCGCTGGACCTAGAGTATGTCACTACTAGGAATATGAACGAGACCGCAGTAGTATGTGCGGGGCAGACAGAGTACTGAGCAAATCAAAGTAAGCGGAATCGACATAATTAGGTTAATGGTGAGGGCACTATTGGTAAACAATAATGTCGGTGATACCAAATGCACGTGCTGAAGCTGGGAGGCTGCTAAGCTGCAGGAGCTTGAGTCAAAATATCGCAACAAATGAACGGTACAAAATTACTGCAGATACACGAGAGCCCACTGAACATCAAGCACAACAAGCAACACTCACCGATGAAAACAAAGCCGAAAAAGAACCAGTAAGACAAAGAGTAATAAAACAGCCAAAATGGAGGAATCGGAAACATTGCTATGAAATGTGAAGTGTGTATCTGGAGCTTGGATGGTGTCAGTCTAACATGCGAAGCATTAACCTCTCACTATTCAGTCTCTTGCAATACTGTAACAAATATCGCATCCTGTGATAAATAGGCTGACAACCAATTATTTCGGGTAATCTCACAATCTCAATAATATTCACTTGAGTATAGCGTCCATGTAACCGTAATTTTATCATGCGCCGAATGATATTTCCCCAACTGTTATCCAGTTTAGAGGTGCAACCTTGCTCTGACCGATGGTAAACGTATTTGCATTATATTTACATAGTACTTGGTCACATCCACGGTGGAAAACTTGATAATAGCATCAAAACACAAACGCGGCACACGAACGGCAATGGCATATTATGACCCAATCAACCATACCGTGGCCACATCTAAGACCCTGTGGCGACTAGAAGAGAATAGTCTTATACAGTTGCCTACGAGACTAGAACTTATCCTGATTGATTGCATTTAAAGCGCAATTAAATCGCTCCCTAACGCTTTGCTTTGCATCTTTAGGCCGATTGAACATGCTCATTAGTGCAGTTGAACCGCATCCAGTTTCATTTCTACGCACCAAGCGCGCGCAGTGACATTGGTACTGAGCTAGGCCAAAGCAGTCAATGACTGTAGAACTAATAACCGTTGCATGAATGTATGAGCTGGTGATGTGTGACGGGGACACGTGGGTGATCTAGCCCCTCTCCAGCAACGGTGCCTAATCTGAGGCTATTTCCACGCAGATTAAGGACACAAGGTCGTCCAAACACATAGTTCGGCTAGGTGGAGGGTTCAGTGTGCGTAAGTGGACTACCGGGTACATGAAGCATGCCTTACGCATGACACAAATTGGGGGTGGGGGCTGCGAACAAGGTAATGGGACATCCCATTAGCGAGAATATTGGTAGTTTGGCACTGGCGCAGCGCAAGATTTTGGACGACCTACCAACGGTCGGAAATATGATGGTACCGTATCCGGGGGGCGGTGTGACGAGCTTGCAAGTAGAGCACCAATAGGGGCCTGTGAAACCGAAATACATGTTTGAAGGTGGCCGCCTTGGGTTACAGAGAGTCGTCTTGAGTGGCGGTCTGCTGTGAGGGATACTGCCGAAATACAACTGTGGCCATTTTGTTACAAGGCGAGTGGGCCCTGCTTTGTTACAGCAGGCGTCACTTACCCTCATGGTGGATGCAGTACACCGACTTAGTGGGCCCTGAATAAAATGAGATACTGCGACCGGGCTGTGGGAATTTCGCATCCACCGATCTGTATGCACTTGCAGTGGCACGCCGGTGCGGACTGAACTTAAGGGCAATTGACACGCAAGTCTGTGCGCAGCAACTGAATTCGTATCCCGTACCCAGTTCAGTGGTATGTTCACACTTTGGAGTCACTCCATCGTTGCTCGGCATATTTCGCTGTCCATTTCACCAACTCTTCTACAGCAAAGATTTTTACCTGACACAGCATATAGGCGAGCAACACCTCAGTTTCTTCATACCGTAGTCGTATTTGCAAAACCCACAATTCCGCGAGGTCGATAACACTCGATTGCCTAACTAACGGGCTGTAAACATGTAGTGCACAATCGCAGATGGCAGTACGCATGTATATACTGGATCATGTAGATAACGCCTGACATGTCCCATAGGATGGCCATAATGAAGAGAGAAAGACTAAATAATGATCGTACCAATAAAATGGGGTGTGACATGGTGATTTAGCAGATATATTTATCTGGTAACTGGTATACGTCCAGTTACTTGCATCTACTCGCTCGCCATAATTCGCATCTTCGGCACGAAGCGGGAAATTTCGAGAACGTGATTTCATACATGAAATCCTCATTATAATTCTAAATAAGGATATCAGAATACCAAGGTTTCGGGATGACACTCTTTGGACGACGTACCACCGCTCGGGCAGGTTCTGTGTGTCCGGATATCAGGACCTTCACAAGCGTATGACTGGGAATAATCGTGGTCTGGGGTGACAAGGTGTTATGGCGTGCTTGTGAACAAATCGATCCAAGTGGCGGGAGCAACTTGCCACTAAAATGGATTGATAGTTACTCACTTGGGTAAGCAAATGCTTGCTAATAATCGATAAACATCAATTTCCCGTCCCGAGATGGATCAGTGGCTTTCATCCGACGCGTTGTCTTAGCGTCTCTCACATTGCCTGTGCTCACGCGGCGATATGCAACCAAGGGCACTCTGCAACTTCCAGATTTCCGCAATATTGCTTAACCTAACGATTAGAAGAATGAATCTTCCTTTCTTGAGCACGATTTTCTTCTTCGTGATACCAACTACGTACCATCATCTCGCGACACTACAGTAAGTCACACTACGTAGCCTCTTTTCTTTAGCAGCAATGTAGTCCTGATTACCAGAAACCATCCGGGTACCCTCTGGTTGCCTCACAACGCTTAACGGGGAAACATGCGGGAATTCGTTACGACAACACAGCCTGAACACCATTGTTCATACTTGCATGTCGAATCAATGGCTTTGTGATGCATAGCAATGAAAATACCAGTTCCGATTGTATACATTTATATCAACAAAATGGGAGCAATTTACAAATCAGTACAATGCATGGCGCGAGTCTCATTTCAACTCACATTATCCATCATCTTATGGCAGTGTTGAGACGGCACTGATGTTCGTATCTCTGACACACTTCGCTCCATGAAATACCGTCTCCACTCGGTCTTGTAAACTACATCCTAAGGATCACGTTGAAGCAACTCGGAATATCTCTGCCACATAAGTTGCTTCATATAGACTTTTATGATGCTCCAAATGCTCCAAATTATGTTGAGTGATAGAGAATATGGAGGAAGGCGCAGAAGGTTGCCCGAACGGTCCGAGTGCTCCTTCAGACGCATTCCAGATTCGTGTGGCATGGCACGTCATCACAGATCAGGAGGCAGTGTTCGATAAAAGTCGAGCCCCTGGCATCCAACAGTCCAAGCGACCACTGCGCACACCTTTCTTCGTTGTAACTCCCTCTCACTATGATATACTTTATTAAGCCATTGGTCGTCAGGGCTCCAGTAAGATGAACTTTCCACGCCTGAGTGTTGGGCACTCGACACAGCGCACGACTTGCACGCGGTGAACGTCCTCTGGTGCGAGCGCAAAAGTGATCGTACTTTATTTCATTAATCAACACTGCTCGTCTCCATTCGACCTACGACTACAGCAGTGCCTGGACATTGATTTGTCGGGAAGTGTCAATAGTGCGCATTCCATCTGGCCCTTGTAGTGTTCGAACCCGCAACTCAACTGTTACCAGTCCGTGGTTAAGATCACTGAGCTACGATTCCCGAACGGATGAAACTACCATACGGTGCTTTTCCGGGCCTGAGATAGCTTCTGAGGGAGGCTAGTTCTTATAAATTGCTAACTTTAATCCCCATACTACTGTTCTGTAAACATAGGATTTTCTTGCCATTTTTCTATGTGTTTGCGGACTTCGGAACTGCATACAATTTGTTTATTGTTATCAATCTCCCTTCCTAGTGTCGTGCAATGGTGCTAACGCTAACCTTAAGCATCAACACAGGTTTCAACCGCAGATGGATGGTTTGGAGAGTGACCGTGGGTTCCGACAATTTTCATTCTACCAGGCAAACAATGTGGCTTTCTGCCAGAGCTCTTCTTCGCCCCCACAATGATTCGCTCTTTGTTTCATTGCTTCCATTCTTCGTAACCATCTGCGGCCGTTTTTAGAGTTGACGTTTAGTATACATGAAGTTGCTCCCAGTTGTTTTCTCTTCCTAAGTCTGCAGTATTCTGCTCTGGAACTCCAATGAGTGGCGTGTGCGGGTGCATTTTTGTGCCATTCTGAGTACAGCAAGCGGGAAGTCACAGAGCTGCTTTACATATATGCGTGTTTGCGCAAGCTTTGTAAATTAGGACATCACTGAACCGGCCAACTATCGACGGATAAGGTGACACGTATCCTCGCGGCTCTCGCCTTTTGTGGACCATTCATCACCATTTCACTGCATATCACCTAGCGTGCATTCATTCTACTCGGAATCATCTTCTCTACACGGTGGATCCATTTCACCCGGATTATTCCCATCGCTTCAACCTCTAGCTTGTGTCTGTGTTTTTCGCGGAGTTTGCCAGTGAATTCACACGCAAAACCTCTACACTCGCAGCTTTTCGTAGATTTTTTTACAACCCTTCGGATTTTTACATCATTCGATAGAGAAATCTTTCCGCTTGCTAACAAGCCTTCAGTCGCTTCACAGCACCACTGTGCATAACAGTTACAGAAGAAATTCATTTTTAACTTGCGCACGCAAGCGCCCAGCAAACTTCACGATCGCCATCACATCTCGGCCAGATCAATTCACTCACTCAGACGACCCAAGCACGTCCTACACGGCCTATTCAAACGTGATCGTATGACGCACAGGCCCATCACGCGTAAGTCGATCAACGTGTCCTCCGACCGCAAGCGGACAAGACGGCGAAGCACACCTACCACGCACGACACCAAACTAGCCCGTGAACCGGGCCGTGCTACTTCGCTGCAGCCGACCATGACCAATGTAACAAGGAGAGAAGTTACAAGTGGAGCTGAGTCACTTGCCCAGACAGTGGAATCGGGCCAGCATTGCGCGTTGTGTTCCGTTAACCATAGTCCGATTACTGAGGCTAACAAGCACAACAATCAGTCCGAGTCTGTTTCGTTCTGTCTTAATTGCACAACGGTTCCCATAGTAAAATGCGTAATTGCTTTGTCGAAAGATTACGACCGTCGGATTGCAGAAGTAGAATTACGTCTAAATGAAAGAATTATTTCCTTAGAGGCTATTGTAGCAAGGTTTGTATCTCCACCATCTCCCGTACTCACCGCCACTAAACCGAAGAAAAGAGCCAGACGTTCTCGCGAAATCACAGCGGCGAATATCTTGGGAACCCCGAACCAATCAGGCATCACGTACGAACAAAACATCCTCAGTTCCTCAGCCATTCCGCCCTTATCCAAAGCCTCAGTAACAACCAGACTTCCGACTGACCAACAAAGTCTGAGTATCTCTAAAGGCCAATCAACTTACGCAGCGACTATTGCTAGAGACACTGTAAACAAGAGTTTAAGCACAATATCTGCGACATGTGTAAAAGACCAAGCACGAAATTCAGAGACTTGTTCTAGACCATCCATCACGACGTCTCCCACATTACCGAACACCAGGAGGAACTACGGTGCTCTAACACTCATATGCACCAATGTTCCTGAATCCAAAGCAAATTCTCTGAGAGGTAAGCAACAGGACGATCTGAACCAGTGGAATCTCATTTGCGGTCGCATAGGTGCTAGGGTCAAGCCGACTAACATCACGCGTGTGACGAGACATCCAAACTCCGCTCACTATGGTGAGCCCAGAATTCTGCGGATAACACTGGCATCCACTGACGATGTAGAGGCGGTGCTCTTATCGGCATATCACCTCCGAGGTGAAGATAGTAAGATCCGCATCTTTCCGGATGTTCCATGGAGCGAACGTCAGCGAGAAAAAAACAATTTAGACGATCGCAACACGGCCAGCTGGCGAAAAACCATTTTAGTTCATGGTGTGCCCAAACTACCAACAGCTAGGGACGAGGAGGCTCGTACACACTATCTGGAAGAATGGCGGTACATCCGTGAAACTCTATCTGCAGGTGACGTCATCCTTCAGTCGATTTCTAGACTGCCCGTTTCACCTCATTACAAAGGTAATGGTCCAAGGATACTGAAACTTGTGGTTCAGTCCCAGCAGATGGCGGCGAACTTAATGCGCAACTGGCATAAAATGCACAATGCACTGCCATCGGAACTACGATTTAAGGTACCATTTATTGAATCGAAGCCACCGGAGAATGTGACACCATCTGTGGCTCAATGTGATAAAATAGACGGAGCCGAAGACACTGCATCAAGATTATCAACCACTGAAAATGACGCTATCGAAGAGCGTTCTGCGTGTGCAGGAACGACGTTAGGTGGGCTGCAGGCCCGTGCAAAATGTTCATCGATAAACTGCGCAAAAAACGATCAGGTGCCGGCCTTTCATCGGCCGGCTTAAATCCAACTTCGTGTAATCCTCCACAAGCCCTTTTGGTGCTCAAGCAGCTGTCCTTTATGTACACTAATGCTCAAAGTCTACTTAACAAAATACCCGAACTGCCACTACGTCAAAGCTCCAAATCGTGTGACCTCGTGGCTATAACGGAGACGTGGTTGCGCCCGGATATCACAGACACGGAGGTAGAGCTACCAGGCATGTCCGTCGTTCGGCGCGATCGATCCAGTAAAGGGGGTGGGGTGGCTCTGTACTACCGCAGTGACCTCCAATGTGAGCACATAGAAGACGTGTACAGTAACGTGCAGGATACTCTTTGGTGTCGGCTGCGTTTAACAGGCAACGACGTCTGTCTGGTGGCGGTCGTTTATCGACCTCCATCCTCTACACCCGAGATGGACTTCAACCTCGCGTCTGCGCTGAGGCTTGTGATCAGCAAGAGATACAGCCATATTCTTATCGCTGGTGACTTCAATATCCACGCTCTGGATGCCCAAGCAACACCTACGGAACAGTTCAAAGCGGATTTACAAGACCTTGTCTCCAGTTTTCCGCTTTATGGCCATATCGACAATCCCACCAGATTCAGAGCAGCAGAAAGGCCGTCCATCCTGGACCGGATATTTACCAACGAAGAACTCATGGTCGAAAAAGTAATCATCGACGCTCCTTTGGGTTGCAGCGATCATGCAGTTTTACTCTTCGATTATATATGCTACGCAGAATACCCTGCGGATACTACACGAGAAAGCCGAGTTATCATACGGTACGATGAGCTGGCTCGACTTGCAGAGACAGCCAACTGGAACTTTCTGACAGACGAGGTACCGACAATCGCATGGCCACATTTCGTCAACCAATTTAGCACTCTCGTCGAAGAGGCATCCGAAACTAAGGTTGTCCACTCGAAGAAGACTGTTTCATTTGTGCGAAGTCGGACACGGAAATGTATGGCAGTGAGGAACTCGGCCTGGCGTATCTATAAGGAACACCCGAGCATGGAGAGCTGGACGGCCTATGCAATTCAACGTAATCATTGCACTCAACTCGTTCGTGAGGATAAACTGACATACCAGCAGCATCTGACGGAGCGCATGGTTTCGAATAATAAGCTGCTCTACCAACATGTAAACAACCTGCGCAAGGTGAAACGAGGAATCCCTCCTCTTCAAACGCCAGATGGCATGACGCTGACTACGGAGGATGCGGCGAACGCCTTGCGGCTGCAATATGCTTCGAACTTTCAATGCATTCCTTGGTCATCTGTTCTTTTGTCAGCAGCTGTTATACAACCAAAACTTACGCACATAGCTTTCACGGCGGGGATGGTATTAAAGAAGTTGTTGTGTATGCGTAAGCACAGCTCTCCTGGAATCGACAACATTCACCCAAAGTCCCTTGCGGTAATGGGAGAAAGTTTAGCAGAGCCTCTGGCACGATTCTTCCAACGCTGCTTCGATCAGATGTAGGTACCGGAGATGTGGAAATGTGGGATCCTAACCCCAATTCACAAGGGCGGTAGCCGTTCTGATCCAGCCAAGTACCGTCCTGTAACCCTTCTCCCGGTCCTGTCGAAGGTTATGGAAGCTATTGTTGCTGACGTATTAACAGCCTATCTAGAAGAGTCTGCCTTTCTTGCACATGAACAGCATGGTTTTCGACGGAATCGATCGTGCACCACAAATCTGCTGCTAGCAAGATCGAGTTGGACCAAATTAATTGACAGCGGTGCAGGAGTGGACGTGGTCTACCTAGATTTCTCAAAGGCCTTCGGTCGACTAGACCATGGAATCCTGATCTGCAAACTTCAGAGCTTTGGTATTGGTGATCCGCTCCTAGGATGGATCACAAGCTTTCTTCTCCACCGGAGCTTAGAGGTAAAAGTGCGTGGGTCCCTGTCCCACCCAATCCAAGTCAAACGTGGTGTACCACAAGGATCGGTACTGGGGCCACGATTGTTTTTGATGTATATTGACGACATAGCGGCTCTCATTCTTTCCAACTGCCTACTCTATGCCGACGACATCAAGGTCTGGAGAGCGATCAATACACCAGACGACTCCGCAATATTTCAAGAGGATCTGGATAAGGTGTATGCGTGGTCAGTTCAGAACCAACTCCCACTCAACACAGAAAAATGCAGAGTATTACACTTACGTCGTCAATCAGCATTTTTCTATAAACTGGGTGACCATGTGCTTCACACAACTGCTGAGGAAAAGGATTTAGGAGTCTTGATTCAGTCCGACCTTGGTTGTTCAGCCCAGGCAAAGAAAGCATCGAACGCGAGCATTCGAAATTTTGGCCTTCTCAGGCGCACATTTGGACGCTTCGATCCATCCGTTTTTCACCAACTTCTAGGTGCATACATACGACCACACGTGGAGTATGCAATACAAGTCTGGCAGCCGTGGCTGAGGAAAGACCTCTCTGATTTAGAGAAACCTCAACGACGCGCAACGAAGAATGTGAAAGGTTTAGGCCAGTTACGCTACGAAGACAGACTGAGATCGCTCGGGATATTTAGTGGTCAATATCGAAGACTACGAGGAGATTTGATCTTGGCTTATCAGATTCTGACAGACCCCAATCATACCTGCCGCCATCTGCTGGAGCTCAGTAACAACAACAAACTGAGAGACCATCATCTGAAGCTGGCGGTGCAGTACAGCCGTTTGGAATGTCGACGGAATTTCTTTTCCGTGCGTGTCTGCCAAGCCTGGAATGCTCTCCCAGAATCTGTAGTCAGTGCACCAAACCTGATCGAGTTCAAAAATCGAGTTGATAGTGCACTCACTTCATTGCACTATCTCCCATAATACATTCTAATTTTGAGAGATCCAAAATCCATACTTTAAAATAATTTTCCCCCTCGCAAATTTCAACAGTGGATTTATATTTTGACGCTTCAAACTCAAACACGTTGCCCCATGCGAGTTTCAAGGGGCGGTGACTCTTTTAACCAAATACTCCATACCTCATGATCCCCTTCGGAGTTATAGTGGGTTATTATTTTGACACTTCAAATTCGGTGAGTCCACAAGCTTGTAGTGACTCGTTGTTAAACGATTTTACTGAATTGGTTTCCATTGAATTTTTCACACTTCTATGATTTTCGCACTGATCACCCTACGGGATTTGTCAAGCTTTAGCTATTATACCCGCATAAATCCATTGTTCCATTGTTCCATTGTTCTCCAGGTCATGTAATCCTCTACTACAGAGGCGATCATGGAATACATGGAAAGATGAAGTAGCATAGTACCGGAGCAACATTGTTTCCATCGAAAGCATTCATGCACCGTCAACCTTTTAGCCCGTGCCAGCTGGACGAAATCTGTCGATCCTGAGGTTGGGTTTGAAAGCATTCGGAAGCATTTCATCAACTTGATCACAACATCCTCTTTCTCAAGTTTCAGACCTGTGGGATTAGCGATCCCATTCTGGGTTGGATACGTGCATTCCTGTTTCGACGTCACCTAAGTGTGAGTCCGTAGCACCTTCTGTGATCCGATAGAGGTGCAATGTGACGCTCCATAAACCTCAGTTCTAGGACCAAGGCTTGTTCTCGTCTTCATTAACGGCCACGTGAAAGTGAAGGATTCAAAGGTTTTACTCTTCTCGGAAGATCTCAAAAGCTGGCTGACTATCAGAACGTTAAAGACCTACATGACACTACAATATGATCTCGACAGGGCTCAGGATTGTTCAGTTCAGAACATGCTTGCGTTCAACGCTGAGCAATTTCGAGTACTGCCTTACGCCTCCAGAGAACTTACGCATACCAGCTAGGGGAATACCATTTGCAACGCGTTCCCCATGAAAATGATCTCGGAGTGCTCATGCAGACAGATCTCGGTTACTCAAAACAGACCAAAAAGCAACTAGATGTGTCAAAGAGCACTTGGGTCACTTGCGAAGAACGTTTGGCCGGTTTGATCCCACTATCATTTCATAAACGCTCAACGTTTACGTAAGGTCACATGTTGCATACACCATCCAGGTGTGGCACCCCTAGCAAAAGCATGATCTTGCTGCTCTTGCGACTTCACAAACATGGGCCTGACTCATCTCCCTTAACAGCATAGACTACAGACCCTAGGAATTTTCAGTGGTCAATACTGTCGCCTGCGCGGTGATCATATTTTGGTGTTTCAGATTCTAAAGGATCCAAACCATGCATGTTGGCACTTACTCAAATGAAGTCACAACTCATTTCGAGGCCATCACTTGAAGTTAGCCACACAGTACAGCCAGCTGGAATGCAGCCGGCATCTTTTCTCACTTCGTGTGTCCCAGTAGTGGACCGCTCTCCGGATTTATCTCATCTCCACTTCTGCATTTACTGAATTCGAAACCCAACTTGATGAAAAATTACAACACATGCACTACAAGGCTTAACCAATGTCACGACATAACCAAAGTACGTACACTAGTGCAACTTCGTTTAATTCACTGATATGTGTTACCTTTGTTTTTGTTGATATACCACATATTGTTTCATTGTTTGCCTGCAGGAGATGCGAAGATTTGTCCTTTTACCAGGGGTAAATCCATTGATCCATTGATGCGGCCGCTTCGTGGATTCAATGTCACCGCTAGACTCAGCCTTACGATGGTGATCACCCCATTAGTCAGGCCACTGGAGTGTAACAAAATAGTGACTGACAAGCAGCTCGGTCCTAGCTACTTTAACAACAATTCTGACCCCCTTCCATGTGAGCTTTTCATCTCAATCCTGTATTCGTCTATCTGAACCAGGATCTCCTACCCCAACTGTCAAACCCCTTCCGACATTCATCATCATTAAGAGCCACGCAACCTTGGAATTCATTGAACTATCTTACGCAAGTGGCATTTCCGGTGACAGTACGGTTTTGAACATGAGTGTCAGCGTAGCTCAGAGTGAATACATTGACACAACATCAATGTTCCGAACATGTGAGTATACTGAGAGTACTATGCTGCGTGACATCAAATGTACCAGTTAGCATTGAATATTTGACCTAGCCAGACGGCGCACCTTTGCTTACGGATACAGACGCATAATGGCATACTTTACCTGAAGTGTATGAGAGTATGGCAATTGAAAGTTCTGCAGGTTAAGGATTAGGACAAAGAGAAACGTGGCACACGATTACACATGATCGGTGTTTCCGGATATCGACGGGCACAGCTGTATGACTGCTATTAATGAGGAACTGTAGTGCTATACTAGTATGACGTTCTTGCGAATAAAGTGACAAAAGGGTCCTGCGCAAATTGAGAATGAAATCCGGATTGGAAGGTGACCAACTGTGTTTCAGTCCACAAGCGTTTTGTGCAGAGTAACTGGCCGTCATGCTACCTGCAGTACGGCAGGACAACCAATATGGAGCGGGTTAATGAAATAGCATCGGTTCTCATTTGTTATTCTGTACGGTATCCTTTGGGACGGTAAATTAGCTGACTGTGTAGCTTGCAAACTGCGGACTTGTGCAGCCCCTGTGCAGGCGGGAGTACCATCCGGATTGGTACGCATTAATGACACAAACAGGCCGACGGCGTTAATGGGGTTACGGTACAAATCACAACCGTTTAGTGCCTTCGATCCTAGGTTGTTCAAAGTAACTACCCGTGATGAAATGGCTCATTGTAGATCGCCGGCAGCTTTGAATCACTTTCTCACCAGCCTGATCTCCCGCAAAGATTTTTGCCAGAAATGGCCAACCTTTGGAAAACAAAGGAAGGTGCGGATTTTTAAAAAGGTGACCAAACCAAATAAACTTGCCCATAGTGTAGTTAGAGACCAAATTTTTGCGTTCGACACGAAAGCTTCTTCAGGCCAAGCGAAAGAGTGGGGAAATAATTGCGGTTAGCGAGATGGCGGCACGATGTTAACCACCTTACTGGTCAAATTGTTATTTTATGTGGCAGATTAGAAGAGATGGTAAGATCCCAGGTGGTTCATTGGACGAGGTAATCACACTAACCCTCTGTCCTCTACGTCAGTAGGAGTGCTTTGATGTGGTTGTTCTGCCCCAGGTCAGTCTGTCAAAGCCCGTCAGATTGGCTGGTTGAGACAGCTCGCCACACACTCGATAATTACAGAACATCTACTCTGTCTATGCAGCCGTTTGCTTTGGCAATTTCCTACGCCTCAGCAGTCAGTCTTTGGAGTGTGGATCGCAAACCCTTGCTAAAGATTTCTACATTATGCAAGTCGATTTCATGCCCCAAGTCCTCCTATCTGTGGGAAGTAAGTAATTCAAATGCACTGGTGTCGAATAAACCGTTTCACCCTTTTAGTAAATCACCCTTATTATTTCATTGTTTAGTACCCTACAGATGGCCTCTGAAGCTCCCCCTTTATAAGGACAGTCAGCACAGGTAACTGATCGGACCAATGCTGTTACGACACTACACTTCGATGGTGCAAATCACATGCCGAAGCGTGCAGCGTTACACGCTAGTAGATTCCGTTTCTTACCTGCCACCTGGGTCAGACCCAAAATGGGTTATGCTGTCGGCATACTCGCGGTTCGTCGGTCAGTCATCTGACAGAAATACCAGTACCATACCTAGTTACTTCACTTATGTATCAAAAATCAATCACTGTCCCTAAGCTACTTAGGACACTGTGTAGGGAGCTGCTCGTAACTGGCTCTTAGGTGTTACGAAAAAAGGCATATTATGACACCCCGATGCATTAAGAGACAAATGACGAGCGTTGGACCAACTATTGAGGTAGCTCAGATGCAGTTGGTATCTGATAGAGCAATCGGCGTTTCAATGATTGCTACCCATGACCATGTCGTCAGCATATTTTATTAGGGTTGCTTTTGCAGGAGCTATTATTGAGCTAGTGTCAGTAGGTTCATGTGGACGCAGAACTTTTCACTAAATATCGATCGACTTCGTGGAACGGTTTCATCCATATACGTTCGTGTTTCCTTTGACTTTGACATGTAGAAATATTGTGACAACTTGAGTATCTACCTAAATTGCTGTTTTGACATCTGCTGTCACTGAAAAACTCAACCTCCGCGCAGACAGGTTCTCCTCCCCCATTCGAAGAGGCTGGGACGACTTAAGGAGATAACGTTTAAAGAGAAAGATGGCATCTCAGTGTGGTCTCTCATTGTTCGAATTAAGAAAGAGCTATACGCCCCCATCAAGTGCATATCTAGCCAATTCTTGGGAACTGCGGCATCGCACCGGTACCAAGAAAAGGGTCCAACAAATGTCGACCTTTCGCTTGGTATTCTGTTGCCCAGAAGCTTCAATACAAAATCATTCTTGAAATGATGCTTGATGACTTGAAGGTGTGGAGAGTAATCCGAGCACCCAATGATGGTGATTTGCTTCAGCAAGACCTCGACCGCCTCTCCACGTGGTCTGCAGTGGTCCACCTCCCAATCAACCCGGTCAAATCGCAAGTCATGAGGCTGGGTAAGTGTGGGCACAGTCGAACATACATGGTGGCTGGTCGACCATTGCATCCCGCGCCTTTTGTGCGCGACCTCGGTGTACTCTCACGCTGCGACCTAAAGTCCATGGACAATAAGAATAGGATTTACCAAAACAGCCTTCGGATGCTTTGGGCGCTCAGGCGCAGCTTCAGCACTTGGTCCGAATAGATTGCTATTCGCCTCTTCGTTTCAATAATACGACCAATGCTAGAGTATGGCTCTTCTGCGTGTTGTCCTATCACACGGGGTGAGGTAGAAAAGCTGCAGCTAGTGCAGCATATAGCCACCAGGCTGATTCCCAACTTACGTAGTGTGCCGTACGAAGACCGGTGTAAGAAACTAGGGTTGTACACCCTAGCTTATCGTTGAATGATGGTTGACCTCATCATGACGCACCGGATATTACATCTGGGTGATTACCCTATGTTGAGACCACTGCTTCATCTGCGCAAACCAAGCAGCACACGAGGACACCGGTATAAGCTTGTCGTACCGGATTTGAAACGGGTCACTCACCAACTCGGAAATCGCAGATGAACTGACGAGATACTTTGAAAGTCAACAGATAATTTCTAATGCCCAACATGGGTTCCGACGCAGACGATCTTGTCTCACCAATTTGCTGATTACTCGGGACTTATGGACCAGGGCGGCTGATGAGGGAGTGCCCATAGATGTGATATACCTGGATTTTTCTAAAGCATTGGACAGGGTCAATCACTTCTTTCTCCTCCAAAAGCTTGCTGCCTACGGTATAAAAGGTTCCCTGCTCACCTGCTTGGAAGACTACTTACACGACAGAGCAATCAAGGTAAGAGTATCCGACACCGATTCCGAAAGCCTTTACGTCTCCAGTGGCGTTCCACAAGGATCTGTCCTCGGCCCGCTACTATTTTTAGTCTACATTAATGACCTTCCAGCAGACATTCTATCTCCAATGCAAATAATAGCAGACGATGCTAAAATATGGAGAGCAATTCGCTCAGCATCCGACTGTGTCTACCTCCAGGAAGATCTGATCCGGATTAACGAATGGGCAGAAAAGTACCAGCTTCCACTGAACTCTGCAAAGTGCCACCTGCTGACGGTGCACAACAGCTTCGTTAACACATACGTTTTGGGGCAACACGTCTTGCAACACGTGACTAGTGAACGCGACCTAGGTATAATCGTGCAAGGGAGTCTTGGAAATTCGCTCCAATGTTCGAAAGCAGCAAGTGTAGCGAACTTGAACTTGAGACTTTTGAGGCGAGCTCTCGGCACTTTTGAACGACAGCTAGTACCATTTTTGATTAACTCCTACATTCGTCCTCATGTTGAATATGCAATTCAAGCCTGGTGTCCATGGTGAAAACGAGACATCCGCCTATTGGGACAGCCCCAAAGAAGAGCCACAAAAGCAACTCGTGGACTATCCGGTATAAGTTACGAAATGCGTCTCCGTGTACTCGGTGTGTTCTCATTAGTATACCGACGGCTTCGCAGAGATCTTACTCTCACATACCGGATATTAACCGAAAGCGAGCATCCATGTACATCACTGTTGACTCTAGCCCCATACAAACAAAACCGAGGCAACCACCTGAAACTAATGACGCAACACTCTCGTTTGAATTGTAGAAAGTATTTTTTCTCACTTAGAATCTGTTCTCACTGGAATGCATTACCAATGTGGTGAACGCACGAGACATGACGACCTTCGAAAGACTCTTAGATTTTCATCTTAGTGATAAACGATACACAAAACTTTGCTAAAGTGAAATGATTTAAGCACTGTTACTTTACGTTCCACATTGGAACATTTTGATTTTAATTTTCTTTTGCATATCCATCCTGTGGGTCTTGTAAAGTTATGCTTTTTATTCCATCATACACCATTGAACCATTGAGCCATTAACGTAGAGTGGTGCATGGTATGGAACTATCTGCCACAACACGTAGTAGAGGCAAAGTCAGTGTCGGAATTTAAAAATTTCCTGGACAAACACTTTGCCGACGAAAAATATATGGAGCGGAAAAGAATATAACGAGTAATTGTCCATGGGTGACGACCAATGCAGCTACACAGAGAAAGCTCTACTCGCTGCTTCTAAACAGTAATCAGTAATCAAACCAGAGCGAAATACCACATTAAAAGCACTTATTGTATTTCGAGATTTACCGTAAGTGCAGTGAGTCACGTGGTACGTTCTATATTTCAGGACTTGGCAAAAGAAACAGATAAACTCGTACATGTTTTCTTGCATACAACAACGCATTTTGGTGTGTAAACCGCGAAATGATATCGAGATCTACTTATTAAGTAATAAATCCCTCCATGCTGCGTTTGCTGTGATCATTTTACTGAGCGCACGCAGATTACCCGGGTCAGTGGCTAAGGTTCCTAAAAACTAACCACAAACTAGGGCAATTTATGGGAGGTATTTTGTCGCATTAGCGAATTCTACTTAAATCAGCTCAGTAATAGCCTTACGGTAAGTGACGCCTGCTGTAACATAACAGTGCATACTCACTTTGCAACGAAATTGCTGCTGTCGTATTCGGAAGTAGCGTTCTCAGTAGAGCACCTCTCAAAAATTCTCGCCTTAAACAAGGGGACACCGTCAACCCGGAGTTCAGTGGCAGTCGCGAAACGCCACTTGAATGGATTTGTTCACAAGCACACCATAAAACTTCGTCAGCCCAGACCCTGCCCGAGAGCTGATAGGTCGTCAAAACAGTGTCATCCCGAAACTTTGGTCTTCTGTTATCCTTATTTGGAATTATAATGAGAATTTCATGTATAAAAGTACATTCTCGAATTTCCCGATTCGTGCCGATGATGCGAATTATGGCGAGCGAGTAGATGCAAGTAACTGGACGTATACCAGTTACCAGATAAATATATCTGCTAAATCACCATGTCACACCCCATTTTATTGGTACGATCATTATTTAGTCTTTCTCTCTTCATTATGGCCATCCTATGGGACATGTCAGGCGTTATCTACATGATCCAGTATATACATGCGTACTGCCATCTGCGATTGTGCACTACATGTTTACAGCCCGTTAGTTAGGCAATCGAGTGTTATCGACCTCGCGGAATTGTGGGTTTTGCAAATACGACTACGGTATGAAGAAACTGAGGTGTTGCTCGCCTATATGCTGTGTCAGGTAAAAATCTTTGCTGTAGAAGAGTTGGTGAAATGGACAGCGAAATATGCCGAGCAACGATGGAGTGACTCCAAAGTGTGAACATACCACTGAACTGGGTACGGGATACGAATTCAGTTGCTGCGCACAGACTTGCGTGTCAATTGCCCTTAAGTTCAGTCCGCACCGGCGTGCCACTGCAAGTGCATACAGATCGGTGGATGCGAAATTCCCACAGCCCGGTCGCAGTATCTCATTTTATTCAGGGCCCACTAAGTCGGTGTACTGCATCCACCATGAGGGTAAGTGACGCCTGCTGTAACAAAGCAGGGCCCACTCGCCTTGTAACAAAATGGCCACAGTTGTATTTCGGCAGTATCCCTCACAGCAGACCGCCACTCAAGACGACTCTCTGTAACCCAAGGCGGCCACCTTCAAACATGTATTTCGGTTTCACAGGCCCCTATTGGTGCTCTACTTGCAAGCTCGTCACACCGCCCCCAGTATGCGCTGTGACTGCTTCGCTATCCGGATACGATACCATCATATTTCCGACCGTTGGTAGGTCGTCCAAAATCTTGCGCTGCGCCAGTGCCAAACTACCAATATTCTCGCTAATGGGATGTCCCATTACCTTGTTCGCAGCCCCCACCCCCAATTTGTGTCATGCGTAAGGCATGCTTCATGTACCCGGTAGTCCACGTACGCACACTGAACCCTCCACCTAGCCGAACTATGTGTTTGGACGACCTTGTGTCCTTAATCTGCGTGGAAATAGCCTCAGATTAGGCACCGTTGCTGGAGAGGGGCTAGATCACCCACGTGTCCCCGTCACACATCACCAGCTCATACATTCATGCAACGGTTATTAGTTCTACAGTCATTGACTGCTTTGGCCTAGCTCAGTACCAATGTCACTGCGCGCGCTTGGTGCGTAGAAATGAAACTGGATGCGGTTCAACTGCACTAATGAGCATGTTCAATCGGCCTAAAGATGCAAAGCAAAGCGTTAGGGAGCGATTTAATTGCACTTTAAATTCAATCAATCAGGATAAGTTCTAGTCTCGTAGGCAACTGTATAAGACTATTCTCTTCTAGTCGCCACAGGGTCTTAGATGTGGCCACGGTATGGTTGATTGGGTCATAATTTGCCATTGCCGTTCGTGTGCCGCCTTTGCGTTTTGATGCCACTATCCACTGTGAGGAAGTACTATGTAAATATAGTGAAAATACGTTTACCATCGGTCAGAGCAAGGTTGCACCTCTAAACTGGATAACAGTTGGGGAAATATCATTCGGCGCATGATAAAATTACGGTTACATGGACGCTCTACTCAAGTGAATATCATTGAGTTTGCGAGATTATTCGAAATAATTGGTTGTCAGCCTATTTATCACAGGATGAGATATTTGTTACAGTATTGCAAGAGACTGTATAGTGAGAGGTTAATGCTTCGCATGTTAGACTGACACCATCCAAGCTCCAGATACACACTTCACATTTCATAGCAATGTTTCCGATTCCTCCATTTTGGCTGTTTTATTACTCTTTGTCTTACTGGTTCTTTTTCGGCTTTGTTTTCATCGGTGAGTGTTGCTTGTTGTGCTTGATGTTCAGTGGGCTCTCGTGTATCTGCAGTAATTTTGTACCGTTCATTTGTTGCGATATTTTGACTCAAGCTCCTGCAGCTTAGCAGCCTCCCAGCTTCAGCACGTGCATTTGGTGTCACCGACATGGTTGTTTACCAATAAAGTGGGTGCTAGTATGTCGGTACATGTAGTTTAATCGTTTGTACCTCCATTTGTGTCTGCTGATAAATCATGTGTGAAGAACAGTGACTCCTAATGCAGGGCACTGATCATTTTGTCGAAACAGACTCAGACAATGAGGTGGATGCAATGAGCAGGATTTCGAGTCACTTTCAGTTCGTTTGCTCTTTTAACATCCGTGCTGCGGAACACAGTATTGTGATTGAAGCCCATTCGTGGACGCAGTGTCCATGGTGAATTTGGCCCTAATATTTTGGCTTTGTGAGTTCATTAAAATTTGGAGTACAACCACCGATGTGAATGTTATGGATAATTCCCACCAGCCTCTTAGATATATTTGGTGTGGGCGTAGTCCAGTTCCTATGTGGCAGATTGCAATGTCGACACGCAAACTTATGTGTAAGTGTGTTGAATGCGGTGTTAATTAGCCTCAACTAACTTTCGGTTTGATTTCTGGTTGCTCAATAAATCTATAAGTACAACGTTGTAAATAAATGAATCGGGCTGCCAAACCTATCAAAATTTCTTTGTCCTTGGATATCAGTTGACCGACAGTGATGGCTGTGATATCGTGTAAAATGTTGTGGTTAACGCATCCGCGCCTGCGTTTACTAAAGATTTTTTGAAACTGGTTAAAATCATTAACAGTAAATTGAGAGTCACTTATGTTTGAGTTAGCCGTTAGTTCCGTGTGCTACTTTCTCAATACGTTCATTCTTGAATGTGTACTTCATTTAACCTACATTAAAAGCCTAATAAGCCACGACGTGATCCCTGCCGACGTCAAAACTGCATGTTAACCTCTATCCATTACCATATCAGCGTCAAAGCACGTGAAATTCATGGGCGATTGAGAATGCATTTTCATTCACACCCACTCGAGGCGCATATATTTGTCGCATCAAAACTCAACCCAACCAGATCGACCGGTCAACGGAAGTGTAGGCTTCCATTCAAGTGCTCAAGCCTGAAAGCATGTGGTGGCAACCGCGCCGCAGTCTGAGTTGGGCTCACTGCCTTTCTGCATTTACATGAGATAAGCTTCGCTTCCGTAAATATATACATTTTACCGGCAAAATATTATTCTTTATAATAGAGTCTAGCCTACTAATTTGTAACGGGTCGCGATATAAGCGGCACTCGTAGTACACCATTTTTCAATGATGAACCCAAATTGAGGAGTTTTAAAAAGGACGAAGGTTGTAAGCAGGTTCAGCTTGAATAATAGAGAGCGGATATCTACAACTTCAGAACCGATGGAATATATCGAAATAAGAGATATCTGGGGGGTTAAGTGTAGTTCTTTGCCAGTATTGTTACTGGTGGTGTGCCGAAATGGGGCATTTGTGTGTTCGACGTCTCTGGATTTTATCGGAACCGACTAAGCAGCTGTTCTAATAAATAAATCATCGGGTTATTCATCGGGTCTGTTGATAGAAACCCCAATGGTGAGGTAACGTTGGGGGACACCGTGTCCTTAAAATCGGATTTTAAAGCAACTGCATAGGAGGGAATGGTGGTGCGGATTAGGCCTGTAGTTGTGGGAGTTAATGATGGATGCTATTATATTGGACAAACAAAGTCTCAGAATATTCCATCATTCTGCCAGTGGTTGAGGTTTCATGCATATTACTGTGCTGCCAACTTTTATTCGGAAAGTGCCGGGGGATAAAGGTGTTGCCAGTAGATTTTCTAACACTGATCCTACAGCCAACTTTTGTGTCGCTAGTTGAGTCACGAGATCGTTTACTCTCCATGGCTGATTTAATGTTTCATACTGACGCTTCAGTGCAGTTACCCCCAAAATGTTTGCTTTAAAACGAACTAACCATCAGGCACCGCATATTTTTTTGAACTGGGAATAAACATACTCAATGCTTATAATCATTCAAGAGAAAAATACCTAGCTTTGGCTGACCTTTATTATTAAATAAGTAGGTAATGCAAGTTGACGACGCGGTTAATTCGGTATGATTTCGATACGTCCTATAACGTATGGCAAATGTTCGTTTAATGTACACCACATGTTGTGCGCCAAGTTAAATCAGTTCCTTGATTTCGTTTTCATTTTCAGCACTGTGGTAATTGCACTTTCATATCAGTAAACTATGTTGGACATTTCCAATGCTTTTGCGAGAATAAGGGATAATCTCCATCAATTTTTGTCCAAAATATTGCAGACGGTGTGAATTTAATACATATATTCGGTGCTGTATTCCCGAATTTAGAAGGTTTGTGTTTGGCTTAATTACAGTAAATGGAACATTCCCTTCATCTAATTTGAAATGTTTTAACAACCCTGCATATACTTGGCGATTTAACATTACAGGAAAGTGTTAGATGATTTGACACAGGAGATTTTGTTATTATATTTGGTACGAGACTGAGCGATGATACAATTCCTGTATTTATATGTACTCATTTTAAAATCTCACTTAAGCTTTGTAGATAAATACTCACAACTTGGAAACCGTTACTTTAGTGTGCATACTTAGACAGCATTTAAACTTTGGGCAATTTCACACCGTAGTAGGAAAATGTAACTTGATTTATGGGGAACCATAGCATTTGACGTGAAACACATGATGTGACTTGCATAAAGCAATGAAGACTGGTAGATGAGGCAGTTCAGATGGCGGTTAAACTTTTTGATGAACTTGACAATTTTGTTGCAAACGATTCATCACCAATCGAGATGACATCATCAGAGTGTAGTGAAGTGGCATGCAGCAGCGTAGAGGAGCGTAGAGGAGCCTAGATGAGAGTGCGTTGAGCATGGCATGGTGTGTATTTACACCGCCGTGGTTGACCGTGGAGACGAGCCAACCAATTGGTTGGGACTTCGATCCGCGTTCAGATGGTTGACGGGCAGATGACCTTTGATCCTGACCCCTTGTGTTTCGTGGACTTTGTCTGCTTGCTTTTGGGACCGAGTCTGTCGTCAGTTCTGGCTGTCTACTCATACGTTTTACCGGATTCAATCGATCGAGCTGGCTGTCGTTCGCCAGTAGTATTGCGTAGACAGCGTCCAGTTCGATGTGTCGATTGATAGAATTTGTTGTTGAGTACCAGGCTTCCAAAAACGCCTCCGCTTTTTTGTATTTCCAAGTGCTAGGAGCATTACATTTGCCAGATCGAACTGGTGGCCTTTTTCTCTGTTTGCGCAAAATCCAATGAGTGCAGATCATGCCTCCTGATGGCCGCCTTGTGTTCCCCGATTCGTGTACCAAGCTTTCTTCCAGTTTGTCCGGCGTGGATTTTATCGCAGTCGCTGCAAACTATCTGGTAGATGACATTGTATTGGCTGGGTTGGTTGACTTTATCTTTCGGTCTTATGATCAATTTCCTTAGGGTGGCACTTGGCTTGTGAGTCACATAGAGTCCATGTGACTGCAGCAATTTTCCTGTAAGTTCGGAGAATTTCTTGATGTAGGAGAGCACTATGAAATTGTTTGATTGCACAGGTGACTGGTGCTGTTGCTGCGACAATTTTTTCCTTAAGTTTCTTCTGAGGGAAGCTCGCAGGATAACCGTTGTTTTCAGTTGCTCGACATTAGGGATTTTATTCCTGTTTCCGCAGTTCGGCTCTGCTGCCATACCTTTCCGCTGTTTTGAATATGGTTTGAATGCAGCGCTTCTTGTGATTCATCGGGTGGTTGTTGTGGTAGATTAATATCTGATCCTTATACCTTTTCTTCTGCTATACACACGTTTGTAGAGATCCTTCGGTATACCTGGTGACCAGTACATCCAAAACTGGTAACTTGTTTCTTATTTCTTATATCTAGCATAAATTTGCTATCCTCGAATGTGCTGTTGAGCAAATTGCGCATGGCCAGTATTATGTTCCGATTTACGAGGACAAATGTGTATCGTATTCAGAGTTTTGGGCTAATAGATGGCAGTGCAATGGGCTCCTATTTCTGAATTACGGCTTCTAAGATGAGCCCCAAAATTGGTGATCCCAAGGGCTTTCCTCTCAGTTGGTAGTACACTTGTCCATCAAAGCGGAAATATATGGGCATGCAGGGGTTCAGGAGTTCCCACGAAATTTCGGGTCGTATGGTTCTCGTTATGCTTAGTTGCTTCTCAAGTAGCTCCATTATGGTTACTTTGGCTACTTCGTGACCGATTGAAGTGAGGAGGGCGATGACATCAAAGGAAAACATTATTTCATCGCCTTCTATTCTGACACTCCGCAGTTTGTTGAAGAATTGTTCAGCATTGTTGATGTTATGTCCGGATGCAACAATCAAATGTTTCAACTTACTCATCAAATACTTCGATCGTTTATACGATGGGGCTCCGGGGAGCGAAATGATTGATCGTACTGGCACACAATTCTTGTGTGCTTTTGGTGGAACATAGAACAGTGCAATGCTTGTAACATCAGCGTTTATCCTCCAGCTATCCGTGGCGGTGAGCTGGTGTTTGTTTGCAGCTTCATCAGTGTTACGTTGATGTAGTTGACCAGTATTGAACTTGGATTTTCATAATTGCCGGCGATATGCATTTGTATCGGAATGTAGTATGACTATCCGAGAAATTTCACTTGAGGTAACCATATGAATCTAATGCCTCAGCAGCAGCAGCAGCAGCAGTCACCTGTGCAATCAAACAGTATCATAGTGCTCTCCTACATCAAGAAATTCTCCGAACTTACAGGAAAATTGCTGCAGTCACATGGACTCTATGTGACTCACAAGCCAAGTGCCACCCTAAGGAAATTGATCATAAGACCGAAAGATAAAGTCAACCAACCCAGCCAATACAATGTCATCTACCAGATAGTTTGCAGCGACTGCGATAAAATCCACGCCGGACAAACTGGAAGAAAGCTTGGTACACGAATCGGGGAACACAAGGCGGTTGTCAGGAGGCATGATCTGC
>OX104064.1:76876069-77122809 GCA_944474145.2 Dicrocoelium dendriticum | reverse complement strand
CATAGAAGTGGTCAGTCTAAACGCTGTCGAATCAGCTTTGCTCGTGGATCGCATTCTGCCCCGACGCATATTTGGCACATTTTGCCCACGTATCAATGTAGACTAGAAATCAGTGATAAAGGTGAATACGTACATTAAGATTAACAGCATAAAACGGTGATATGTCAAATACGACGTAAACGCTCAAAGTGCCCGCCGGCGTTCTGCTTGCACTGCGGAAATCGCTTGAGGCAATCGGCTATAACTTTTTGCAAAGTTTCCGTGTTGATGGCGCGACACTCTTGGACAATACCGCCTTTCAGTTGTTGCAGTGAAATAGGCTTTTGCTTGTAAGCTCTTCGTTTCAAATAACCAAAAAGTAAAAAATGTGAGGGGTTCAAACCTACTGACCGGACAGGCCAATCCTTTGGACCTCTGCGCCTGATCCACCGGGGACCGAACACCTACATGAGATAATGCGGCACCGTTTGTGCATAAGAGACAGGAGGGTCATATTGAACGCTATAACGGCTGAAGTGAAGTACCGAAGTAGTCAAAGATATTCGGTGGTGAACACATCTCTATCTTGTAGCTCCTACATAAGTTGCCAGCAATCGTTCCCTTACCATGTGAGAACTAGGATTGACAAAAGGATGGTGCTAATCATACTTGTGTTACTTGGCAGCGGAAGTACGTACCATGGCTTGCAAGAAAGGCGCCTAACGCAGCCTACTGCGTTTAGCGGTTTCGTCCACCGCCATCAACTTTACAGTAAACATCACTAGCGACGTCCGCACTCTGTCGGGCAATTGAGCGATCGCGTGTTTCTCACGTACCCATCTTGTTCTATTTTCTTGTAGCGTTCATTCAACCCCGACGAAGTATTCGCATAACTAGGCATTGCAACATTGTTCTAGTGAAATCCATCCTTTTGCATTATACGTACAATTGCATGAAGTATGTTTCAAGAGCACGAAAATCAACGATGTAGATGTCAAAATAGCCAGCGTCGTTCCGCTAAAGAGCAGTATTGGACCGGTGCTATTGCCTAGCATTTTCTGCTAACTGTCCACCGACATCTCACGACATTTGTTGATGACGCTCGAGTTATACTTCCTGCAGCCTTCAGCTGTGGAATGAAACAGGTCTGCAACATTTATATGTAGGAGGACATTAACAAATATGAAGCTAACAAATGCGGAAAGCACTGGAGTATACTCCAGAAAATAGTATCACAAGGTGGTACTTTTATAAGCACAACGAATAAGATAAGATCCAAAGGTGTGCGACAAAATGCTGCTGAGCCACAGTGAAATACCACGAGTGTACAAGCCAGCGATTTGCACGCGCCTTCGCTCATGGTCACTAACAGTGTGGTTTGACCCATCAGAATGGTGATTACCTTTTTAGCGATCAGTCGAGAACCAACTGTAACTCACCGCAACTCACTGTCAGGTTGGCATGGTACAGCATAATAGAATTCAGCAGAAACAGGTGAGACGTAAGAGATACACGTTTGTTTTTCCCTTGTTATTAGGTTTCAAAATCTGCACTTCGGTGTGGAACAGTACGTATGCTGGGATGTGAAGAAGATGCATCATTTGTCACGTATTGTTTGGGTCAGATGCAATTAATGCATCGGGAAGGACTTAAAACCCGCATATTTAGTTATATTTGGCAAAGTACGAAAAGCCCCCAAATTCCTTATACTATTTGGTTAAGCTATCAATTGCACTTACTTTTAATGGAAGCTCGTTTCATTGGTGTATCTGGCTAGGAAATATTTGGAAAAGGTCTTTAGTTCCCCCTTTTGTTTGAACAGTATGTGAACCCAATTCATTGTAGGACAGGTAGAAAGATTTTGAAATTGTGGACTTTTCTGGTCGCATACAGCAGTTTGTGTATATTATTGTAAAAGGGAACGAGCCTATCTCTCAGTCGTCGGACTCACAGTAGTTCTAATTGATGGCAGCGACAGCTGTCTTCATAGCTCAAAGTAGTAGATGGTCCAATGAGCAATTTCGTGAATGATCGCTAGAGCTATTCGATCTGCCTAACACAGTTGACCATGGATGAGTGTGTATTACTCTAGCATAGGTCTCGAGTGAAAAATGGACTTGGTGATACAAGCTTTAGTTGACTTGCCTATACTAACGGATTTGAGGGATGCTCGGAAAAGTTCATGGAGTTGCAGTATATTATATTAATTTTCCTAACCGTACGGGCGTTTGGAAATTTTATACAAAGGTGGGTGACAGCCCCGTCAGACATGCAGTATTTATACGCAAACACCTGCGATCTTTTATCAATAAAAATCATGGACCAACTCGTGCTTCCGAATTCACCGCAGATAAAATATTCTAGTATATTCCTGAGGCCCAGCTCGAGACTATCAGGCGAAATAAGTAAAAAGAATAAGATCATACACAAAAAGGACGCAACCTTTTTTATTCAAATAAAAGTGACACCAATATGGAAAAAGCAGAGCAGTGGTCCTGAAAAATTTATTGGATGACTCCGATTGCGAGTTTTTTAAAAGGAAAGGTTCCGACCGATTTTAATCATTTGTGTTCGATCTTCAAAGCAAGATTTCAATTAGCTTAGCTGTGTGTTGAATCTGTAAGGGTGCAGGACGGACAGCAATGACAAAAGTGTTATACGATCGAAGAAATTGCCATGTCTATAACATTTCTAAAATAAGTTCGTGAATAGTTCAATTAGAGGTGTTGGATCACGAAGCGAAATGGTTTCTTGTACTCTCAACTTCGTGACCTTGGCACCGACCGTGCTTGAGCGCACAGTCCTATAGTGGCCTCAATGTTCGGCCGGCCTCAGTCAGTTGGACATGAATGTGAGGTTGGGAAGAATGTAGACATGTGGGGCCAGAGGTTGTCATCCGCGCGAGCAAGCAACTCCTGACTAGGATGTCAGCTGCGCCAATGTCACAGCCGATAGTCGGCAAAGCAAATCGGAGTAATTCGGCCAACGATTATGACGTAAATAACCACGCTCTAGACGAATGCTCGCAGTAACTATTGCGAGCGGAACATAATCACGTTGCGCATAGAATAGCCAGGTCACGGTTGTCTGTGGTGGGACCGGGAAACCGCAAGGGAACCAATGCACATCAACAAGCTGATCGGTGCGCACTAACACAAAGAATCAGTGAATCCTTTATGTCTCGACAATGCGGGATCGGCTAGCGTCAAGTTACAGAGCAAAAGGTACACAGTTGTGATTCACCAACGATATCTTCCAAAACAGGAGTATTGAGAATTCACTCCAACATGCGTCGACTATTGGTAGTAGTTGAGCATGCCCGGGAATAGGGCTGAGGATGTGGTTCCTCATATTCAGTCAACGGCATCTATAAATTTGCTTGCGCCACGTAGCAATCGTGGTTATTCTACTGTGGTTCTTGTCTCATCACTGCATATAAGCATCTGCCAAGTGGAATGTGGTAACAATTTTCCAAAAGATGAACATTTGCAATATTATTTTCTAGTTTATTCAACTTGAAACAACTCTTTTACAGTGGGTAACAAAATGCAATAAATGGCTTCTTTGCACCTATTCCATGTCAACGCCATTGTCGGAAACGGTTCCTAACGCCGAGATATATATAACATGGAAATGATGTGACAGACAGCAAGATATTTCTTGATGGACATTTGAAACCCGAGTTTTGGGGTACTTTATTTAAGCGTTTGGGGTAAGCAGTGACAAATAATTCATCTATCCATCTTATTTTCGTCTTTGGAATAATACTCTCTCAACTTACACCACGTATGGAATATCCCTCACCCTGCGTCGCACACAAATTGAACCCTGCGCTGTGAACCTTAGAACATATGAATCTGAAAGGAAAACACAGGTTTGATATCATTGTTCGCAGCTAAAATGATTGTGGTCCAAGGACGGTGCACCACTCACTGTAACTAAGTGTTGTGGAGTAAGCAGTTATCCTTTTGGTAAACCGGTATTGATTTCGCTCAACAGCCTTTTCGTCTAAGTTGGACATGCTTGGGCTCATCAGAGAGAAATATAAACTGAATAGCAGTGCATGTACTTTGTTCAACCGGAGCCAAAGTCATGACGGGATTTGCATAGAGACATGCTCATACAATGCATGGTCTCACTTGCAGCAAAGAATATTTCTCGTAGACGGCACCAATTTCGAGGAGATGTGAGATCGTTGGAAATATGTTGTGAAAGTTCCCGTGTGTTCCCATTTCTGTGAGAAGAGGTCTCTTGTATTTCGTCTGTAACCATTAACATCGTGCCATGCTTCAGGTTGCTGAGGATATAACGTACTCAAATAAAATGACCAAATTACCAAGGTCACTCTCCTGTATGACTGTTTCGGGGAGTGATAAACAGTTGCCTATTTGCACCACTTAAATCCTAACCGAGAGTTGTGAAATAGAAATAGAATTTTGCATATCTACAGACAAGCGCTATATGGTCCCTAGATGAGAGCATACATATCTACGCAGAATCTGTGGCAAAGATTCCGCGTCTTCACAGAATCAGGGAAAAGAATTATGCATGTAAAAATATTCTCCATCAAAGCATGACAAAAGTGGATGATGCCTTGCTTGTTGCGCAAACCAAGGACGCATACCTCTGAATTTCTGTTTGCTTACATGGATATGCTAAATTTTTCAAAGGTATTACATAGTAAAGCGTAAAGGCGCTCACGATAAGAGTGGGAGGAAAAGTGTGACAGAAGCACAAGTCTCAGTCGGTGATGCAAGAAGGATGCATTACATGTGTGTTTCTAAGGCTCCACTTGTTGGTACTACCAACTTTCCTGAATGTATCTGGAGGCTGCTGTAAAATAAATGTCGTTAAAAATTCGGTAAGTTTAGAAATGTTGCTGGGATTAGTCAGAATGAGGCAAATTTTGGACATTCATGTACCTGTAGAGACAATTTGTTCCGCAGATTGGCATATCTCACTAAGAAGAAAGTCGATTATTTCCTAACGAGCAGATTGCGAGGATAGTAGATAGTCCAATACTGATGGGATGGATAGTGGTTCACGGCAATTCATGTGAGGAGCTGGTTGGAAACGGGAGATGGTCTGTCAGACGTCGCAGCCAAAATGGGTCCATGCGGAGGGGATGATATCGATTGTGGCAACTCAGGGTCTAGCAACAGCCCATGACCAGCTTGAGAAATGATCGTTGGACGATTGTCATAGCTATCCTGTTTTGCTTCTTAATTGACAGCGAATAGTGGCACAATATGCCAGGGTATGCCTCCCTATAGGCTTGAAAATTTCAATCCGGGTTTCGGGTAAGGAGGACATTCCAGTAATCCAGCCTGTTAGTTTTCCGGCTTTTGCGACTTGGTATAGAATATGATTTCAGAAAACTTGGTAGACGACCGGTTAATGTATTTATGGTGATAGTCTATCACCATAAATACATTAACCGGTCGTTTACCAAGTTTTCTGAAATCATGACTTCCCGATCGGTTCCAAATATGTTCCAAGTTATTGGTATAGAATATGTTCAGAGAAATTGGAAGGTGTTTGAATACCTACTTCGCAAATCCGTGACTGAATCGAACGCTCTGATAATGGTCCTGGCAGGAGTGATGGAGCCTTCCATGATTCCACATCTGTATCCGAGTATGTGAGATATTCTTGCGCAGAATTTCCTAGACGGACTTTCGCGGAATGCGTTCAGTGCGGATATGTCGTGACGTATGTTACGCTGGCGTGGTGGTAGAAATGAGCAGACGAAGTTAACATAATCCGCGTAAGAAAATAAGCTTCCGTATCTTACGGGATCGCATATATTGTCTATGTCGAGTAAGAAAAGTAGCGGCCAAAACACGCGTCCGTGGAAAACATCTCTGGTTATTTGTCCCATTTAGACTCGCTGGGTCCGATCGTTCAGAGATATGAGTCGAATCAGCTTACCGGCAGTTTTGCAGCACCGTATGGTTGTAGCACAGCTAGCAGTGGTTTGTGTGTCACGCGGTCAAAGATATTTTACATGTCTGGAAAAATTATCGTCAACGCCATTCCTCTGTAAATCATGATTGTAACATGGTCAAAGATCTGTAGCCGGCAAGTAACGTAGGAGCGCTTTAAAAAAAAGCCATGCTGTGATTAGTCGATCAGTTCAACCGTGTCATAAGGTGAACAACCTTGCTCCTGACTATTCATTGCAAAACGTAATAGCAGCAGAGGTATAGTTTATAGAGTGATAGCTTGACATTTCATTTCACGGGCATCTTTGTGTTTCGGCATTATGAATGAGTGTTTCCACTGCGGTGGGTAGGAGCTGGTGTTGAGCGATAGAGTGATGTTTACCTAAGATAGAAATATTTTCACCACCGAAGCTTATAACAGCTGGGGAACTACAATCTGGGCCGGGATAGGCCCGGGAGTTTTACGCATATGATGGCGTTCTGCACCTCCATTCACGTCACTGGCACATTACAGAGCAGTTCTCACTCGTTCTTCTGGGGAGTGGGGTTGGGACTGGTGGTTGTCGATGATAAATGAGGAGACTAAGCTGGAATTGTGTGACACACAAAACTGGATATGTTGAACGTTGATGAGCTATCGTGTACTGCCAATATTTCGATTACTTGATGCGGTTTGGGATTTCTGTCCTAAGTAGCCACATCAGTGCCCTTGAATTTTCAGGAATTGTAATCGCTTGAATTTCGCCTCCGACTTTGGCGCTTTGCTTCAGCAGTTAAATATTTCATATGGCTTAATGTATATATGGTAGCGTAGCTTAGATGTTGGCCCTGTGATTAGAAACCCTAAGTGTCATCCGTTTGTTTTGGGCCTTGTTCAGTTGTGTATATTTGCCGCCTTGCTTATAGATGCGGCTTCTTACCCTGTCGTAGTGGTATAAATGAGCAGACTTGTTTACATCTGCTGCGGACATGTATTTGCGTCCAATTCTTACGGAATCTCATGTTTTATTTATGTGGATTTGGAATGTTTGGGCCGAAGCAGGCGTCCCTGCTTGACATCACTGGTTATTCGTTCCGACGTGGAGTACATCTGTCTCAGTTTGACTCCTTGGGTCCGTTGTTTTTCTGTCAAAATATGATAACCGACATTTTTAATTCCTTACATTTGCTACAGTATTTTCAGGTAGAGTGTGTAAGTTTTGTGGCAGCAATGACAAAGCATTACCAGCCTGTGTAATCCAACCTTAGTTTATCGCGCCAGGTCCATGGGTGAAAGTGGAATAAATGGAGCTATGATTTCTCTGATTTTCGCCGCGGTGATCTTGACATCACATACGTGTTCACTGCGTTCAGTGTAGGCACTTTTGTCAATGGTGTTAGCTGGTGCATTGTAGATGCAACAAAGTTCCCGCTGAATGTATTACACACAGCTGCCGGGTTGTCAATTTATGATCCGTGATGCAGGACACCATACTTTAGAGTACTATATCGGTCCGACCCACCAGCACGGAAGACTCTTGATATGCGGATGAGTTGGTTCCTGTCATTCAGGGCTTTCTGTTCTTATGTGAAACGTTGCCGCTCATTCTTGGCTTTAATTCACTTTAGAATCACAGTCAACCGCTAAAGTACAGAGAAATCTGATGTGCGCCTAAACGTACCTTGAATATGATGCAATTTGTGGGGTGGTTGCAATTAGTCGTGACTAATTTGCATTAATTGGGTGGCACTTATTTCGCCGTGGTGCAAAGTCTTTGATGCGGTAGATGGTGTTATTAAAAATAATGTATGCGCATGTAGCTTACCAGCGTAGTGAAAGAATCCATTCCAATTTCTATTACGAATAATAAGATGAAATGGACCTCTATATATAGAACCGAACTCATGGAAACTGGTTGAGGATCCTGCTATATGAAACCACCTGGCGATGAAGTAGAGAACAGCAATCCCATTCACAAAATGCACGGATACAAAACAACACTGGTTATAAATGTACCAGAATTATCTGACTTCTAACCATTAACAACGCTGGTGGGACTGGCTGTCAAGTTGCCAGCTGCCACCGACCGGTATAGCTGAATGGGCCTCAAAAGTACGCGAACCGTCGCACCACGGAAATATCCAGTCTCGTCGCTAGGCCCATGTCTATTCACTTCAACAACCTCATGTGGTCAGCTAATGACGTGACCTGTCATCGGGATGTCTGTGTTTTGGATGCACTAACTAGTTACAACGCGATGGCACAGTGCCAAGATCGCCAAGGGGCAAGGATGATGGATATTTTTGTTTCCGGGTTACCTCAGCCACACAAACACGCCCTATCCTTGTAACATAGCCACAGGCGCGCGCGAAACTGTTAGTAGTGTCTCTTGTGTATAACGCAGATTGTTGCCATCAGATACTGAAGTCCCTAACGTGCCTTGCCAATTTGGGCGTGGCCAGTTCTGTCGCACCAATGCAGGCGAATTCTCGATTGCCATAGGGGTTTACATACTTTAAAATTTTTTTATTATATACACGTTAGCTGCAAGTGGAGAACACCTCAGCTATTGTGCCGCAATACAAAAAGGAAAAAAACATGAGGCACGCCTGCTGAGTCACCAGTAACGGATGGATATCGTTCCGGAGAGCTAACAGCCGACTATCGTGTCTCAAAAAGAGAGTTATAGTATGCCTAACGAATGAGACGGTGATTGGAGGGGAATAGACAAAGGAACTCACAACACAACGGCCATTGGGGTCGGGGGCCATGTCAGCAAGGGTTTATGTATACGGATGAATGGATACACCTGGCTTGAGCCGTGACGAAATATAATAACATTTCACATGGAACACTCATTTCGACGGCCGAATATGCCAAGAAGTGAACCTTACTCGCGTTACACGTTGGAGGTGAGGGACCGTATGCTGCAGGTGTATGAGAAAAGTGCCGATAGAAAACAGGTTGCAAGTTTGCTGAATGTGTACGTTAACACTCGACGCAGCAGGATACAGTTGTTGGAATCGACGGAGTCCAGTGGACAACAAAGTGGCGTCCGTCGCAAGGCTCTAACTGAACGAACGCGGTGAGCGTCCTCTGGTGCGAGCGCAAAAGTGATCGTACTTTATTTCATTAATCAACACTGCTCGTCTCCATTCGACCTCCGACTACTGCAGTGCCTAGACATTGATTTGTCGGGAAATGTCAATAGTGCGCATTCCATCTGGCCCTTGTAGTGTTCGAACCCGCAACTCAACTGTAACCAGTCCGTGGTTAAGACCACTGAGCTACGATTCCCGAACGGATGAAACTACCATACGGTGCTTTTCCGGGCCTGAGATAGCTTCTGAGGGAGGCTAGTTCTTATGAATTGCTAAGTTTAATCCCCATACTACTGTTCTGTAAACATAGGATTTTCTTGCCATTTTTCTATGTGTTTGCGGCTTCGGGAACTGCATGCAATTTGTTTATTGTTATCAACCTCCCTTCCTAGTGTCGCGCTATGGTGTTAACGCTAACGTTAAGCATCAACGCAGGTTTCAACTGCAGATGGATGGTTTGGAGAGTGACCGTGGGTTCCGACAATTTTCATTCTACCATGCAAACAATGTGGCTTTCTGCCAGAGCTCTTCTTCGCCCCCACAATGATTCGCTCTTTGTTTCATTGATTCCATTCTTCGTAACCATCTGCGGCCGTTTTTAGAGTTGACGTTTAGTATACATGAAGTTGCTCCCAGTTGTTTCCTCTTCATACGTCTTCGGTATTCTGCCCTTGACCTCCACTGAGTGGCGAGTACGGGTGCATTTTTGTGCCATTCTGAGTACAGCAAGCTGGAAGTCACAGAGCTGCTTTAAATATATGCGTGTTTGTGCAAGCTTTGTAAATTAGGACATCACTGAACCGGCCAACTATCGACGGATAAGCCGTATGCCAGTTCTTCTCCAGGTCATGTAATCCTCTACTACAGAGGCGATCATGGAATACATGGAAAGATGAAGTAGCATAGTACCGGAGCAACACTGTTTCCGTCGAAAGCACTCATGTATCGTCAACCTTTTAGCCCGTGCCAGCTGGACGAAATCTGTCGATCCTGAGGTTGGGTTTGAAAGCATTCGAAAGCATTTCATCACCTTGATCACAACATCCTCTTTCTCAAGTTTCAGACCTGTGGGATTAGCGATCCCATTCTGGGTTGGATACATGCATTCCTGTTTCGACGTCACCTAAGTGTAAGTCCGTAGCACCTTCTGTGATCCGATAGAGGCGCAATGTGGCGTTCCATAAACCTCAGTTCTAGGACCAAGGCTTGTTCTCGTCTTCATTAACAGTCAAGTGGAAGTGAAGGATTCAAAGGTTTTACTCTTCTCGGAAGATCTCAAAAGCTGGCTGACTATCAGAACGTTAAAGACCTACATGACACTACAGTATGATCTCGACAGGGCTCAGGATTGTTCAGTTTAGAACATGCTTGCGTGCAACGCTGACCAATTTCGAGTACTGCCTCATTTCGAGGCCATCACTTGAAGTTAGCCACACAGTACAGCCAGCTGGAATGGAGCCGGCATCTTTTCTCACTTCGTGTGTCCCAGTAGTGAACCGCTCTCCGGATTTGTCTCATCTCCACTTCTGCATTTACTGAATTCGAAACCCAACTTGATGAAACATTACAACACATGCACTACAAGGCTGAACCAATGTCACTACATAACCAAAGTACGTACACTAGTGCAACTTCGTTTACTTCACTGATATGTGTTACTTTTGTTTTTTGTTGATATATCACATATTGTTTCATTGTTTGCCTGCAGGAAATGCGAAGATTTGTCCTTTTACCAGGGGTAAATCCATTTCACCATTGATGTGGCCGCTTCGTAGATTCAATGTCACCGCTAGTCTCAGCCTTACGATGGTGATCACCCCATTAGTCCGGCCACTGGAGTGTAACACAATGGCGACTGACAAGCAGCTCGGTCATAGCTACTTTAAAAACAATTCTGACCCCCTTCCATGTGAGCTTTTCATCTAAATCCTGAATTCGTCTATCTGAACCAGGATCTCCTACCTCAACTGTCAAACCCCTTCCGAAATTCATCATCATTAAAAGCCACGCAACCTTGGAATTCATTGAACTACCTTACGCAAGTGGCATTTCCGGTGACAGTACGGTTTTGAACATGAGTGTCAGCGTAGCTCAGAGTGAATACATTGACACCACATCCATGTTCCGAACATGTGAGTATACTGAGAGTACTATGCTGCGTGACGTCAAATGTACCAGTTAGCATTGAATATTTGACCTAACCAGACGGCGCACCTTTGCTTATGGATACAGACGCATAATGGCATACTTTACCTGAAGTGTATGAGAGTATCGCAATTGAAAGTTCTGCAGGTTAAGGATTAGGACATAGAGAAATGTGGCACACGATTACACATGATCGATGTTTCCGGATATCGACGGGCACAGCTGTATGACTGCTATTAATGAGGAACTGTATTGCTTTAATAGTATGACGTTCTTGCGAATAAAGTGACAAAAGGGTCCTGCGCAAATTGAGAATGAAATGCGGATTGGAAGGTGACCACCTGTGGTTCAGCCCACAAGCGTTATGTGCAGCGTAACTGGTCGTCATGCTACCTGCAGTATGGCACAGCAACCAATATGGAGCGGGTTAATGAAATAGCATCGGTTCTCATTTGTTATTCTGTACGGTATCCTTTGGGACGGTAAATTAGCTGACTGTGTAGCTTGCAAACTGCGGACTTGTGCAGCCCCTGTGCACGCGGGAGTACCATCCGGATTGGTACGCATTAATGACACAAACAAGCCGACCGGCGTTAATGGGGTTACGGTACAAATCACAACCGTTTAGTGCCTTCGATCCTAGATTGTACAAAGTAACTACCCGTGATGAAATGGCTCATTGTAGATCGCCGGCAGCTTTGAATAACTTTCTCACCAGCCTGATCTCCCGCAAAGATTTTTGCCAGAAATGGCCAACCTTTGGAAAACAAAGGAAGGTGCGGATTTTTAAAAAGGTGACCAAACCAAATAAACTTGCCCATAGTGTAGTTAGAGACCAACATTTTGCGTTCGACACGAAAGCTTCTTCAGGCCAAGCGAAAGAGGGGGGAAATAATTGCGGTTGGCGAGATGGCGGCACGATGTTAACCACCTTAAAGGTCAAATTGTTATTTTATGTGGCAGATTAGAAGAGATGGTAAGATCCCAGGTGGTTCATTGGACGAGGTAATCACACTAACCCTCTGTCCTCTACGTCAGTAGGAGTGCTTTGATGTTGTTGTTCTGCCCCAGGTCAGTCTGTCAAAGCCCGTCAGATTGGCTGGTTGAGACAGCTCGCCACACACTCGATAATTACAGAACATCTACTCTGTCTATGCAGCCGTTTGCTTTGGCAATTTCCTACGCCTCAGCAGTCAGTCTTTGGAGAGTGGATCGCAAACCCTTGCTAAAGATTTCTACAAGTCGATTTCATGTCCCAAGTCCTCCTATCTGTGGGAAGTAAGTAATTCAAATGCACCGGTGTCGAACAAACCGTTTGACCCTTTTAGTAAATCACCCTTATTATTTCATTGTTTAGTACCCTACAGATGGCCTCTGAAGCTCCCCCTTTATAAGGACAGTCACCACAGGTAACTGATCGGACCAATGCTGTTACGACACTACACTTCGATAGTGCAAATCACATGCCGAAGCGTGCAGCGTTACACGCTGGTAGATTCCGTTTCTTACCTACCACCTGGGTCAGACCCAAAATGGGTTATGCCGTCGGCATACTCGCGGTTCGTCAGTCAGTCATCTGACAGAAATACAAGTACCATACCTAGCTACTTCACTTATGTATCAAAAATCAATCACTGTCCCTAAGCTGCTTAGGACACTGTGTAGGGAGCTGCTCGTAACTGGCTCTTAGGTGTTACGAATAAAAGTATATTATGACACCCCGATGCATTAGGAGACAGATGACGAGTGTTGGACCAACTATTGAGGTAGCTCAGACGCTGTTGGTATCTGATAGAGCAATCGGCGTTTCAATGATTGATACCCATGACCATGTCGTCAGCATATTTTATTAGGGTTGCTTTTGCAGGAGCTATTATTGAGCTGGTGTCAGTAGGTTCATGTGGAGGCAGGCCGTTTCACAAAATATCGATCGACTTCGTGGAACGGTTTCATCCACATACGTTTGTGTTTCCTTTGACTCTGACATGTACAAATATTGTGACAACTTGTATCTACCTAAATTGCTGTTTAGACATCTACTGTCACTGAAAAACTCAACTTCCGCGCAGACAGGTTCTCCTCCCCCATTCGAAGAGGCTGGGACGACTTAAGGAGATAACGTTTAAAAAGATGGCATCCCAGTGTGGTCTCTCATTGTTCGAACCAAGAAAGAGCTATACACCCCCATCAAGTGCATATCTAGCCAATTCTTGGGAACGGCGTCATCGCACCGGTACCAAGAAAAGGGTCCAACAAATGTCGACCTTTCGCTTGCTATTCTGTTGCCCAGAAGCTTCAATACAAAATCATTCTTGAAATGATGCTTGATGACTTGAAGGTGTGGAGAGTAATCCGAGCACCCAATGATGGTGATTTGCTTCAGCAGGACCTCGACCGCCTCTCCACGTGGTCTGCAGAGGTCCACCTCCCAATCAACCCGGTCAAATCGCAATTCATGAGGCTGGGTAAGTGTGAGCACAGTCGAACATACATGGTGGCTGGTCGACCATTGCATCCCGCGCCTTTTGTGCGCGACCTCGGTGTACTCTCACGCTGCGACCTAAAGTCCATGGACAATAAGAATAGGATTTACCAAAACAGTCTTCGGATGCTTTGGGCGCTCAGGCGCAGCTTCAGCACTTGGTCCGAAGAGATTGCTATTCGCCTCTTCGTCTCAATAATACGACCAATGCTAGAGTATGGCTCAATATCTTGGAACATATTTGGAACCGATCGGGAAGTCATCATTTCAGAAAACTTGGTAAACGACCGGTTAATGTATTTATGATGATACACAACGTTTCGCATTTGACACAAATGCTTCATCATCACTGCCTGATGAAGCATTTGTGTCAAATGCGAAACGTGTATCATCATAAATACATTAACCGGTCGTTTACCAAGTTTTCTAGAGTATGTCTCTTCCGCGTATTGTCCTATCACACGGGGTGACGTAGAAAAGATGGAGCGAGTGCAGCCTATAGCCACCAGGCTGATTCCCAACTTACGTAGTGTGCCGTACGAAGACCGGTGTAAGAAACTAGGGTTGTACACTCTAGCTTATCGTTGAATGAGGGTTGACCTCATCATGACGCACCGGATATTACATCTGCGTGATTACCCTATGTTGAGACCACTGCTTCATCTGCGCAAACCAAGCAGCACACGAGGACACCGGTATAAGCTTGTCGTATCGGATTTGAAACGGGTCACTCACCAACTGTTTCTAACATAGAGTGGTGCATGGTATGGAACGATCTGCCACAACACGTAGTAGAGGCAAAGTCAGTGTCGGAATTTAAAAGTTTCCTGGACAAACACTTTGCCGACGCAAAATATATGGAGCGGAAAAGAATATAACGGGTAATTGTCCATGAGTGACGACCGATGCAGCTACACAGAGAAAGCTCTACTCGCTGCTTCTAAACAGTAATCAGTAATCAAACCAGAGCGAAATACCACATTAAAAGCACGTATTGTAGTTCGAGATTTACCGTAGATGCAGTGGGTCACGTGGTACGTTCTATATTTCATGACTTGGCAAAAGAAACAGATAAACTCGTACATGTTTTCTTGCATACAACAACGCATTTTGGTGTGTAAACCGCGAAATGATATTGAGATCTACTTATTAAAGAATAAATCCCTCCATGCTGCGTTTGCTGTGATCATTTTACTGAGCGCACGCAGATTACCCGGGTCAGTGGCTAATGTTCCTAAAAACTAACCACAAACTAGGGCAATTTTACGGGATGTATTTTGTCGCCTTAGCGAATTCTACTTAAATCAGCTCACTAATAGCCTTACGGTAAGTGACGCCTGCTGTAACAAAGCAGTGCATACTCACTTTCCAACGAAATTGCTGCTGTCGTATTCGGAAGTAGCGTTCTTAGTAGAGCACCTCTCAAAAATTCTCGCCTTAAACAAGGGGGCACCGTCAACCCGGAGTTCAGTGGCAGTCGCGCACGCCACTTGGATCGATTTGTTCACAAGCACAACATAAAAATTCATCAGCCCAGACCCTGCCCGAGAGCTGGTAGGTCGTCAAAACAGTGTCATCCCGAAACCTTGATATTCTGATATCCTTATTTAGAATTATAATGAGGATTTCATGTATGAAATCACGTTCCCGAATTTCCCGCTTCGTGCTGAAGATGCGAATTATGGCGAGCGAGTAGTTGCAAGTAACTGGACGTATACCAGTTACCAGCTAAATATATCTGCTAAATCACCATGTCACACCCCATTTTATTGGTACGATCATTATTTAGTCTTTCTCTCTTCATTACGGCCATCCTATGGGACATGTCAAGCGTTATCTACTTGATCCAGTATATACATTTGTACTGCCATCTGCGATTGTGCACTACGTGTTTACAGGCCGTTAGTTAGGAAATCGAGTGTTCTCGACCTCGCGGAATTGTGGGTTTTGCAGGTACAACTACGGTATGAAGAAACTGAGGTGTTGCCCGCCTATACGCTGTGTCAGGTAAAAGCCTTTGCTGTAGAAGAGTTGGTGAAATGAACAGAGAAGGATGTCGAGCAACGATGGAGTGACTCCCAAGTGTGAACATACCACTGAACTGAGTACGGGATACGAATTTTGTTGCTGCGCACAGACTTGCGTGTCAATTACCCTTACGTTCAGTCCGCACCATCGTGCCACTGCAAGTGCATACAGATCAGTCGATGCAAAATTCCGACAGCCCGGTCGCAGTATCTCATTTTATTCAGGGACCATCAAGTCGGTGTACTGCATCCACCATGAGGGTAAGTGACGCCTGCTGTAACAAAGCAGGGCCCACTCGCCTTGTAACAAAATGGACACAGTTGTATTTCGGCAGTAGCCCTCACAGCAGACCGCCACTCAAGATGACTCTCTGTAACCCAAGGCGGCCACCTTCAAACCTGTATTTCGGTTGCACAGGCCCCTATTGGCGCTCTACTTGTAAGCTCGTCGCACCACCCCCGTCGTACGCAGTCATGCGCTTGTGATTGCTTCGCTATCCCCGAAACGGTACCGTCATATTTCCGACCGTTGGTAGGTCGTCCAAAATCTTACGCTGCGCCAGTGTCAAACTACCAATATTCTCGCTAATGGGGTGTCCCATTACCTTGTTCGCAGCCCCCACCCCCAATTTGTGTCATACGTAAGGCATGCTTCATATTCCTGGTAGTCCACTTACGCACACTGAACACTCCACCCAGCCGAACCACGTGTTTGGACGACCTTGTGTCCTCAATCTGCGTGGAAATGGCTTCAGATTAGGCACCGTTGCTGGAGAGGGGCTAGATCACCCACGTGTCCCCGTCACACATCATCAGCTCATACATTCATGCAACGGTTATTAGTTCTACCGTCATTGGCTGCTTTGGCCTAGCTCAGTACCAAGGTCACTGTGCGCGCTTGGTGCTTAGAAATGAAACTGGATGCGGTTCAATTGCACTGATGAGCATGTTCAATCGGCTTAAAGATGCAAAGCAAAGCGTTAGGGGGCGATTCAATTGCACTATAGATGCAATCAATCAGGATAAGTTCTAGTCTCGTAAGCAACTGTATAAGATTATTCTCTTCTAGTCGCTACAGGGTCTTAGCAGTGGCCGCGGTATGATTAATTGGGTCATGATTTGCCATTGCCGTTCGTGTGCCGCCTTTGTGTTTTGATGCTATTATCAAGTCTTTCCACTGTGAATGTGACGAAGTACTATGTAAATATAATGCAAATACGTTTAACATCGGTCAGAGCAAGGTTGCACCTCTAAACTGGATAACAGCTGGAGAAATAGCATTCGGTGCATGATAAAATTACGGTTATATGGACGCTATACTTAAGTGAATATTATTGAGTTTGTGAGATTATTCGAAATAATTGGTTGTCAGCCTATGTATCAAAGGATGATATATTTGTTACAGTATTGCAAAAGACTGTATAGTGAGAGTTTAATGCTTCGCACGTTAGGCTAAGATCATCCAAGTTCCAGATACACACTTCACATTTCATAGCAATGTTTCCGATTCCTCCGTTTAAGCTCCTTTATTACTGTTTGCCTTATTCGTTCTTTTTCGTTTATGTTTTCATCGGTGAGTTTCGCTTGTTGTGCTTGATGTTCAGTGGGCTCTGGTGTATCCGCAGTAATTTTGTACATTTTATTTGTTGCGGTATTTTGACTCAAGCTCCTGCAGCTTAGCAGCCTTCCAGCTTCAGCACATGCATTGGGTGTCATTGGCATGGTTGTTTACCCATAGTGTGGGTGCTAGTATGTCGGTACATGTAGTTTAATCGTTCGTACCTTCATTTGTGTCTGCTGATAAATCACGTGTTATAAGCAGTGACTCCTAACGGAGAACACTGGTCATTTTGTCGAACCAGACCCATACATTGACGTGGATGCAATGAACAGGATTTCGATTCATTCTCAGTTTGTTTGCTATTTTAACATCCGTGCTGCGGAACACAGTATTGTGATTGAAGCCCGTTCGTGGACGCAATGTCCATGGTGAATTGGGACCGAATATGTTGGCTGTCATTGTGGGTTAATTAAAATTTGTATTACAACCACCTATGTGAATGTTATGGATAATTCCCACGAGCTTCCTGGATATACTTTGTGTGGGCGTAGTCCAGTTCATATGTGGCAAATTGCAATGTCCACACACAAACTTATGTGTAGGAAGTATTGAATGCGGCGTTAATTAGCCTCAACTAAATTTTCGGTTTGGTTTCTGGTTTCACAATAAATCTATAAATACAACGTTGTAAATAAATGAATCGGACTGCCAAACATAGCAAAAGTTCTTCGTCATTGAGTGTCAGTTTGCCGACAGTGATGGCTGTGATATCGTGCAAAATATTGTGGTTAACGCATCCGCGCCTGCGTTTACTAAAGATGTTTCGAAACTAGTGAAAGTCATTAACAGTAAATTGAGAGTCACTTATGTTTGAGTTCGCTGTTATTTCCGTGTGCTACTTTCTCAAAACTTTCATGTTTAGATGTGCACTTTCATTTTACCTACATAAAATGCCTAATAACCCACGACGTGATCCCTGCCGACGTCAAAACTGCTTGTTGACCTCTATCCATTATCATACCCGTGTCGAAGCACGTGAAATTCATGGGCGATTGAGAATGCATTTTCATTCACACCCACTCGAGGCGTATATACTTGTCGCATCAAAACTCAACCCAACCAGATCGACCGGACAACGGAAGTGTAGTCTTCCATTCAAGTGCTCAAGCCTGAAATCATGTGGTGGCAACCGCATCGCAATCTGAGTTCGACTCACAGTCATCCTGCATTCGCATGAGATAAGTCTCGCTTCCGTAAATATATACTTTTTGCCGGTATAATATTATTCTTTATAATAGTCTAGCCTACTAATTTTGTAAATGGTCACGATTTAAGCGGCACTAATAGTATACCACTTTTCAATGATAAACACAAATTGGGAAGTTTTAAGAAAGACGAAGGTTGTAAACAGGTTCAGCTTGAATAATAGAGAGCGGATATCTACAACATCAGAACCGATGGAATATATCGAAATAAGAGATATCTGGGGGGTTAAGTGTAGTTCTTTGCCAGTATTGTTACTGGTGGTGTGTCGAAATGGGGCATTTGTGTGTTCGACGTCTCTGGATTTTATCGGAACCGACAAAGCAGCTGTTCTAATAAATGAATCATCGGTTTATTCATCGGGTCTGTTGATGGAAACCCCAATGGTGGGGTAAAGTTGGGAGACATTGTGTCCTTAAAATCGAATTTTAAAGCAACTGCATAGGAGGGAATGGTGGTGCGGATTAGGTATGTAGCTGTGGGAGTTGATGATGGATGCTATTATATTGGACAGACAAAGTCCCAGAATATTCCATCATTCTGCCAGTGGTTGAGATTTCATGCATATTACTGTGCTGCCAACTTTTATTCGGAAATTGCCGGGGGATGGAGGCGTTGCCAGTAGATTTTCTAACACTGATCCTACAGCCAACTTCTGTGTCGCTAGCTGAGTCACGAGAGCGTTTACTCTCCGTGGCTGATTTAATGTTTCATACTGACGCTTTAGTGCAGTAGTTTCTGCTCTTTTTTATATTATTGCCATTAGCGCAGGCTCAATATATGCAGTTACCTCAAATATGTTTGCTTTAAAACGAACTAACCATCAGGCACCGCATATTTTTTTTGAACTGGGAATAAACTTACTCAATGCTTATAATCATTCAAGAGAAAAATACCTAGCTTTGGCTGACCTTTATTATTAAATAAGTGGGTAATGCAAGTTGACGACGCGCTTAATTCGGTATGATTTCGATACGTCCTATAACGTATGGCAAATGTTCGTTTAATGTACACCAGATGCTGTGCGCCATGTTAAATCAGTTTCTTGATTTCGTTTTCATTTTCAGCACTGTGGTAATTGCACTTCCAGATCAGTAAACTAGGATGGACATTTCCAATGCTTTTGCGAGAATAAGGGATAATCTCCATCAATTTTTGTCCAAAATATTGCAGACGGTGTGAATTTAATACATATATTCGGTGCTGTATTCCCGAATTTAGAAGGTTTGTGTTTGGCTTACTTTACAGTAAATGGAACATTCCCTTCATCTAATTTGAAATGTTTTAACAACCCTGCATATACTTGGAGATTTACCATTACAGGAAAAGTGTTGGATGATTTGACACGGGAGATTTTGTTATTATATTTGGTACGAGACTGAGCGATGATACAATTCCTGTATTTATATGTACTCATTCTAAAACCTCCCTTACAGCTTTGTAGATAAATACTCACCAATTGGAAATCGCTACTTTAGTGTGCATACTTAGACAGCCCTTGAACTTTGGGCGATTTCATACCGTAGTAGGAAAATGCGACTTGATTTATGGGAAAATATAGTATTTGACGTGAAACCCATGATGAGACTTGCATAAAGCAATGAAGACTGGTAGATGAGGCAGTTCAGATGGCGGTTAAACTTTTTGATGAACTTGAGAAGTTTGTTGCAAACGATTCATCACCAATCGAGATGACATCATCAGTGCGTAGTGAAGTGGCATGCAGCAGCGTAGGGGAGCGTAGAGGAGCCTCGATGAGAGTGCATTGAGCATGGTGTGGTGTGTATTTACACCGCCGTGGTTGACCGTGGAGACGAGCAAACCAATTGGTTGGGACTTCGATCCGCGTTCAGATGGTTGACGGGCAGATGACCTTTGATCCTGACCCCTTGTGTTTCGTGGACTTTGTCTGCTTGCTTTTGGGACCGAGTCTGTCGTCAGTTCTGGCTGTCTAGTCATACGTTCTACCGGATTCAATCGATCGAGCTGGCTGTCGTTCGCCAGTAGTATTGCGTAGACAGCGTCCAGTTCGATGTGTCGATTGATAGAATTTGTTGTTGAGTACCAGGCTTCCAAAAACGCCTCCGCTTTTTTGTACTTCCAAGTGCTAGGAGCATTACATTTGCCAGATTGAACTGGTGGCCTTTTTCTCTGCATGCGCAAAATCCAATGAGTGCAGATCATGCCTCATGACGGCCGCCTTGTGTTCCCCGATTCGTGTACCAAGCTTTCTTCCAGTTTTGTCCGGCGTGGATTTTATCGCAGTCGCTGCAAACTATCTGGTAGATGACATCGTATTGGCTGGGTTGACTGACTTTATCTTTGGGTCTTGTGATCAATTTCCTTAGGGTGGCACTTGGCTTGTGAGTCACATAGAGTCCATGTGACTGCAGCAATTTTCCTGTAAGTTCGGAGAATTTCTTGATGTAGGAGAGCACTATGAAATTGTTTGATTGCACAGGTGACTGGTGCTGTTGCTGCGACAATTGTTTCCTGAAGTTTCTTCTGAGGGAAGCTCGCAGGATAACCGTTGTTTTCAGTTGCTCGACATTAGGGATTTTATTCCTGTTTCCGCAGTTCGGCTCTGCTGCAATACCTTTCCGCTTTTTTGAATATGGTTTGAATGCAGCGCTTCTTGTGATTCATCGGGTGGTTGTGGTAGATTAATATCTCATACGTATGCCTTTTCTTCTGCTATACACAAGTTTGTAGAGATCTGTCGGTGTCCCTGGTGACCAGTACATCCAAAACTGGTAACTTGTTTCTTATTTCTTATATCTAGCATAAATTTGCTATCCTCGAATGTGCTGTTGAGCAAATTGCGCATGGCCAGTATTATGTCCCGATTTACGGGGACAAATGTGTATCGTATTCAGAGTTTTGGGCTAATAGATGGCAGTGCAATGGGCTCCTATTTCTGAATTACGGCTTCTAAGATGAGCCCCAAAATTGGTGATCCCAAAGACTTTCCTCTCAGTTGGTAGTACACTTGTCCATCAAAGCGGAAATATATGGGCATGCAGGGGTTCAGGAGTTCCCACAAAATTTCGGGTCGTATGGTTCTCGTTATGCTTAGTTGCTTCTCAAGTAGCTCCATTATGGTTTCTTTGGCTAATTCGTGACCGACTGAAGTGAGGAGGGCGATGACATCAAAGGAAAACATTATTTCATCGCCTTCTATTCTGACACTCCGCAGTTTGTTGAAGAATTGTTCAGCATTGTTGATGTTATGTCCGGATCCAACAATCAAATGTTTCAACTTACTCATCAAATCCTTCGATCGTTTATACGATGGGGCTCCGGGGAGCGAAATGATTGATCGTACTGGCACACAATTCTTGTGTGCTTTTGGTGGAACATAGAACAGTGCAATGCTTGTATCATCAGCGTTCATCCTCCACCTCCCCTTGGCGGTGAGCTGGTGTTTGTTTTCAGCTTCTTCAGTGTTACGTTGATGTAGTTGATCAGTTTTGAACTTGGATTTTCATGGTGGCGGCGATATGCATTTGTATCGGAATGTAGTATGACTATCCGAGACATTTCACTTGAGGTAACCAAATGAATCTAACGGCTCAGCAGCAGCAGCAGTCACCTGTGCAATCAAACAATTTCATAGTGCTCTCCTACATCAAGAAATTCTCCGAACTTACAGGAAAATTGCTGCAGTCACATGGACTCTATGTGACTCACAAACCAAGTGCCACCCTAAGGAAATTGATCACAAGACCCTAAGATAAAGTCAGTCAACCCAGCCAATACAATGTCATCTACCAGATAGTTTGCAGCGACTGCGATAAAATCCACGCCGGACAAACTGGAAGAAAGCTTAGTACACGAATCGGGGAGCACAAGGCGGCCGTCAGGAGGCATGATCTGCACTCATTGGATTTTGCGCATGCAGAGAAAAAGGCTACCAGTTCGATCTGGCAAATGTAATGCTCCTAGCACTTGGAAGTACAAAAAAAGCGGAGGCGTTTTTGGAAGCCTGGTACTCAACAACAAATTCTATCAATCGACACATCGAACTGGACGCTGTCTACGCAATACTACTGGCGAACGACAGCCAGCTCGATCGATTGAATCCGGTAGAACGTATGACTAGACAGCCAGAACTGACGACAGACTCGGTCCCAAAAGCAAGCAGACAAAGTCCACGAAACACAAGGGGTCAGGATCAAAGGTCATCTGCCCGTCAACCATCTGAACGCGGATCGAAGTCCCAACCAATTGGTTTGCTCGTCTCCACGGTCAACCACGGCGGTGTAAATACACACCACACCATGCTCAATGCACTCTCATCGAGGCTCCTCTACGCTCCTCTACGCTGCTGCATGCCACTTCACTACGCACTGATGATGTCATCTCGATTGGTGATGAATCGTTTGCAACAAACTTCTCAAGTTCATCGAAGGGTTCAACCGCCATATTATGGAGTTGCTTGACCGGGTTAGATTATTGTTTTTTTTCTGCCGTACGGTAGGATTTTGCTTCACTTTTATGTACTAAAGTTGTCCCCGTTTTATTTTACCTGGAATCCCTTATGCTTGCGTTATTTTTAGATGGTGCCAATCTGATTTATTGAATCTCTTATTACCTTTATATAACTTCGTTTCCGGGCTCATCTAATGTTGTTTAGCGGTTTTGTATTTATGGTACCTATTCTTATGTCATTTTCAGAGTTATTATTTTCTTTTACCTTGAATTTTCCCGTTTACCAAAGTTGTTCTGTCGAGGTCAACATTTCTGGCATTTCAATGGCTTAGGTTATTGGTGTTTACCACAGCTGAAGACCTTCGTTTAAGAGCAATGCGCCTTTCTTTTGATACTCGGTCGTGCCTGATACTAATGTTGGGTTGCTCAGTTTTTGCAGTAATGATTTCAAAGTTTTAATAGTTGGTTCATCTGGGAATTTGACAAGAAATCACTGGGATGAGTTTGCAAAAGTTTCACGCAAGCGGCATGCTTTTTGGGGACCATCGCCAATGCCAGCGACTACGTGAATACAATGGAGGGGTGTCGTTCGCGAGTGTGTTGCTAGCCACCTTAAATCGCCAATTCTGACGGGCGGCGATCCAACCTTAAAGTATGATCGAAACGGTTATCTCACCACCAAGGTCTACATTAGGCCCCATTCGGATAACACCATCCTCCCCTGTCGGTCTTGACAAACGCAACACTTTGGGGCAGTTGAAATGTTACAACGAAGGGCGACCAAGAATGTATTGGGTCTGTTTCCTCTCCTTAACCTACTGAGGCGGTAAATTCTTGGGGTCTGCAGTGAACAAGGTCGACGCATTTGTCACCGTTTGAAAATGACATACTTGGTTCTGAGGAATCTAATCCATACCTTTATCACCTACTAAAACTGTTTCACAATACCACACTGAGAGCTCGTCTTTTAAAGCTGGCCGCCCAGTCTAGCCGGTTGAAATGCCGCCGGTATTTCTTTTCATTCTGTGGATGTGAAACTTGGTACTCCCTCCTCGCATATGTAGTTTCTTCTCCGTTGCTGTTGGTCATCAAAAGAAGTTTCGGTGATACACCCATAAATTTACATTATCCTGTATAACCGTTTACGTCCGGGTGTCAACATAACGCTACCAATCATCGAACACACTTTCCCTCCACACATTTAATTTCTTGTACGCTGCTGCTGTGGAACATCGTTAGAGTGTGGCAGGCTGAATTTAGGTTTCATATTGTAGCCGCTTCATGCGGAGCATGTACGAGCGTTGTCATTTCCTTACCTTAATTAATTTAGCTTAAGTGAACTATAACTGTGCCATATGTCTCCTTGCACGCCTGCATTCAGTCCCCATTTCAAAGTATCGTTATGCAACAGTGTGGAAATACCAATAGACGCTTAAACTGACAATCCAGTTGTCGTCAACTCAGCGAGAAGACACAAATTGCGATTGGTCAACATTTCGACTATTCTCATCAGTCGCCAACACAATGCGAGCGGAGACACACAAAGGGTAATGTACGTAGTCAAGTAATAACAATAACCAAAATGTCACCGTCAAGATCGAATTGATTGTCGTAAGAGTTTCTGTTCACATAGCACAGTTTAATAGACCTTGACTGGTAACGTTTCACCAATTGCCAACATTATCCAGTTTCTGTTGCGCAATAAAGCTTTGAAGGCGGTCTCCTGGTTCACTTGATGACGAAACACCATGAGGAGCTTGATGATAAAAGAGGACGGGCTCCGATTAATTCGCATATCCACACCGGTTTGTTGCATCATCACTGGTCCTAGCTACTTGGGCAAATGTTCAGCTGCCCTCTTAGAAAACTGACGCTCAGATCTGCCTATGTAAATGTCACTGCAGCTGCAGATGAACTAATAAATGGCAGAGAAAAAGATGTTTATTTGTTTTTGTCCTCCATGTGGGACCGTGTGGCAAAGGATGACGGACATAAGCTCCGTTCCGTACTAACGAGAGCTTACACGACCGCTCAGTTGCGACGCACGCATACCATGGGAAGCTTTGTTCGTCATAACCGTCAGATCCTCTCATCGAAAGGCGTTTTCAGTTAAGGAGACAGGTGGCTTATGGGTTAGCTGTAACAACTAACATTCTAATGGTCCCGAGTTCGATGCCCACTATTTCTATTCCGGAAGATCGGACAAGATAGAAACGCGTCATGAAGTGTAGTTCTTCAAACTTCCAAATGCCGTCCAGTCACCCTCCTCCCAGTGTAATCCAAAGTTCTGGAAGAAATAATCGCAAAGGCGCTCATGACGTACTTGGAGAGCAACAATATCTTAGTGTCACAACAGCATGAACTCCAACGAAATCTGTCTAGCGTTACGAAGTTGTAACAGCCTGAACGGAATCCGTCGATCTCCGACAAGGGGTTGACGTCCTTTATCTAAACGCCTTTAAAGTATTCGATCGCCTGGGGCACCGAAACTCTTCTTCACGGACTTCGAAGCTATGGAATCGGTGAACCGGCTCTCGGTTGAAAAATAACCCCTCCTTTCAACGTCACTTTAGGTTTTTATATTGTAGCCGCTTCATGCGGAGCATTTACGAGCGTTGTCATTTCCTTAGCTTAATTTTTCTCCCGGAGTAAGTGAACTATAACTGTACCATATGTCTCCTTGCACGCGTGCATTCAGTCCCCATTTCAAAGTATCGTTATGCAACAGTGTGGAAATACCAATAGACGCTTAAACTGACAATCCAGTTGTCGTCAACTCAGCGAGAAGAAATAAATTGCGATTGGTCAACAATTCGACTATTCTCATCAGTCGCCAACACAATGCGGGCAGAGATATACAAGGGTAATGTAGGTAGTCAAGTAATAACAATAACCAAAATGTCACAGTCAAGATCGAATTGATTGTCGTAAGAGTTTCTGTTCACATGGCACAGTTTAATAGACCTTGACTGGTAATGTTTCACCAATTGCCAACATTATCCAGTTTCTGTTGCGCACTAAAGCTTTGAAGGCGGTCTCCTGGTTCACTGATGACGAATACACCATGAGGGATGCTTGATGAAAACGATGACGGGCTCCGATTAATTCACATATCCACACCGGTTTGTTGCATCATCACTGGTCCTAGCTACCTTGGGCAAATTATGTTCAGCATGCCCTCTTAGAAAAACTGACGCTCAGATCTGCCTATGTAAATGTCACTGCAGCTGCAGTTGAAACTAATAAATTGGCAGAGAAAAAAGATGTTTTATTTGTTTTTGTCCTCCATGTGGGACCGTGTGGCAAATGATGACGGGACATAAGCTCCGTTCCGTACTAAACGAGAGCTTACCACGACCGCTCTCATGTTGCGACTCCACGCTTACCATGGGAGCTTTGTTCGTCTATACCGTCAGATCCTCTCATCGAAAGGCGTTTTTCAGTTAAGGAGACAGGTGGCTTATGGGTTAGCTGTAACAACTAACAATCTAATGGTCCCGAGTTCGATGCCCACTATCTCTATTCCGGAAGATCGGACAAGATAGAAATGCGTCATGAAGTGTAGTTCTTCAAACTTCCAAATGCCGTCCAGTCACCCTCCTTCCAGTGTAATCCACAGTTCTAGAAGAAATAATCGCAAAGGCGCTCATGACATACTTGGAGAGCAACAATATCTTAGTGTCACAACATCATGAACTCCAACGAAATCAGTCTAGCGGTACAAAGTTGTAACAGCCTGAACGGAATCCGTCGAGCTCTGACAAGGGGTTGACGTCCTTTATCTAAACGTCTTTAAAGTATTCCATCGAAAGGGGCACCGAACTCTTCTTCACGGACTTCGAAGCTATGGAATCGGTGAACCCGCTGTCGGTTGAAATATAACCCCTCCTTTCAACGTCAGCTGATTACGAGAGCCCGCAGTTGCTTTTCTGACCCAACTGAAGTCCACTGTGTTGTGCTCCAAGGATCGATACTAGGGCCACATCTGTTCATAATATTCATCAAGGATCTCGGTAGGATGATCTACTCCAGCTTCTTCCTATTTGCACAGGACGTCAATATCTGACATAAGGTCAAAACAATGGGCGACGACGAGGCACTACAATGAGATCTCAACGGGACCCACATATGGTCATCCGTAAAACCGGAATCCGGCTTAACCCGATGGATGCAAAGTTTTGAGCATGCGTCATCAGTATACTCACGAATAACAACTGGGAGAACAGCTGATGCGACATGATAGGCAAGAAAGCGATGTTGGCTGCTAGAAAAGGGTCGAGAAGGCATGGAGAAGAGACAGCCAGCACCTTGCCCTCTTAAGAAGTGCGATCGTTCCACATATGATGAAATATGCGATCCAGGCCTAGTCACCTTGGTGCAAGCAGGTTGCTGCCTCGCTCTAAGCTTCAAAACCTAGGGCTACAAAAATCATTGGAGGACTGTTTCACCTCTCCTACCAATGCAGACTGCAAGCCCTAGGCTTGTACAGCGGTGAATACCGGCGCTTGCGAGGAGACGTTATTATGGTGTATCAAACACTGACTAACCCCAATCACGCGTGTCGCGGTACTGTTTGCTAAGTCCAGGCACCAATACTAATTTCAGAAAGTCACCAGCTCAAACTGATTACCCACCACAGTCAACTTTATTGCCGACAAAACTTTTCTTTCTTCGGTTATCCAGAACACGGAACGCTGTTCAGTCTCACATTCTCCTACCCCACCCCACATTAACGCTTCTTATAAAAGCGATTGCACTATATTCTGTTTTATTCACATTACGCAACATAGACCGCTTCCGTTGGAAGACGGATTAGCGCAAACCATATGCTAACCATCCCTCTCCGTTACCCAGTGGTGTGGTCAAACGGTAGATCGATGTGGTCAATACGACAGCAGGGTAATTGGGTAGTTATACTCCGTCGATAATGAGTTCTTCGTTAATGAACACAAGTCCCAGTATCAAGCGCCCGTTTACCGTTCGTATGCTGGTGGGAGAGGTGCCGTAGGTGTACAGACGTAGGCTGGAAAGTAGCTCTTGCAAATAGGCTTTAAACTGTGCACCATCTGTTGTTGGCATTGTCAGGTTGTGCACACGGATATCTCCCGGGATGAGAAGGTGGCTGTAGGACTTTTTTAGTGCCGCCTTAACAACGTGTCTCAGTTTGTAGTCTACTTCCGATATAGAGTTTAGCGGGTTATAAGACGTGTGTCCTTGTTTGGCAACCGTAGGCGGCACCAAGGCGAATCAGACGCGCGGGCTTCTCGGTGATCAGTAAATTCACATCGCAGGTTAGGTTTGGAATGAAGAACTACCCCACCAGCTCTTCCAGTTTCATCGTCCCGAAGCAGCGACTTATCGGGCAAGTTATCACAGGGTATAGTCAGTTATCTGTAATCAAGATGAGCTCCCGCGGTTGAGGCGTGCCGCTTTCTCCAAGTTCCACCAAACATACTAAGAAAGCCTTAGGCTTTGGTGTACAAACAGGGTAGTGTTTGGGATGTTAAAAGTGCGTTATCGAATGGCAAAATAAAGTTTGTTTTTAAGTCTGTCGCTGATCGCTTTTTTGCTAGATCGTTGGTTTACGAAAATCAGTCAGCCTCATGTCCTCACAGAATGTTCCAGATAAGGACGGTCTCTCGTGCTTCGCTCTGTTCTGTCATGTGTCGCGGTTGTTATTGTGTCTGGACTGTGGATACAAAAAATTCACTGAGATTGCAAGTTCCATCAGTTTGTCAACCACTTGTGGCGTGTGCCTGCTGCATCAGCCTGATCTGGATTGACAACTTGGAGCGAATCTTCAGATTATTATCCAATAGATCTTATGCCATTTCTCCGAAGCTTAACACTACTTCCAACAATCGGATATCGTAGCCCTTGCAATTAGGTGATGAAGGAATTCTTATAAACGATTTCGTGATAACACCGTACAGTGATAATTCTTCGCGAATGTAGCACAACCGCTTCGGTCATTTGTTTTCGTTTCGTGACCAGGAGAATCAAAATCTCCGGAACACCATGAACAAATAGTTTTTCTTATTAGCGGTTTTAGGATAAGCGCCTCGGTTGTCCGCTTTTTTGCACAATTCTTTCAAGGAACATCTAGCAACGTGCCCTTTATCTTGCCTGATTTGGATTTATAAACGTTAGGTCAAATGAGAGTTAACGTACTGTAGTTTAGCCTAGCGAATGTCGGTTTGAAGGTTGTTGCTGGTGATTTAGCACGTTTAGGAGGCGCCAATAGCTTTGACAGTGAAAGCTGCTTCGCGCCGCTTGCGCTGGGTTCAAAAGATGGAGCTACAGACATCGCTCCCAGTATGCTAACCGAGGCAGCCGAAGCGTACGTTACTCGTTTTTTCTCTGTAATGGACTGCTTCCGGATATGAGCTGTCAGTGTCATAACCGAATCGTTAGTTGCAGCTTGCATGAGTGGGGTAAAAGCAATCTTTTTGTATGTGAGGTGTCTGATTGGTATTTTAGGAGGTGTCAGAGGAAGTGGTGCAGATACCGTTGGGCGGTTAGGTAGACGGATGTTATATTTTGACTTAGGGACGGTTCTCAGAGTGGGTTGCTTGGCAGTAGGATCGGCTTTCTTCGACACCAATGGAGAAGCACAGACTCACCATCAGTTTTTGAAGTACTTACTTGATGTTTACTTCCTCCCACCTTCTCCTAGCTCGGTATCCGTTGAAGGCTTCCTCCTTGTACTCTTCCAGTAGGAGTCCTTGGCCATGATAAGGCGTGCCAATGGAATGGGTTTACAATCCCATATTAAACTCACGCATTCATTTCGGTGTCTGTGATTTGGCGTAAGTTACCTATTCTTGTCGGGAGGTTGCGTAATATGTGTATCCTTTTTTTCTTGTTCTACACCGTAAGTGCACCTCACAACACAGTGCGTGCCAGTAAGATAGCTTTCTGCTCTACCACGAAACCTACCTGCAAAGCGATGTAACATGTCGCCGCCAATTCCAAAATACATCGGTTTGGAACTTTATTCTTCGGTATGTTTTAGTACAGAAAAAGTGCAATGTTTCGTTATAGCAGTGTTATCAAGTGGACTGTTATGTAGCGAGCCGCTATGCTTATTATGACTTCTTCCGTCCACTTAGGGATTATAAGCGATGAACGACAGCATTTACTGGTGTCAGAGTTTTTGAGCTTTCACTCCTTCAGGGAATTAAGCAACGCGTTTGAATTATTGGCTTCTGAAATTCCATTGCAAGTAGAAGTAATATTTTACTTCGTTGCCGTCCCGTTGCCGTTCGTTCAGTGGTCTCAACCACGGACTGGCAACAGTCGAGTTGCGGGTTCGAGCCCTACCAAGGGTCCGATGAAATGCGCACTGCTGATGATTCCCAAAAGGATGAAACGCGCGTACAGTGCTTTTCCGGGCGTGTGGCGGCTGTCTGAGTGAGTCTATATGTGACGAAGTTCTACCTATACCATTCAACTCCCCCTACTACTCTTCTGTAATAGTTTACTCTGTGACCGTCTATACTGACAGTATAATTTCTGGCCAAACATTTGTTCAAAGAAGCCAGTTTCTGTGAACTGCTTGGGATTTCCGGTAGTCTAACCGCAGTATGTGAGTTACAAGTTATATATGAGGATGATATTGCCGGGAGAGCCTATGGTGTGCTGAAGCTTGCGGTGGCTATATCCTGACAGATGGTCCACCCACTGTGGCTACTGTTGTGCCATGGGCTTATCTCCAGGTAGCCTCATCGTGGCGACCGCTGGGTGGGAGTTGGGTTTCGCCCTTCTCCCTGTTAAGATCCAGGACACCAATCCGCATGAGTCAGTGAATTGACCATGTGCTAGACCCGCTGCCTTTCGGGTGTTCATTTAATCGAAGGCTTTGGCTGAGGACCCGAATCGTTCTCCTGTCAGGCTTGGGCGCCCTGCCAGTTTCCTAGTCCATCCTCTTCGGAGGTTAGGAAGTGGTCCACAGTCCTCTTTCCGTAAAACCTAACCATGGGAGACAACAGGTCTACGGGTTATAAGATCACAGCGCGGTTGGCGTACAGCACGAGTGCAACGCATTTTCTGTGACGGTAGGAGGACACATCCGGGTGTTCAATGGTTTGCTACTTCCTGACTCAGGCCAGGCAGCCCCATGTGAAATTGGTAAAAACCCTGCCAAAACCCATTTGCTTCTGGCCGTGGTCGCAGGTGTATCCTCATACGGTTGCAAAACATATATTAATCGTTCCATTACCTGAAAGGCTGCTTGTGACGGCCATCAAGCCGATGGCAATCTGTCTCTGCAATCACAATCCTGAGCTGGATCTGCTCCCTACTGTCTTGTAAATGCGGCTATTGGGCTAAAGGCTCCAGGTGGAGTCCCTCAAGCAAGCCTCAGAAGCACAATCGCCACCTCGCGTACTATTGCTCACCAATGTAATCGTATGCCTACACGCAAAGCACTCAGCGGCTGGTGCTGAAAGGTGCGCACACTACTGGAGCGGAACTCCAGTGAGCGACCCGAGCGCCGCACTGCACTGGTCGCGATGGAGCTGGCGCGTTACCACATCGATATTGCGGCGCTCAGTGAGACCCGGCTCGCTGAGCAAGGTAACATACATGAAGCAGGTACTGGCTACACATTCTACTGGATGGACAACGACGCCCCAGCGCCACGTGAGCATGGGGTCGGATCTGCAATATCCGATCGTCTCCATGGCCAACTGGTCGGTGAACTAACAGGCATCAGCGCGTGACGGATGGCTGTTCGTCGGAAGAGGTACGTTTGTCACTTATAGAAGCACCGTGTGTTATCCCGATGACACGCGTGATCAATTGTGCACTCAGCTATCCTCCGTGATACTGTATGTGGTGAGGAGCGACCGACTATTGCTGCTGGGTGATTTCAACGCGCGCGTTGGGCGTGATGCATCGCTATGGACAAAAGTTATCGGTCCGCATGGCATTGGTTCAGCGAATACGAACGGTGACAGGTTGCTCTCACTGTGTGCCACTCACGGCCTGACGATCACGAACACTCGGTTTGCACTGAGTGCGCGTTATGTAGCAACTTGGACGCACCCACGGAGTGGTCACGCTCACCTGCTCGACTATGTCATCGTACGTCAGCGTGATATGCTTGAAGTGCGCATGACACGTGTACTGCGTGGAGCTAAGTGTGGCACGGATCACAAATTGGTGCGCACTAAACAGTACAGTTATTTTCGTAAATCTATATATTACACTCCTGCAGTGAATCGGCGTAAATCTAACATTCTCTCCCTCGGTACTAGGGCGAAACGTACTGAGCTGGAGTAGGCGATGGCTGCACGCCTGTGTGATGTGGATTGCATAGCCACATTCGGTGACGTGTGGCACCACATTCGCGACCAGGTGACAGCTGCTGCCGAGGAGACCATCGGGCGCGCAAACTGGAAGCGGCCTGAGTGGTTTGATGAGAAAAATGCGACGATTCGCGCATTGGTATGGGAGAAGAATACAGCATTTGCTGCACATGTAGCAGACTCAGTGACTTGGGGAAGATAAGTCAGTTTCGCAAACTACGGGGGCAACTGATCCGAGAGTTCATTAAAGAAAAAAGTACATGGTGGCGAAGCAGATGGAATGCTACGCCGAACCTCGCCAACACCAGGAATTCTTTGACTCATTGAAGGCGATGTGTGGACCGAGATTGGAGCCGCTGAGGACGCTGATCGGTAGTAGTTGAGGAGCTAGCTGCACACAGACTGCAGACATAACGCAGCTCTGGAGGAAACACTTTGATTGTTGCTTGAGAACCCGTTCAACTTTCGACTGGCCTACATTGAACGGCCCCAAGCAAAATGATGTGAAGGTGAGTCTGGCGGACACGCCGACACTGGATGAGACGCAGAGAGCACTTTCTCAGCTGCGAAATGGCAACTGTGCCGGAGCCTACGGGATCCCGCCTGAAGTATTGAAACGCGACGGACCGGCGTTGGTGACTGCGCTGCACCACTTGGTACAACGCGTATGGATTGAGGAGGAGGTGCCTCCTGAACTGAAGGATGCCCTTGTGCTGTCACTGTACAAGGTCAAAGGTATCAAGCAATGTTGCACGAATTATCGTGGCACCAGCTTGCTGAGTCGTGTGGGCAAGGTGATTGTCCGAATCCTGCTCAACCGCCTCGTCAGTCAGGTTGTGGAACCTAACGTGGCGGAAGGGCAAAGCGGGTTCCGTTCGAGTCGCAGCACTACAGATATAATGTTTGCGGCTGGTCAGTTGCAGGAGATGTGCATAGGACGACACCAGCCATTGTACTCGCTTTTTGTTGATTTCACGAAAGCATTTGTTACGGTGAACCGCGAGGCATTGTGGCTGGTATTGGGTAAGTTTGCTTCGCGGCGTACGTTTGTAACTTTATTTGAATGTCTGCACAGTGGTATGAGGGCGAGGGTGCAGCTGAGTTGAGAGACCTCGGATGACTTTACAATTGTCACTGGTGTGAAGTGAGGCTGTGTCTTAGCTCCTGCCCTGTTCAATATTTCTCTTCATGCCATGATGTCTTGTACTTTTGATGCGGCTTGTGCTTACGGAGTTCGTGTGGAGCACCGTATTGATGGTGGGTTGCTGAACGCCTGTCGTTACGCTGCGAGTACCTTAGTATGTCAGACAACTATCCGTACGTTGCTGTTTGCTGACGACCGCGTGTTGTTTGCACAGAGCGCGAATGAGTTGCAGCACATGAGTAGTACGCTGGCTTCGACAGCGGCCAAATTCGGGCTCACCATCAACACAAGCAATACTGTCTGTCTCTTTCAGCCTTCACCGGAGGTGCAGTCTTCAATATTGTCGCAAATCAGCATCGGTGCTGAAGTATTAGAAATCACCACCCGCTTCTGCTACCTTGGGAGTGTGATGTCGACTGACCAGCAGCTACAAAGTGAGCTGCGTATCCGCGTGTCAAAGGCAGCGGCGGCATTCGGGAAGCTAGAGTACCGAGTGTGGAACAACCATCAGCTTACCATTAACACGAAGCTGATGGTGTACAAATCTATAGTGTTATCCTTTCTTCTATACGGCAGTAAAACGTGGACGATGTTCCGTCGGGATGCGCGATATCTCGAGCGGTTCCAGCAACAGTGCTTACGACGGATTCTGCGCATCGAATGGGAAGACCGTGTTGAGGACACGGAAGTGGTGTCGAAGTGGAATGTACGCAGTGGACTGCATGCTTTTGCTGAGACACCTGAGGTCATGTGAGCCGTATGGATTCGACACGGATACCCACACAACTATTATATGGTCAGTTGAGTATTGGGAAGCGGCACGTGGGGAAACCACAGTTACGTTACCAGGAGATAATCAAAGTGAACATCTCACGTTCTAATCTTGATTGCCGGTCATGGGAATCAAAGGAGGTTGCTCGAGGTGCATGGCGTGATCTGATCACGAAGGCAGTTGCCAAATTGCGGGGGAAAGACGTCATACATGCAGAGAAGAAGCGGCAAGTGCGGAAGCTGCAAGCACCGATGGGTTGTACTCTATCGACATCAAGCGCATGGTGGTGTAGCACAGGCGGTCGCGAGTGTCTGAGTCAGGCATACTTAGTGGGCCTTGAGCGATGCCACTCGGGACAACTACCGAAGCGACGACGAGTCCTGCAGAGAACGTAGGTAGTACTGGTACAGCCCTTGTAAGTACCCTTCATTCGATTTACTAACCACTTGTTTGCATGCTAAGTCTCTTTATTTCAAGTGGTGGGTTTGCAATTTTCTCCTAATGCCTTTCTTTCTCATATAAATGTCCGCCTGTGCTGTCTAATATTAAGCTGCACGCGTTGCTGAAGCTAATTTTAGTTAATTTCGATAAGATTTTCGCGTTTGTGGCATTTTCTTAAAATAAATATTCTGATGTCTTGAACTTATCGCGGATTCATTCGTAACCAAGTTATTTTATGCGCTTATTTAATGAAGAGTTATGCCACCGTATCCGTTTGCATTATCCGATTTATTTTATTTCATCTTCTTGTTTCAAGTGATTGGCTGTTGCTTGATATCCCCGGTGTGGCTGCGCTGGATGTGCATATTGACAAAGTGCCTAATTGTCTGTTACCCACTAGCTTGTCCATACTGGCTCTAGGAGGCAGTTGGTCGTTGCTGGAGGGGACGAGGTGCACGGCCCTTGTGGCCGTGTTAGGATCAAAGAGTGGTTCCATGCACTCAGTGTGGAGCGGACTACGGTCCAGCCACCGCCTTGTGTGCGCGTGATTCTCCAAATGTAGCGTGTTTGTGTTTGCCTGTGAAGGAGTGTGGGCCGGCTCCGTTGATGAAACGTGGCTCCCATCCGCATGCCTCCCGGTCTTATTCCTTCGGGTTTACACTGGATATGGGGTGTGTGGTTGGAGCTGTGGGTGGTGCAGCGCAAGCGGCCATGGTCTCACTGTAGGCGCAGGTGTCCTGGAGCTGGCCACATTGACAGGCGAATCCCAACGGATGCCGCAAATCATGAAGATGATATTGGCTGAAAAGTGTTGTAGAAGTGGGCATTTCGACTTCAACCGGGTTTCCTGTAGCCTGGACTACTTACTACGTACCTATACTGGACGTGGAAACGTTGGCTAAGACGCTTAATGCAGTGACCTAGTTGAGGCTTTTCTTGGCTTGAAAGAAAAATGCACCAACTACCCTTATTTCATTTGATAGCTGAGCTCAAAATTTTTTCATTACACCTCAGTCACACCGGCTGTTATATTTAGAGATTGGCGAAGGCTGTGAAGGACGAGATCATGATGCCGATTTCTGACAACAATTCTTCTAACGATTGGGTAAATTGTATGCACTAAATTCAGGTCCAGCTACCGAATATTCTACTGCGCTAAGTGTTGGAGATTCTGTAAGCTAACTAGTATTACTACCGGTATATGCATAGCATGCGTATATCTGTTTGTTTTAAGTCAGGTGCTGTGTCCCATTCCATTTGGGAGCATTGGAGAGTACTTCGTCTAGCCTCCCTGCACTTATGAGACAGAAGAATGTGTTGCGCCTTTGTTATTAAAATTATAAGCGCTTGTGAAACTCCACAATGGCAGTCGTCAATCGCTCTCCAAAAATAGCGAAATACAGACACAAGCCTTGATTAAATAAGAATGAAAGTTTATCGGTTACCAGTTTGATACATCTCACTGCGAAATGATAGCATGGACCCTGATGAAACGGAACACATTTGGACACCTCAGTCTATCCCATAAAGTGGTTATTCAAGCCATACCTTTTGATACACCTGTTTACGCAATATGATATATGGAAAGGTGGGACAGAAAGTAATCGTATCGAGTACAAATTGCGCATCAGACAATCACACACATCCTCGTTTCCGACTTAGCGTAATCTCCTTCACAGTGCTGCAATTGGATTTGCAGTCACTGTGATGCACAACTGACGTGTGTACCCAATTGTAAGACTCAGATCCCGTCCTTCCACTGCGTGCAAATATTAATGATCACTTGCCTGTGTAATCCACTGGCAACATTCAATTATGAAATTACCGTTAACGATGCGGCAACTCGTGGTTCGACATTGTTGCATCGCTAATCACACACGTGTCAGACTAACTTGATTTAGAAAATGTGGCCCATGCCTGAGTTTAGTTGAGTTCTACTGTCTACTCTGCTCCATACCTTCCTGATTATGAAACTAAGGAAAGCAAACAAATACCACTGGCCCATCAATGAGTGGCCGCACCGTTCTACAGGGCAAGTAAGGAGTATTACCTCATCGTGCCCACTTGGTAGACACTTAGCTGTTAGAAGTGCCAAGGCATTATATATTGATCTACACATTTCCTCTATTCATTCTCCAAATTTTTTGTACGCTAGTGTTAGGGTTGAACTTTTCTTTTCCATGCGGTTGACAATGCACTAGGGAACCGAATATAGCCTGACATAGAGTAAAGGCAGGGAAATAAGTATATATGCGCATGATCCTACACTGTTACCCTGATTCATATAAGACATGTAAGGTTCTTTGCAACATGAAGATTTTACATGTATCAGGGAGAAAGTACGGAACTACTGAATAGTAGGGCTGGCGGAAAGGTGTAAACACCTAAGGTGTTGGCCTGCAACATTTAGAGGGCTTAATTGTCGACATCAGGAATCACTAAACTATCACGTCGTCAGTTCAGCCGGCCCGTCGACTGTACCCGAAATTGCTCGATAAACCTTGACGTCACACCGTTGGAAAATTAGCTTTATCCAGCCCATGGTAGGTATAGGTGACACCGTACCACCGTACTACTGATGGCTTCATATTTGTGGGACATTGAGGAAAGAGAACACACAAACGTCGCGCCCAACATTTTGCAATGAGAAGGGAGCAGAGTAGCTTGCAATCAGAACTTGTCATAGTGTTACCACTGGGTCTGTATGAACCTGGTCCAGTTTGAGCCCACGATTTGTACCAGATGTTCTCAATAAATATCTCAGCTCGATTGCTCATATCACTACATAACATGGCGTCTGCATATGTGCCGTGATGGGTGTGCGTGGGAAACCTGGGTAATGTAGCACTTACTTGTGTTCATATCTATATGATACGCGTTTACACTATGTCAGACCAGATGAAACCAATCGAGTGACCTGTGAAATAATCGTTATTTCCACGGCACTCATTCGCGTGTTGTCACACCCCTACCACACACACACGCACACACGGTTTGATTCGGTGTCATATTCTTCAACGACAACAAATGGGGGTGTTGAGCTGATGCAACAGGATAGAAGCGACCACCAAGAGCGCATCGGGCTTATCCGCAGAATCAATCTACTCTGTTCGCGTAGCCAGTATCCATACTGAGCATTCAAATGCTGCACAAAGGTTGTAGATGGAATTGTCTCACCTGAGGGCACGTTGGGATAATGAGAGTTCCTAAATAATCCGCATACAATTGGCTGCAGAACGCTTCATCACAGTATCCATTTACACAATTGGATAGAAAGCATATCTTTCGAGTAATATCTCTACGGAAATAAAAAGAAATAAACCACCTGTCACAAAGGAATTGTGTTCCCATTTACGTAACCGCTGACGGCGGGTATGATACAGTAATGACAAGACTACATTGTTTCGACTAACCTGACCAGAGCAAACGATAAGTTGTCCCGTATGTCACAATGTGTGGAAGTGGGGTATTTGTTGTCCTTCATCTGCATGTACGATCAAGGCTAACATGGTGAAAGGTATTCTTATCATTTTGATATACTTCAGTAATGTTTTAAACCCATGCCAACTTGCGCTGATCCCGTAAAACGGGGTTTCCAAAAGCAAACTCGCAGTCAAAACCCAACAGAAGTGCTTGATGAAGAAACTAAGACCAAATTTCATTGCTTACTGTGAATCCAATATGCGGGGACTTAGTCCTCTAGTTGAGTAGTATAGCTGGGAGCACGTTGGTTTAGTTTGTGAAACGTATTTGCAAATTGACGAGAAAGGTGCAAATACAACGACAGTTTTGCCAGCAACTGTTCAAATGAGCAACTTATAGACCTTCTTGATTTTGACTGGTTAATGAAAAAGGTGGTGAGCAAAAATTCTACAAGCTCGACGAAACCCGTAATGCTCGACAGAATAGATCATTCCGGAAATAGGCATTAACAACAGACGCGTCCGTTGATACTACCCACTTGACAGTGACACCGTCCATCGTAGGCATTACCGCTGCCGAATTTGGCCCAGTTAATACTACAATACCACGCTGCAACTGAAGACCCCATCAGTTGTCCAACCCAAGAAACCGTCCACACTTCCCTTCAAAAAGGAGAATGTGTGACAAACTCATCATTCTCTGATTGTTATATGCTACAATTTTATTGAATCCAGGGCGAATGCCATCAAAGATAAACTGCTAGACGATATGAAGCAGTAGGAATTCTTGTCTCAACTAATTGGAGTTCAAGCTAAGCCGGCCAGTATGACACGCCCCGTCCGTCACGCAAACTCCGTAGACTGCGGTGAACCGCAATTACTCGAAGTCCAGCATTAGTCAGGAAATGGTGAAGTGGCAGTTCTCTTGTCAGGTACTAGCTTCTCTAGCGCCCCATGCACACTTCCTGTTTTTCCAGATGTTCCTTGGAGCAAACGGCAGAAACGCTAACACAATCCGGATGACTTCCGTAAATAAAAGTTCTAAAATCGATCTTTGTTTACAGTGTCTCCGAGCTACAGACTTTGAGCGAGCTAGAGATCAAAGCACATGACTAAGATGAATAACGTTTTATCCGGAAGTGCCCTCAGTCGAAAACCTTATCACTATTTCGCCTAAGTGCGCATAGTGAGGTACCAGAGTGATGAAAGTAACAATGCAAATCAAACTAATGACAGAACATGTAACTGAAATGTAACGAAAAAAGAGTAAAGTGCTGCCATCCAGAATACGTATAAAGGCGATAGACACCCAGCTACAAATAGACAATTTACTACTGAGCAAGCTGTTTACCACCTGCGCAACCCCGTCACTATGCAGCTCAGAATGGGGACGTTGTCGAAACACGCTGGCAACTGAAGGAGCACTGGGTGGTCATCCATTTGCTGGCACTGAGTACTCTACACAGCAAAACGGTAGCGCTAGACTTTCATCGGTTCTACAAAATACCACCGGTAGTCGACGCCACAAGGGTCGGCATTGACCCTCATCGGAAATCAACTTCTACTTTCTACAATATTCACAAGCACGCTTCTAACCACCGATGCACTCACCTGCTTGTATACCAACGCACAAAGTCTTCTCAGCAAGTTAAAAGAACTTCGTATTCGTCAGGTTTCCATGTCTTGGGGCAGGTTTATGGTCACCGCAACATGGCGGAACACGGAGATCGCCGATGCTGCGATCGCTCTACCCGGAATTTCCTTACGAAACGACCGGCCTAGAAGAGCAGGCGGTAAGCTCATACGTTACCTATCCGACCGGCATGTTGATATAATCGAAGATCGGGAAATACAAGTTGTCGATCCTCTTTGGAGTCGTATGCAGTTAAGACGTGGTGATTAGTATTTACTAGCAACCGTTTACCGACATCCACCGTCCGACATAGGAATGGATTACAGCCTAGCTTCTGGGAAGAAGCGAGTCTTGACACTACCATACTGTCACATCCTGCTGGTGGGTGACTTCAGCCTTCATGCAATCGAAGTCCCAGCATCGGTCAGCGAACAATCCAAGGTTGATCTGTAAGAATTAATCGCCGATGTACCTCTGTAAAACCTTGTTATTTCTATCCCATCGCCCGGAGGCTGGAACTTACCGTGGTGCCGTGGTTTATGTACATCAGCGATCCATTGAGCTATGCTGGGTGGTGCTTTTGTACTTTCAGAGTCAGTCATACCAGATTGGTCAATGGTTAGAGGCCAGACAAACTCAGCCTCCTGGTCATCCAGGTTGGGGGTTGGAATGAGGGTGGCATCTTATTCCTTAAAACGGACTCCTTGTAGCCCAACGCCAAACCCGCTGCCTTGCGGTCAGGTTTTGAACCAAAGGCTTTGGTTGAGAACCCTAATCGTTCTCCTGTCTAGGCCTGAGCAACCTGAGAGTATCCTGTCCACGCAATACTATGGATCATTCGTCAAACAAATTGTTGATGCTCTGGCCACAACAGAGGATAATCAACGGTGCCCCATCTGCTGCATCGAGCAGGGTGGATAGAGGTTTGGATGCAACGGCTCAAGCCTTCCAGTCTTCTTATTCTCCCTCTTACGCATTTTCACTTACCGACCCGTTCAAACTTCACATTAACCCCCCCCCCCCCCAGTTTTCATCCCTTGATTCTTGGCCCTCCCCCAACATGCTTTGCTAGGCATTTATCGTCTAATTTCAACTCACATGTGAACGCGGAGCGTCACTCCTCTACTGTCAACAAGCCCATGTCCAATCAAGCGGTCCATTCCAGTTCATCGGCTTGCATTTGGAGCCCTCGATCCTCCTTCAGATTGGCATGCCTCAATGTACACACATTACTACAGCTCGGTCAACAGGCAGCACTTGCCCGAACATTGGAGAATATCTCGAAAGATATCTACTGCTTATCGGAGACCCGCCTGCAAGACTCGAGCTCTGTGCTCACTGTGCGATCCCCTTCTGGTGACGCAAGCAGTATTTTCTCACTGCGCCTATCCGGTGACGATGCATCTTCGAGCACCGGTCAAGCTGGTGTTGGCATTGCCTTGAGCCGCCGGGCTGAACTACTCTGGTTGACTGGATTCCAATCGGTAGCCGTATGTGTGCGGTCCGATTGGCAGGCTCGTTTAAATCTTCGAAGTCGAGCGGGACTAATAGGTGTCTTTTCATCATCGCTGCCTACGTGCTCACAAACTGTAGCGATGATCCGGTAAAGAACGACTTTTATCGCCAACTGACCCAGCGCCTTCGCCACAGAAGAGGCACGAACACTGATGCGCTGGCGGGGGATCTGAACGCACAAGTTGGAAAATTGTCCACTGATGAAATGCATCTGGGCGGTCAGCACGGTGTAGGCTCCCGTAATGATAACGGCGAGCGGTTACTTCATTCGTGTGAAGATGCTCGTTTATTTCTTGCGAGCACTAATTTCCGACACAGCACCCGCCGGAGGGTGACTTGGCGCCCACCAGCCTCGAACCAGCCTTGGACGCAGATCAATCACATTGCTATTAGTTACCGCTGGAGAGGCTGCATCCAGAAATGTCGCTCGATTTGGAGCACATGTGTGGACACTGATCATGCATTTGTATTTGCTGACATGCGGATGCACTTTGGAGGACGCCCACGACGACGCTGTGAGCGCATTGACACCAGCTAACTGACAAAGCCAGCTGTTCTGAATGCGTATCAAAGTACGCTGACATGCGAGTTGAGTAATCGCTCACTGGAGACAATTGATGGTCACTGGTCACATGTTCGCCAGACCTTACTAGCAGCGGGCAAATCCTCATGTGGTATGTCTAAAAGCCCACATGGACATTGGGTCTCTTCTCAGTCTCTGGAACTTATCGACGCTCGCCGGCATATCCCGGCTGGAAGCGAACACAATGAAACTCGCAAAGAGCTCCGGGAAAAACTCCGTGCTAGCCTGAAGAGAGATCGCCAATCCTGGTGGTCTCATCGTGCAACAGAGATGGAAATGGCCGCTGCCCTTGGTAACCATTTTAAGTTATTCCGTCTGATCCGGGAAACGGGCAGCAGGAGACCTGATGTTAGTGAAACAATTTGTGATGAGAGTGGACAGCCTATCCACAATTTGTCGAAACGTTTGGAGCGTTGGGCTGAGCATTCTGCAAAGCAATTTAATCGGCTAGAATTGTCCGATTCGCCGGTCACTGATCGCCCTGCTCCGTGGGCTGTCCCTTTGGATCCACCCTCTCGCTCAGAAGTCGAACGTGAGATCGGACTGTTGAAGTTGAACAAAGCCGCCGGACCAGATGATCTTCCTCCAGCCCTCTTCAAATTCGGTGGCCCTGCTCTTATGGATGCTTTGCATGAATTACTAGTGAAACTGTGGGAGCAGGAGACTGTCCCAACCAACTGCAGCCGCTCCGTTATTGTTCCCATTCTCAAAGGCGGCTCGCGCTCGGAATGCGGCAACCATAGAGGAATCAGTCTGATCTCCATCGCCTCCAAATTACTCGCCTCCATGATTCCTCACAGACTGACTGGCGCTCGTGAAAGCCAGATTCGTGAAGAGCAAGCCGGGTTTCGTCGGGGTCTTGGCTGCATCGACCACATCTTCACCTTGCGTCAGTTGTTGGAGCACCGTCACACATATTGGCGGCCCACCGTAGTCGTGTTCCTCGACATCAAAGGTGCCTTCGATTCGGTTGATCGATGTGCCCTTTGGAATTGTCTACTCAGGAAAGGTGTGCCCGAGAAATATGTAAATATTATCCAAGCATTACATTTGCGTAGCACGGGCAGAGTGAGGGCTTACGGCAACCTGTCGCCACCCTTTAATATCTCCAGCGGTGTGAGACAAGGATGCCCGTTGTCACCTTTCCTCTTCAACTTCGCTATTGACGAAGACATGGAGTTTGCATTTACAGGACATGACTTGGAAGGTGTGGAGCTACTCCCAGGAGAACGACTTCTTGACTTAGAGTATGCTGACGACATTGCCCTCATCTGTGACAGCTCCCAGACTTGCCGAGCCGCGCTAGACAGATTAGCACTAGCTGTCCTTCAGTCGGGGCTTTGCTTTGCACCATCGAAATGCAAAGCGCTCCTCCAAGATTGGCAGGGATCGCCTCCTGCGCTGACCCTTGGTGGGGATCAGCTAGAAGTCGTTCAGAAATTCAATTACCTGGGAAGTTGTATCAGCGCCCTTGGGATCGAAGACGAGATCACGAACCGTATAGCGAAAGCTCGAGGTGCTTTTGCTAACCTTCGCCACCCATGGCGGCGGCGCGACATCACTCTCGCCCTGAAGGGTAGAGTGTACAATGCAGCGGTACGTTCGACCTTACTGTACGGTTGCGAAACCTGGCCCATAAGATCGGCGGACATGAAGAGGCTAGTTACGTTCGACCATCGGTGCCTTCGTAGTTTGGCTCACATACGGTGGGAACACCGCGTGAGTAACGAGCGTGTTCGACGCATTGTTTACGGCACAGGAAAAGGATCTGAACCGCTCAGCACCGTTATTTCCCGCACCAGGCTCCGATGGCTCGGGCACGTGTTACTCATGCCAGCCCACCGGCTTCCACGACGTGCATTGTTTGCTCACCGGGGATGTGGATGGAAGATGAGGAGGGGTGGCCAAGCGATGACTTGGTCCAGAGGAATGAAGTCCCTCACTTCTGAGCTGGCCTCGGTCAGAGCATCACGGCTCCCTCGTTGGGGTCCAAAAGACAATGAACATGTTTGGCTGGACGCACTTGCTGACATGGCAAGGAGTCGACCTCAGTGGCGTTCCTGCTGTGAGCTTCTTTATCCCTCCCCATCCCTTTTAGCCTCCTCTTTACCTAGGATCTTATGTCGTAGCGTAAAACCTAACAATTTTTCTTTTTGCCTAGTAGCCGACTGGTAGCTTACCGGAACGATGCCTATCCATTGTTGGTAGCTCAGCTGGCATGCAACTGTTTTATTTATTTTCCTTTTTCCTTTATGTATTGCCGCACATTTGCTGAAGTGTTTCTCACCTCTAGCTGATGTGTATAATGATGATATAGTGATGTTACTTCTACCACGCGATGCAGAACTGGTGACGCACCATCTGTCTTAGACCTGGTACTCACCAACGAGGGACTCCTGGTCGATACCGTGATCATACATGCACTATTTGGTCATAGCGATCACGCGCGTTTGCTCTTTTGTTATATAAGCCGCGCGGCGTAAATCAGTGAGACCAACGATGAAACCTACGCTGTCATTCATTACGATATCCTGTCCGACCATGTAGGAAAAACTGCGTGGTCCTTCCTAGCCGAGCAACCACCTGATGCCGCTTGGACGGTGTTTGTCACCCAATTCACTAGGATGGCGGCTAATGCATCGGAAAGCAAGGTTTTTAACCCGAATCAAATGAAGTCCGTCCGGAGGAGCTGCACTAAAATGGCATGGCCTTAAGTGATTCAGCCTGGCATGCTTATAAAGTCTGTCCGAGTGATCAGAACTGGGATGCATGCACAGCTCAACGAAACCACTGCATCAAGTTCATCCGTAACAGCAGTCTCAGGCACCAACAGAACTTAGCGGAGAAGTTTAGTAGTAATCATAAACTAATCTACAGACATGTCAACAAGCTCCGGAGAGTGCAGCGCGGGATCCCGGTTTTACGTGCAACAGCTTGTTCGGAGCAAACGACACAAGAGACGGCCAACGCGCTTCGCCAAGACTTCATCTAAACATTCCAGATTGCATCATCATTCCACCCGCTACTGACAGCTCCCACCCCAACTGCGTTTAACCACGGGTCGTCCACGGCAGCCAATGTGATGAAAATACTATTGTCATTAAGCGAGTACCACCCTCCTTGGCGTGGAGGACAACAGACAGAACGCTTTGAAGACAGCCGAATCATTAGCCCGGTATTTTCGACGATGTCTTGATGAAATGCAGGTTCCAACCATGTGCAAACATGGAATTGTTACTCCTAGTTACAAGCGTGGGAATCGTGCGCAGTCCTCGACCTACCGTCCACTCTCCAAATATTATCTTCATATGAATGTATTAACGTAGTGGAGACCATGAGAACAACGACCTCATAGCGTCACAGTGGCACGGATCCCGCTGAATGGTGTATTGCACTAGAAATTTACTTCTAGACCGAGCAAACTGGATACAATCAGTCGATTTAAAAGGAGAAGTTCACGTCGTCTATCTGGATTTCTCCAAAGCGTTCAATCACCTGGACCACCATGTTTCCTTCAAATGCTTCGAAGCCATGGGATGGGTGACACTGTACTGAGTTATACAAGCAACTTCTTCATTTAATCTCAGCTGAATGTGACAGTCCGTAGCTCCATTTCTGACCTCATGGACGTCCAGTGTGGAGTGCTCCAAGGATCGGTACTGGGACCACATATGTTTCTATTATTTAACAATAATCTTGCCAGTGTACTGCAGGCAAAATCCTTACTATTTGTAGACCAGGTTAAAATCTGGCATGATATCTAACAGTGGATAACCACACGAAATGCAAAGAGAACTCGACAGAGCGTATAGGTAGAACCCCGGAAATCGGCTCCAGTTCAACGTGGCGAAATGCAAAGTTGTGCACATACGCCATCTGCTTACCCACGAAAATCGACTTGGGGACCAGCAATTGCAACTTGTTTCCTAGGAAAAGGACTTAGGGATAACCCTGCAGGATGAGCATGGCTGCTCGAGACAGGTTAAAAGGTGTCGTAAAGGGCCAGTCAGCATCTGGTACTCGTACTAAGGGCGTTCAGGAATTTTGAGCAAACAAGCTTTCCGCAGACGTTGAACGCATAGATGAGGCCCCAAGTGGAATACGCGATCCAGGTCTGGCGGGCCTGGCGCAAGCGCGACATCGATGTACTTGAAGCTCCGCGACGTAGAGCAACCAGCCACGTTAGAGGGTTATTTTTATCTCTCCTACCAAAGCGGACTGCAGTCCCTGAGATTGTACTGTGGTGAATATCGACGTCAGCGAAGAGACCACATCATTGTGTAGTTAATACTGACGAACCCAGTTTTCCCATGCAGCAGTCCGTTACAACTGAGGCAAAATACCAAAATAAGTGGCCATTAGCTCAAACTGGCTAGATAATGCAGTCGACTTGATTATTCCAGAACCTTTGCATCCTCCGGGGTGTCCCGAAAATGGAACGCCTTTCCAACTCACGTCATCTTTGCCCCACATTAAGCATTTTAAAAAATCTCACAGATGACGCTTTCCCACCTGCATTGATTGTTATAATCTGTTCCACTTGAGGATGAAATAACGTGAACTAAACTAAGGGCTCAACAACCCTCCCAGAAACGTGGCGGGGGGTGGGGAGGAAACATGTGTCAGTGTCCATGTGAATTGCTTAGATGTAAATAAATTGGTTTAACCTGACATATCGGTCAACTGAAGCCGTACCCGAATGAGCGGTGTGCTTTCCGTTTAAAAAAATCTTATTTCTCACGGAGTGCGTTAACTATCACTGTTGTCCATACTATTTCGGTATGCACATTGCAGTCCCATTTCAAACGATTGTTATGCAGCAGTGCAATTAATTCGGTAAACACGTGAAATAACGATTGACCCATTCTTTGGTTCTTTTAGTCTTCGTTCTAACAGTCCTAAGGGACTTGGCAAGCACACGCTTTTTTCCCGGTGATACACCGTTGTTCATCGTTCAAAACTTCAAAGGAAGAGAAAAGTAGCTATTCATCTAGTTCCACTCATTTTGACATTGTACCTGCGTACGTGACTAATAAAAGCCGTGTGTGGGATCAGATACGTGTGTTCAGTATTGCTTTTTCAGTTGAACGTGAACTAGTGGTAGCATTATTCCTCAGCGGAATGGCGATCACTTTCCCGAATTCTTGAGATCGGTAGAGAGCACTCAACTGAGACACCTACTTTCTCAAACGCAATTGGACGTCTTAGGTTTGCAGGAATTCGCCTCGAGAGTGCACTTACAACTTTGGCTTACTTAAATTGCTGCACATGACGACAGGTCAAACGGTGCAAGTAATCGAAGCAAACAAATTCCTTATTTTTATTCTTCACCTGAATGAGTAAGAGGTTAGATTGTTGATTTACTTCAAATCCTTTAGAAGCCGCTCATAGTCGTCCGCTGCTACTTCTAGAGGGTCATCTTTCCCCAATATAAACATTTCAGGAATAGTCGCTTCAAGGTGGGAACCAGTTGCTTAGTGTTACCGTGCGAGACTTCCGTTCCCGAAACACGTCAAAGAAGAGTACCGCACTACAGACCGATCGCAACACAGCTGTATCAACTGCGCAAGTTTTCATACGCCCTCGGGGATTAAATCAAATGCGTCAGTAGCCGGTAATCTAAACTGAACTGCTTCCTCTTACAGAATTCACTACTACGCTATCAGTGACATAGTTGTTGTAGCAAATAACTGCACGCCGAACTCTGCTTTGGGAAGCTTCTCACATCGCTTCGATGCCATAAGAGATTGACGGCTGTCCGTTTAATGATGTGGGATTTATCAGCTCCAATCTGGACTCTTAAAGTCCCTACGATATACCCAGTCACTTTACAGGTGTTCAGCGTTATCCAGTAGCAATTTATCAATGCTTACCAGATTCACTATAAAGCTGACTATCCCAGTGTTAAATATGTGTTGCCATCCTTTTAGTCGCATCCTCACTGATACGATGATGGGCCACCTTCACGATGACTAACGTTGATTACTATTCAATCGCCAGTCATGCGGAGTCTATCAACACTGCATAAAACTTTACGTGGGGCAAAGATAGATGCTAACGGACTCTATACCATTAATCAGGTACTGATAATCAGTCAATACACCCCACTTACCCCTGATTGTTGATTATTATTCGGACACACTAAGTAGCACGGCTGAATGGTGAGACGAGGATGCATGACATGAACGCCGTTTGGAGGCAAAGCGAAATCGATGGCAATACACTAATTTCCTCATGAATAGCTCAGGCCTAGCCTGTCTGGCTGAATTGGAATACTTTTGAGCCCATTATGCTTTGCAGTCTGTTGTGAATCCGTGCTGCGAGAGACAAACAGATCGGAATGTTCGTCAAATGCAAAAATATATCCTCATTTTAGTCACACTAAGCTGTGTACATTCGTAACCCGGAAAGTGGAGGCAAAATAATCTTTAGATTCGCGTTGTCAATTGGTGCTGTTTTTATGATGAAGAGCTACAACGATTATTCAGTCTACTGGGCTTTTTTCGCAAAACTTGGATGGTAGCCGTCCTGAATATACAGGCATTCACTCGAAAATAAGTGTTTCAAACTGTAGAACGTCCAAGTTGGACACGTAGATTCATCCCTACGATGCAAACTACCCACCACCACATTTCGGATGGACCAACTAGGCAATGCGCGTATGCTTTGTGAGATACTTTTTACGGCATTCAAATGTGACGTCCCCTAGTTTAGGTATGCAACGCGATGAGGTATCCGGTCATTTTTGGCTGCGCTGCCGCAAAACCGTTGCTTTTCTTCTTGCTATTCGCCAAGCCAGAATTCATTTGGCTACTCAATTCAGTGTTGATAAAAAAAACAGGAAATGTTGCAGCTGTGTGAACGTGTGGTGGACTCACCAGCGAGATAATAACACAGCATGGCATCAGGGGAATTTAATGAGGAAATGCGTGATTTTATTGGTTCAAAACAACGCAAATCAGTAATTTCGTTATCCGAGGTAGGCACTTACGCGCTTCGAATTTCTTGCAACTTCGAAACCGGTCGATATTAAGGCATTTTTTACACGGTTGGACACAGCTGATGAAGCAACTTGTTCGTAAAATTGACTGAGTATTTCAACACCAGTCTGGGAGCCTCAGCTCACCTATACAACCCCTACCTTTGTATAACGAATTAGGTCAGCTTAGTTTATTGTTATAAAACTATTCTGTAGCAGATGGTGTCGCCTGTTTCACTTTCAACCCACTGCATTTTATAGGGTGATATTAGTGCTTTTGGCATAAGAAGACTGTTATGTCAAAGGCGAAACGTGGTCGTAACAACTGTCCATACAAAAGCTTTTTGTATTATAAAACCTTCAGAAACTATTAATTCCCAGTCGTTTCCAAGCTTATTCTAGGATATTGAAAATAGGCCAGCTTATTGATGCTCGAACCCAACGCTACCCTCTATCAACAGGTGCACCTTTTGCAAAAGTCATATTATAGAGTGCGGCTATTGAAAACTGAACTGGCGACCGCACCAGTGCAAGCTACATGGTGTGTTCATATTGTTCAACTGGTAAACTCGTTGGCTTTCAGAGTGATTAACTAGAAAACCTGGCATCACTTCTTTGGTCCTCATCTTCACTAAGCACCTGTTAATCCATCATCCAGAGTTGTTAGATTGTTTCTCGATGTAAACGTAGTTAATGATTAGATTCGCGCTTAGAACATTGTTACTACCTAAAAGCCCAATTTAATTGCCACACAGACCTGCAGTCCTGCTTTCGTCGCTTCTGTGAACGCTGCATTAATCGTGTGTGGGTGACTTGATCCCGACTGGTAGGTACCACCTTGACGTTTTACTCTACAACGTCAGCAGCTAATGTAAAACTTCCCCCATATTGACAACACGAGCTTCAGTCTAAAATGACACTAAAAAGCACGACACTCAAAAATGGCACTTTCTACTCGCTATCCGAGCAGAAACATTAAGGCTCGGACGTCTTTCAATTGAAACACGCTTTGCACGAGCGATAAAACTGGTTAATATTTAGCACAACACACACTCCAGCGCATGCACCCACATCTATTGGGGGTGTGATGCATGCTTTTGTTTCTAAAACGCTTGGGCATTGTAGAGGTGTACAGGAGTAAATCTTGATCTATTGTTTTCCAATGAATTCCTATTTAGAAAAACGACCTCAAAGTGTTTGAAACAAAGAAACAATGGTTCGACAGGGACCAAACGCCAAGGTTTCACAAGTCCCGTGCAATGGTTTGTGGAAATAACACTAGTTAAACAGAAGCTACACAAAAGCGAAAACCGCATTTGTGGACTCACCATATTGCCCACGTTAACACAAAGTTATATCCGATTAGCCCGATTTCTTGGGGTTGGTGAGCACAATGTTTGCCTGCGGCTTGTCGTCACCCAATGGACAGAATTTAGGCTAAGTATTGTAAATAACGTAAAGCATCGTCGAGTCGTTTTATAAAAATGGCTAGCGTGGGCACAATAATGACAAAATTCAAAAGAGGGTTCCCACGGTTGAAAAATTCACAGGGAAAATTAATTCCGTTGTCATTCCAGCCGACTGTATTGGGTGGCCCGTTACAGCTTATGACCCCACAATTCTGTGTTGCGGTTGTGTCATGAGGTGCCAGCAAGCATGACCGGGGTTTCTCAAGATCTGGAACGCTTAGATGGGGTCACCCCGTAGACGGCGATAACTTCCGTTGTACACTCCCAGGGATTGCAGTCGCAGATGGAATGGCATGTGGGGCAAGCCCTGCAAATTTTTAGGTGCCCTTCGCTGTGGGGTCTCCAGTGCAGCCAGATCGCATTTTAACCAGGGTAGCCAAACTCGGATCGCGTGCCATACATGGGGTCTCGAAAGCGCAGTGAGAAATGACGGTAGGGTGGAAGGATCTAACCTCCCGAAAGCACTAAGCAAGGGAGCAACGTTTCGCTTTGCTATTGAGTAGGCTTCAATGACTGCGCCGAACAGCTTTCGTTTTCCATCAACACCCCAAGGTCGAGCACCTGAGAGGCGATCTTCAACATGTTGTCTCCAAAATTATATGTGGTAATGAGCTTGTCGTGGACGCGTACAATTATCTACTCGCCCGCATTAAACAGAAGTAGACTTGCCTTTGACCATACAAAAGCGCTGTCAAAATCTTGTTGCCACATATCATGATCATCCTGACAGCCCACCGCCCTCCTTATCTTGATGTCTCCGACAAAAGCAGGAAATTTGATTTGACGGCGCGCGCGACGTCGTTCATGAAGACAACGAATAAGCGTATCCCCAACATTGACCTTTATGGAACACTGTAGTCCACATTAATTAAATCATGAAATGAGCTCCAACTCAAACCTGAAGCCGCAGATGGAGAAAGCACTTTCCAGTTAATCCAAGAACCCGGTTCCCAATCCCGTAGGCTTTCAGTTTTTGGAGAAGAATGTGGTGATCTAAGTGCTCGAACGCTTTGGAAAAGTCTAAGCAGATGACATCATTGCAGGTTTGACTATCGATTATGTAGGTCCAGCTGCCACGCGAGATCAGTAGATTAGTAGTACATGACCGATACTGACGAAAACTTTTTTCTTCGGCGAAATGAGTTTACTTCTTACAGAATGGCACATTGGTGCCTCAGCTATGGTTGGCTCCATAACCTTTGAAGGCACGTTGAGGAGAATAATTAGACGATATTTGGCGGACTACGAACGGCTACCACCCCTGAAAATCAGGGCAACGTTACCCTGCTTCCAAACACGAGCAACCTGCAGTTCATCCAAGCGTCTTTGGAAAAGTCGAGTTAAGTGCTCAGCTATCCTCGTAGTTTCCAGCTGCAGAGTTTTAGGGGGAATGTTATCAAGTCCGGGAAGCCTATGCTTGTGCAACAATATCAGCTTCCTCCAAACGGTCGCTGAATTAAAAGTGACGTGTGTAGTTATTGGCGTATGTGGGAAGGGGACAGTGACACGTCGAAATATTGAAGTATATTGCAGCCGTAGAAACTTATCCACATCCACGATGGTTTGAGCACATCCGTCTGCTAATATTAGTGGGGGAACACCGCGCTTCACACTTCCTAGGCTGTTGACAAGTATGTACAAAGGACTTTTGTTAGCACAAAACCGTTGTTGTTCCTTACGAAGACATTCACAGTGATCTATAACACGGAAACTTTTTGTGGACATTTTCCTGCTTAATGTGGGTATAGTGCGAATCGCTGCAGTGTAGAACACGTCATCGTCCAGGCAATACAATCAATCGTTTGGGTTATTGTGCACTTGTGCAGAGCACCTTTACTGCTTGGTTAAAAAGCGACCGGAGCAAGCCAGGCGTCAGTAGTATTTTATATTTTATCATCCTTATCAACCATAGGTCTGTCTAGTTAATTGCACCCATTTTAAATAGAAATCCCCTATCCATGTTTGCATGCCAGAAAGAAGACACTTCGTGTGGCGTAAGATTACAAAGTTAACTTAGCTTGATTGAAACGCGAAACATCGGTTAACTGTGATGTGATTCAGTACATTCGCTTTAGCGACATCATTTGTCAAGGAAGCGCACCTAGTTGATATATAGTTCTGTCAATGCGTTGTTGTGGCCTGTAAGTTGCGAGCCCGGTTGTCAGCGCAACGGCAAAACAGTTCTCAGTATGGTTGTCCCCAGGGACCAAATTAATCTCATTTCATCGGCCCAAACAGTAGGAACAGGCAAAATTTAAACCGAGTTTAACTTCGTTCGATTTACTTCAGGAGTTTGCAACAGTTTGGAGAATCTACTGTTTTGAAATAACGCAACATAGGACTTCCAAATGTGCATGAGTCTAGAGCGTCATGAGGTAGCCATCCATGATTTAAAAGTGCTCTGCTAATTGGCCTTTCATTTAGCTCAGGTGATGAGTTGTGTCAAGAAAGGAATAAACCTACACCGCTCAAATCCACCTAAGTAATACAAGGAGTTCTTAAACGAAAATGAAACTTATCGTTAGGGTGTGCACCTTTTATTTAGACCAACAATTGTCATCAGCGTTTGGAGAAACAAAGACTACACGGTCTACCCAAAGCGCTGTCTTCACTAGTGAGCCATCGCTTATGCACCTGTTTGATCCTTGTGGCAGACTATCTTCGAAAGCTAACTGAATTAGCGGTCAGTATGCAGTTTTGTCGGCAAACGCATAACACAGCATGAATAAACATGGCTGAAACCAGCTTCCGGTTGGAAATCTGTTTTATACTCACAGAAAAAATGACGGCCTGTTTAAATGATTGCACACATATTCAGCCAAAATTGACCCATCTAGCACCATGCAAGTTGAAAAAAGGCAAAGTTAGAATCGATTCCCTTTCAGTCCGTACGAAATGTACGGCTATTTCGCTGGCCAAATACATAACTATGCCAACGCATAAATGTTAGGAACCGGCCGGATTGTGGAGCCAACAGTTACCGCTAGAGCTATTCAATTAAATCCAGTCGTATCAAAGTGACGTAATCGGTCTCAAAAGCTTAGCAGACCTTCAAAACCGAGTAGTCTGGCCGAAAGTAAGAGTAGTGAAGTACACCTAGGCACTCGGACAAATGTGGATGTGCGTTCAAACGCGCGTCGGTCTCATAATTTTGTGCTTTGTAGTAGTTTAGTCTAACCCCTCCCAAGGTTGTGTCAGATATTCAGCTATGTGCTCAATCGATTCGGATCGCATAGTTCCATCCAATGAAATGTATCTTATGGAAGTAATTCCAGCGATTCCTCGGTACATTTCAAAGGACGTATTTCGCAATTGGTTTCATAAAACACACCCATGCAACCATGCTTTTTTGAGTTCCCACAGCGAATTTAAGCTCCATTTCGACAGCGCCTTTTAAGCCTGAAGGTTAACGGGGTGGGGTGTTTTAGTAACGCCTTAATGGTTCTGGGTCTGTGGCCTGCTATTCCCACCTTAAGAAATCAAATAAAGTGGAATCGCTTCGTGGAGTTCTGCGTTTTCAGACGGACAACATCCAGTTCCAATTTGCTTCAGCTGCGGTCTAAATGATTTCATTGACCAAGGTTCACTTTATTGCGAATCGCGATTCATGTTGGGATTACGAGTCTCAATCCATTGGCGCAATGAGTACTTATATATGACCCTCCTATAAGGTATAAATACTCTGCACCACTGTACACCTTAGCTACAGGCTATCTTGTCGCCCTACATTTAACTGCAATTTTGGTTGTGCCTTACCGCACAAAGCTTGTGTGATTGTGTCCACTTGCGCGCCGAGTGACCCACCATTACCAAACTCGCTGGCACAACATCAGATCCTGCTGACAGGGGAAAACATTTGGCGCACTTCTAAACAGTGTAAGTAGCATAATCAAAGTTTATAAGAACCACCGAGCCATGGATCGGAGAATCTTGTGGGCGGGACTTTTAGTGAACAACAGATGCAAGATCAAGGTCGGTTGAATTGTCTCCAAATTCCCAAGAAATGTTGCAAGGAATGTAGAGTTATGCCAGAATTTTGCGATCACAGTTATTAGCTGGGCATCCGCAGTTGACTCCTACAGCTAGTATGAAGAATGGCGTTGCAAATAACCAGTCTTGCTGTAGCGTTGGATTGTCTTCTACACAAGCCAACTTAAACATTTCCACACGACAAAACTCCGTTCACAATGGACAGCAAAACAAGCAGTTACCGCGCAAGCAAAAGGCGTTGAATTCGATGTGCTCAAACGTCCCATAACACGCTAACCAAGCATTAAAAGGTGGACAAGCCGAAGAGCAAAATCGCTACTATGAGATAAACTGCGCATTCGGACTGTAGGTTCTACCAACTAGCATTATACACTTTTCAGGACATCCAGCGTCTCTGCATGTTGGGGAACCTCTGTTACTGTGAGCATCATTTCGTAGCACATGTGACTTAGAAGATATTCTCTCAGGAGGCTAGATTCTAGTGGACTTCTCTGTCTGAGCCCACGTTTCTCCTGGCAAGTCATGGACAGAAAGGAAGAAGCATAAATCAGTCCTGAGCGCGTCATTAAAAATCAGATGAAGAAAGTGGCGCTGGTGCATAGCGTACCAGGACTAAAGCACGACGAAAACAGTGATGAACAAAACAAGACTTTGCAGTGCGAAAGAGCGTCTCAGATCTGCATAACATGCAAAACGTCGTGAAATTCGACGTCACTCGCCTAGCGGCCTCAACACACCATCACGGTAGCAAACCGAAAACTTTGAAACCTATTTTGGATACGTTAGAGACCAATCCTTCTAGCAATACAGACCCCAGGTCCAGATGAGCCGGACCTGATTTTTCCCTCTTCAGATCCATCGGCCGTGCAAACACCATTATTACATAATATCTGTATTCCCGAAATATTTATATCAGTCACACACAGCGAACCGAGCTACTAATTCGTCAAAAAATATAATGCTGCTACACCAAAACTGGATGGCTTTACTGCAAACGGTTGGATCGGCGCAATATATTTGGGACTATAGCTGTGACTACTCCTGGTTGGTCGCATTGTAAACATGCTCTTCTCTGTCACAGAGTTTCACGTCTTTCTATTCACCCAGCGCAGTCTACATGTGCTCATTCGAATCGGGTTAACTCATTGTGTTCAGTGGGCATAGTGGTACAGAATTATTTCCTACGGAAATTAATGTGCGCTACCCAAGTTGTTTTATCGCGCTTCGTGCTTCTATCCAAACGCGCTACACAGCTGCTTTTAACAGTTTTCACTGCTGTGACACTGTTATCGATGAAGGATTCGCCGCGCTACCACGATCTCATTATTTAGCTATATATAATTTTGCATAGTAATTTTTTTGGTGCACAGCAGCCGGCTGGTAGCTTACCGGAACGATGCCCATCCGTTACCGGTAGCTCAGCCAGTTGCTTTTTTTCTCCTTTTTTCTATGTTTTGCGGCACAGTAGCTGAGGTGTTCCCCACCTCTGGCTAACGTGTATGATGATGATGATGATGATGATGCACTATCTGGCGGTCCCAGAGTTACATCCATAGGATCATTTCTAACGAAGCTATGACTCAATCTGTGATTACAATTGCATTCACCTATCATCGGCACTTTTCGCTGTCATCCATCCAGTTTAAACCACTTTCAACAGCTTTGTCCTACACGAACCGGTGTGGGCCAATAAGCTAGCAAAACTTCATGTAGGCGTGTCCTGGTCGTGCACAACCATCCACGGTAACCGAAGTCGAGAGTGCGACTGGGACGAAGAACGCAAGCATCACACCCTCTACCTCACGTGACCAGCCAAGGGCAGCGTTCGTCTACAACAACGGTCCTCCATGGAACTGATTCCACCTAACCGCTAATGTTGTAAGCAGCAGTGTGTACGATCAGTGAAGCCAGACATTATTTGTGAATTTTGCAGTCTTCCATTCCACGCACTCTGTACTGGTTTAAGTCAACTGCAATACAAGACGAAATCAACCTGACTGATGCAATCTGGTTTTGCCAAACATGCAGTAAAATTCAAATAGTCAAATGTATCAAATCGCTCCTGAAAAGCGTAAAAAGCTGACTGAAACAGTCCAGCAGGTTGCGAGCTTCAGGGCTTTACCATTAGAATCTGACAACACTGATCTTGCTCTACAGCAAAACCATCAGAGCTCTGTCCTTAAGTCAAAGGCTGAAGTAAGGCTTGCTAACCGCTCAACGGCATCTGCATCACCTACCCCGACAATTACTGACATTTTAAGTATGCAAGCCACATTCGGTGTGACTGCTTTTAACTCATACCTAGATACAATATTGTACGATTTGGTCCAACACCGACACCGACAGTCCAGAGCCCAGTAACATATGCAGTGGTCACCTCGATAAAAACGGCTAAAGAGACACCCGTATGTCCATTTTCTGGACCAAGCACGAGCGATGCTCTGCCGTTTTCACACCATTCTTTAGTGCCTGCGAAACAATCTATGTTACCAGCCAAAGCAATCAAACCGACATTCGCCAAACAAAACCACAGTGCGTTAACGGGCGTGTGCATTAACGTTCTTGAGTCCAGATCTGGCACCATCAAGGGCAAGTTGGTGGATGGTCGCAACCGGTGGCATTCCATCTGTGATGCGATTGGTATTCGGATGGAGCCAACTGGGCTATGACGCGTAGCGCGCTACCCAAACTCTCTGACCTACGGCCAACCCCCATTTCCTCGAGTAACCTTGAGTTTAAATATGGAGACAGAGATAGTCCTATTCTCAGCAGTTACTCTTGGCAAGTCATTGTGGGGCGTACGCATATTACCAGATATTCCGTGAAAAGGACCGTAGAGAGAAAAATAAAACCATGGCGGTGCTTCTGCGGACAGAAGCAAAAAAAACGTATTTGTTCATGGTGTTCCTGAACTAATGGGCTCGTCTGAACACGAAGCGCAAAACATGACCGTGAACAGTGGTGCTACATCCGAGAAGCACTCTCTCTGGAGCAAGTTTTCGCTGAATTACTAACGAGAATTCCTTCATCTCCAAACTACAAGGGCTGCGTTCCAAGCATATTGAAATTCGTGCTGCACTCCGATGGAATGACAGAAGTCCACTTGTATAGCTGGTTGAAGCATCGCTTCAAGTTGCCTACCGAGATTAGGCCAAAGCTAGCAGACGCAGGGCCACTAGTTTTCAGCACTTCATTTGAACATGCAACAACAATAAAACATTTGCCTTCACAATCCAGCAGAGTGGTAGACAATATAGCATTCGTGACACCTGACGAGACAGGGAGACACACAAGAGAACATCTTGAACTGGGTTGCTCCATGCTAAGAAGCTGTCAGCCTGAATATCAAGAACCCATGACCCACGCAAAAAAGGATTATCGGCCGACCGACAAAGGTCGACTTAAAGCCAAACACGAATTTGTAGCCCTCCCACAAGTTTCTAACATCAGAGACACTATCATGTTTGTATACTAACCTCCAAGGTCTTCCTAGTAAGTTGGATGAACTTAGAGAAAGCCAGGCGTCACAGCCGCGCGATCTCATTATGATTACGGAGACCTTGTTAAGCCTTGAGATAGCAGATTCTGAAATCAATTTGCCTGGTATGTCACTGCTACAGAACGACTGAGCGGGAGGTGGTGATGGCGTAATTCTGCATTACAAGGTTAACCTCCGATGTGAAGCTATTGACCACCCCGAGATCCGTGCCCAGATTCGCTTTGGTGCCGGCTAGGGTTTCGGATAAAGACACATGTATAGCTGTGATTTACCATCCACAAAACTCTATATGTGAAATGGACTCTAAACTGAACCACGTTTTTCAGGCTGTTTGAGCAATTCACACAGTCACATTCTCATTGTAAGCGATTTTAATGTGCACGTTCTGGAAATAGCGGCTACCGACAACATGCAATTCAAAACCTGTTTACAACAAGTAATTGTCAGCTACCCTCTGTACAAGCACTTGACCACAATCACCAGATTTCGTTCCGCTAACAAGCCGTCGATGCTTGTTTTTGTGCTCACTAACGAAGAACTCATGGTCGACGGAATAGTTACAAGCACACCACTGGGTCAGAGTAATCATGTGACTCTACTGTTTAACTATGTATGTTATGCAGGATATCCTGAGCAAGAGGATCATAAAGTGTATACGACCACGCATTACAACGTGTTATCAACGCTTCTTAAGGAGGTATCTTGGACCTTCTTATCTAAATGCCCCCAGAAATCGTCTGCAACGCTTTCCCCAAGACATTTACCTCCTTAGTAACACATGCGTCTGAGCAAAATTCCTTCCATCGTCAAAGAAGTAGGTAGTCATTCAGAGGAGCATAACATGCAAATGCATGTCCTTGAGAGACATAACACGGAAAGCTCACAAGGACTCCCCGAATTCCGAAACCTGGACTGCCTACGTAGCACAGCGTAAGGTCTGTGTGAGTTTGATCCTCGAGGACGTGGTGACGCAACCGCTGGAGTTAATGAAGATATTCTGCACGAACCGCACTCTTACACTGAGGTGTTAATGGTCTTTGTAAGGTGAAACGCAGAATTCACTGACTGGTGCACACGATCAGCAATGAAAGCAGCCGATCTATTAGTGTTTCATTACTCACAAAAGTTCCAGAGAGTAACGGGCCTAACGGTTATCTCTGTTTCTACTGTTAGCCCGTCACCTTTATTTACTATCATCTTATTTCAGAAACTGTGTCAAAGAAACTGTTGTTTCTGCGGATATACAGCTCCTTTGGTGTCGATAACATTCGACCGAAAGCTTTACAGGAAGCAGCCAGTGATCTGGCGGAAACTCTGGCTATATTCTATTAGCCCTGTATGGAGGAAAACGATGTTCCAACAGTATGGAAGCGAGGGGTCATCACTTCTGTTCATAAGGGTGGTAGTCGCACTGACCCAAACAAGTACCTGTGCTTTCCAAGGTTATAGAGTCTATCATCACTGTTGCCCTCATGCACAACTGGAAAATCACAAGATGATAGCATTAGAGCAACATGGCTTTCGACAAAAGCACTCGTGCACTACAAACCTGCTATTTGCACGCAATAGTTGGAATGAAGGAGTTAATGGTGGAGCAGGAGTCGATGCTATTTACATTGAACTTCTCAAAAGCGTTTAATCCCTTCGACCACCGAATTCTCCTGCATAAACCAGCTATATGGCGTAGGTGACTCACTGCTGCGTTGGATAGGCAATTTCCTGCACCAATTTCGGTTGGAAGCGAGAGCACGAGAATCCCTGTCAGACGCCATTGCGATGGAGTGCGGCGCGCCACACGGTTCGGTGCTCGGGCCCTGCCTACTCTTGATTTTTATAAACGACCTGACAAAAGAAATTACATGCGATTTCTTATTCTTCGCGGATGATATCACGTACTGGCAAGCAATCAAACACCGAACGACCAGGAAAAGCTCCAGCATGACCTCATCACCATTTCAGACTGGTCAGTTCTGAATACACAACCTTTCAATGTGGAAAAAACGTCACGCGGTTCACTGGGTCAAATGTATTGCAAAAAGTCTTCCTAAGAACGCGACGTTGGTGGGCTCGTTCAAATTGACTTGGTGTTCAAAGCAGTCAGAGGCAGCTGCGAAGTGAGCTAACCAGCACGACGTCTTGCTGCGAAAAGCATTCGGAAGATTTGACCCATCTAGCTTCCCTATGGTGCACAATTCTTAAATGTGCTCTCACGTTGTATAGGCCATCCAAGCTTGGCAACCGTGGTTGAAGAGCTATTTGAAATTGCTAGAGATACCACAACGCAGGACCACAAATGACGTCAAGTGCCTACGAAATCTGCCCTACTAAGAAAGGCTGAAATCACTGGGAGTTTTCAGTGGCCGCTACTGAAGGCTGCGCTGCGATCTCATACTTGTCTAACAATACTGAGTGCCACTAATCACGTATGCCGTCACTTGCTAAAACTTAGACATAACACCAACCTCAAGGGTAACCCTCTGAAATTGTGTGCACAGGTTAGTCGCCTGGAATGCCGAAGGCTTTGCCAACCCTGGAACTCTCTTCTAAACATTGTTATTTCCTCTCCCACATTGTATATTTTCAAAAGAACGATTGGATCTTGCTCTTGACCCCCAGCAATTCGTTACCTGACTTGTGATGCTCTGGCATATATTAATTATCCCTTCAAACCGGAGTCACATGTTACATAATCCTGAGGAGACGGTACAGAAGTGAGTACTCACGTTTTTACCTTTCTCAAGGCGTACAGCAACTATAACTGTCCCCATTTTGCCTCGCTGTGCGCATACAATTCCCACTTACACAACTAGTATTCAGCAGCGTATCTGTTAGATAAACGCACAAATAGACAACTCACCTTTCTTTTGATACTTGAAGTTTTACACCCACCATCCTGCGGGACTTGTCAAGCAACTGCTTTTTTACCCCGCAGAACTCATTGTTCATTGTCCAGCAACCCAATATATCATGGAAGTGACTGAAACTTGGCTCTCAAACAACATGCTAGATCCGGAAATTGAACTCAAGGAAATGGCATTCATTTGGAGCGATCGTTCTTCTCTCGGTTGCGGTGAAACCATCGACTACCGAGGTTACTTAAACTACGAGGCACTTACAGAGCATTACAACGTAATTTCCGATGCCTTATTTTGCCAACTGCAGTTAGCAAGTCGAGGTAGTGGACGTCAGAATTAGAAGCGTGATGCGTGCCTCTTACCAGTTGTCTATGGACCCCTTAATTCGCAGGCATATAGAAGTTAGCTTCTGTTAAACGCTGTCAGGTATGCTGTTTCAAATAAGTACTCTCACCAGCTTATAATGAACGACTTCAAGGATCCATCAAAGCTGTCAAATTCCCCCCAGCGGGAAGTAGCTCCAATAAGATCTTCGTGAGCTCACTGGCATAGCAATTTTGTATAACCATGTGGATTGACCAGCAAGACATCGCGGTTCATACAAGCAATCTTTCCTGGACCTAATCCTAGCTAATGAAGCCTTGGTGGTTAGATCAGCCTCACACTAGGTATTAGTGATCACTCAGTTTTAACATACCTGTACTTTTCTAAAGAACGAGAAACGACAAATCATTACTGACCATTCCAATCTTTACGACATAGCGACAACCGTTGACTGGGACCTTCAGCTTTACTGTTTGTTGAACAGCAAAAAAATGGAATTAAAAGGTATAATTAACTAAATCATACAAGCTGCATCATTACGCGTATCACACCGGAACAATACTTGGATCCGGAGCAGCATGCGCCAAAGGATCAATAGAAGAAACGAGATTTAGAAGTGATGTGCGTCACTCCCGTGTGATACGAAATGGAAGAGGTACTAAACAATCAGAAAGTACTGACGCCACTCGTTAGGGCCGACAGGTACGAACTGCAGGAGGCCACGCCACACAAGTTCACGGGCAACACCAAATTGCTTTACAGGCAGGTGCATGGCAAGACTTTCATCGGACTAACTGCTACGGCAGTGGATACTGTGAAGGCACTACTCCTGCAGTTTGGCTCAGTCGCTACATAACCATCAAATGTTCTCAGTTTATACAGCGTTACTTCGCGCTTCGACAAGCTCTGCATGAAGGCTCATAAATCCCCTGCCCTCAAAGTGGCAGTGCGTCTAGTAACATTTCAACTAGTCTCTGCATGATTCCCATACACTGCCATCTGAGTAGGTAGATAGAATCAACACGCCAATGTAGGAAGGAGATAAGCGATCGGACCGTACCGACTACCAACATGTTACTCTCTTTAATGTTATATCACAAGTGTTGAACTGGATAATCGCAGTTTAACTGACGCTAGCTGTTGAGTCTACCGATCAGTTCAAATTTCGGACATGGTTTCAGACGCAGACACTCTTGTCACACCAGTCTGCTTCGTGCTCTGGACACATGGACCGTGACAGCCAACGACGGATTCTTATTAGATGTGAGTTACTTTGGCTATTCTAATACATTCGTCAGATCCAAGCACTTAATTTGCTTCCGAAGCATATTGCCTACGATATCAACGATTCACTGTTTATCTAGTTGGAAGGTTACCTGCACAACTGAACAATCAATGTAAGAATCGACAACGCACTCCGAAAGCCTATGCGTCTCTAGCAGCGTGCCGCAAGGAACCGTCTTCAGCCCGCTACTGCTTTTATTTTCTATTAATGACCACCCACTAAAATACAACTAAAAGCCTCCTACTCATAATTAATATAAAAATGTGGTCTATTATAGTTTCAAATGTTACGGAAGTAGCGGCTAGTGAGAGGAATCCATAGCCTGGGGGCTAGCCGCTGTCATCTGCAAGGGTAGTAACTTGTGTTACAGTGAGAGCTAGGCTGTGCTATACCGCATTTAGCTTGAAAATTATGTAGCCTGGCTGTTGTGCCCCATGGATCAATGGCTTAAGCTGCTGGCCAGTTGGTATCTGCCTCTAGTGGTCATGAGTTCGATCCCCAGTAGCGGACCGCGAGAATGCGCATCAATGACGAGCCCCGATGAGGCGAAAAGTGTCTGGTCCTTTTCCGGATGGTAATTGAGCCATGTAGCGTATGAGCCACCGGGACGAAAAACCTTAAAAATACAACTTAAATTCTCCTACGCATAAGTGATATAAAATTGTAGCCTCTTATAGTTTCAAATGCTATGCAAGTAGCGTTTGGTGAGAGGAAGCCGTAGCATGGGGGCTAGCCACGGTCTTTCGCAATGGTAATAAGCTGCGTGACAGTGAATGATGCCCGGATGCCTTGTCTCATGGCTAAGAGAATACGCATCAATGATGAGCCCCAGTGGGGCGAAAAGCGTCTGGTGCTTTTCCAGATTGTGGCTGAGCTGTGCAGCTTATGAGCTACGGGGATGAAAAACCTTAGAAATTACAACTAAAATCCGCCTATTCATAATAACTATGCAATCCCCGTTGCAAGTATTTGCATATGACGCCAAGATTTGGAGATCTTTTTCAGCATTATTTGATCGTGTCCATCTTCAGAACCATCTGGACTGGCTTTACGAATGGATATAAGTGAACCAACCCTCGTGAACCCTGCAAGGTGCTACTGCTGACGCTGTGCAGCAGTTTCACAAACACAGTGTACCTTTCTTCTAACCATTTCTTGATGCTCTGGTAGTAGCAGAGGATAATCAAGGGCGCTCTATATGCTGCACCGAACAAGGTGGATAGGAGTATGGATTATACTGTTCAAGCCTACCCATTTTGTTTTTCCTCCTTCTTGCGCTTTTTCATACTCCAGAGTTGTGTTTAACCCCCATTTCCAACCCCACAATTCTTGGCCCTCCCGTTGCTTCAATATTCGCTTGTCGTCTAGTTACAAATCACACACAGTCGCAGGGCATCACTCCAATCCAGTCGACAAGTCCATGTTCAACCAAGCGGATAACCTCAGTTCATCCGTTTCCCTTTGGAGTCCTCCCATCTCGCTAAGATTGGCATGCCTCAAGGTGCGTACTTTGCTACAGCTTGGCCAATAGGCAACACTTGCCCGCACACTAGACAGCCTATCGATGGATATTTGCTATGTATCGGAAACCCGTCTGAAAGATTCGAGCTCCGTGCTTAACCTGCGAGTCCCCACATGCGACACCAGCGGTACATTCTCATTGCACCTGCCTGGCGATGATACAGATTCGAATGCCGGTCAAGCTGGCGTCGGCGTTGTTTTGAGTCCCTGGGCTGAAACAGACCTGATCGATTAAATCCAAGTCAACAGTCGGATGTTCGCCGTTAGATTAGCTGGCGTGTTCCATGCTACAAAGTCGCGCGGGAACAAACGGTGCCTGTTTGTCAGTGAGACTTACGCCCCTACAAACTGTAGCACTGCTTCGGTGAAAGATGAGTTCTATCGGTAACTTCACGATCTCCTTCGTTACAGAAGAAGCACGGATACTGTGGTCTTGGCTGACGATCTAAACGCCTAGGTCGGAATATTGTCCTCTGATGAGCTTCATCTGGGCGGCCAACATGGTGTAGGCTCCCGTAATGATAATGGTGAGCGATTGCTACATCTGTGTGAAGATGCTCGTCTCTTACTCGCAAGCACAAACTTTCGACACAGCATCCGCAGAAGCGTAACTTGACGCCCTTCAGCTTCGCACCAGCCATGGACGCAAATCGATCACATCGCTATTATTTACCGCTGGAGAGGCTGTGTTCAACACTGTCGCTCGATCTGAAACACGGGCGTGGACTCTGACCATGCACTTGCCTGCGCCGACCTCCGGATACGTTTAGTTGGACGTCCGCAACGTCGATATGAACGGATTGACACTAGCCAACTGACGAAGTCAGGTGTTCTAAATGTATTTCAAAGTGCGATAACATCCGGGCTGAGCAAACGCTTACTGAACAATGTCGAAGATCACTGGTCGCATATTCGTCAGATGTTACTATCAGCGGGCATCCCTTCATGTGGCAAATCAAATCACCAAACTGGACACTGAGTCTCCACGCAGTCTCTGGAACTTATGGATGCTCACCGATGCATTGCGTCTGGAAGCGAATACAATGAGACACGAAAATCTCATGGCAAAACTGCGTGCTAGCCTGAAGAAACACTGCGAAGTTTGGTTGTCTCATTGTGCAACGGAACTTGAAACCACCGCTGCCGTTGGTAATCATCAAAAGTTATTCCGTCTGATACGGGAAACTGGCAGCAGGAAACCTGGTGTTAGAGAGTTCATGCGCCACGAGAGTTGGCAGCCGATGCACAGCCTGTCAAAAGCCTTGAAGCGTCAGGCCGAACATTATGCAAGGCAATTTAAGCAATCCGCGTTATCGCTTTTTTCGAGCATTAAGGGCCCTATTCCCTGGGCCGTCTCCTTGGATCCGCCCTCACTCGCAGAATTCGAACTTGAGATCAGGCTGTTGAAATTGCATAAGGCCGCATGGTCAGATCAAATTCACCCAGCCCTCTTCAAATTCGAGGGACCTGCTTTACCAGATGATTTACACGAGTTGCTAATGAACATTTGGAAGCAGAAAGCTGTCCCGACAGACTTGAGGCGCTCGGTTATTGTCCCAATTTTCAAGGAAGGCTCCCGTTCGGAATGCGGCAATCATAGAAGGATCAGTCAGAGGTCCACTGCTTCTAAATTACTGGCGTCTGTAATTCTCCACGGGCTGACTAGCACTCTTGAAAGCCGCATTCATGAAGAGCAAGCCGGGTTTCGTCGAGATCGCGGCTGCATTAACCCCCGCTTCACCTTGCGTCAATTGTTGGAGCATCACTATGTTTCTTGGTTACCCACCGTTGTCGTGTTTCTTGACATCGCAATGAGGCTGGACCTTACCGTGGTGCGATGGTTTGTGTGCCTCAGCGATCCATTTGATCTATGCTGGGTGGTGCTTTGGCACCTTCAGAGGCACTCATACCAGATTGGTCAATGGTTAGAGGTCAGACAAACTCAGCCTCCTGGTCCTCCAGGTTGGGGGTTGGAATGAGGGTGGCACCTTATTACTTAGAACGGACTCCTTGTAGCCCAACGCCAAACCCGCTGCCTTGCGGTCAGGATTTTGAACCAAAGGCTTTGGTTGAGAACCCTAATCGTTCTCCTGTCTAGGCCTGGGCAACCGGACAGTATCCTGCCCACGCAATACAATGAATCACACTTCAAACAAATTGTTGATGCTCCGGCCACCGCAGAGGATAATCAACGGTGCCCTATCTGCTGCATCGAGCAGGGTGGATAGGGGTTTGCATGCTACTGCTCAAGCCTTCCCGTCTTCCTATTCACCCTCTTACGCATTTTCACTCTTACCGACCCGTTCCAACTTCATATTACCCCCACCCAGTTTTCCACCCCCGATTCATGGCCCTCCCCCAACCTGCTTTGCTAGGCATTTACCTTCTAATTTCAACTCACATGTGAACGCGGAGCGTCACTCCTCTACTGTCAACAAGCCCATGTCCAACCATGTGGTCCATTCCAGTTCATCGGCTTCCATTTGGAGCCCTAGATTTTCCTTCAGATTGGCATGCCTTAATGTACGCACACTACTACAGATCGGTCAACAGGCAGCACTTGCCCGAACATTGGAGACCCTCTCGATCGATATCTGCTGCTTATCAGAGACCCGCCTGCAAGACTCGAGCTCCGTGCTCACTCTGCGATCCCCTTCAAGTGACGCAAACAGTATGTTCTCACTGCGCCTATCCGGTGACGACGCAGCTTCGAGCACCGGCCAACCTGGTGTTGGCATTGCTCTGAGTCCCCGGGCTGAAGCTGCTCTGGTTGATTGGATTCCAATCAGTAGCCGGATGTGTGCGGTCCGATTGGCTGGCTCCTCTAAATCTTCGAAGTCGCGCGGGACTAATAGATGTCTATTCATCATCGCTGCCTACGCGCCCACAAACTGTAGCGATGATTCGGTAAAGAACGACTTCTACCGCCAACTGACTCAGCTCCTTCGCCACAGAAGAAGCACGGACAATGTTGTTCTGGCGGGGGATATGAACGCACAAGTTGGAAAGTTGTCCACTGATGAAATGCATCTGGGCGGTCAGCACGGTGTAGGCTCCCATAATGATAACGGTGAGCGGTTACTTCATTCGTGTGAAGATGCTCGTTTATTTCTTGCGAGCACTAATTTCCGACACAGCACCCGCCGGAGGGTGACTTGGCGCCCACCAGCCTCGAACCAGCCTTGGACGCAGATCGATCACATGGCTATTAGTTACCGCTGGAGAGGCTGGATCCAGAAATGTCGCTCGATTTGGAGCACATGTGTGGACACTGATCATGCACTTGTATTTGCTGACATGCGGATGCACTTTGGAGGACGCCCACGACGACGCTGTGAGCGCATTGACACCAGCTAACTGACAAAGCCAGCTGTTCTGAATGCGTATCAAAGTACGCTGACATGCGAGTTGAGTAATCGCTCACTGGAGACAATTGATGGTCACTGGTCACATGTTCGCCAGACCTTACTAGCAGCGGGCAAATCCTCATGTGGTATGTCTAAAAGCCCACATGGACATTTGGTCTCTTCTCGGTCTCTGGAACTTATCGACGCTCGCCGGCATATCCCGGCTGGAAGCGAACACAATGAAACTCACAAAGAGCTCCGGGCAAAACTCCGTGCTAGCCTGAAGAGAGACCGCGAATCTTGGTGGTCTCATCGTGCGTCAGAGATGGAAGTGGCCGCTGCCCTTGGCAACCATCGATAGTAATTCCGTCTGATACGGGAAACGGGCAGCAGGAGACCTGGTGTTAGTGAAACAATTTGTGATGAGAGTGGACAGCCTATCCACAATTTGTCAAAACGGTTGGAGCGTTGGGCCGAGCATTTTGAAAAGCAATTTATTCGGCTAGAATTGTCCGATTCGCCGGTCACTGATCGCCCTGTTGCGTGGGCTGTCCTTTTGGATCCACCCTCTCGCTCAGAAGTCGAACGTGAGATCGGACTGTTGAAGTTGAACAAAGCCGCGGGACCAGATGATCTTCCTTCAGCCCTCTTCAAATTCGGAGGCCCTGCTCTTGTGGATGCTTTGCATGAATTCCTAGTGAAACTGTGGGAGCAGGAGACTGTCCCAACCGACTGGAGCCGCTCCGTTATTGTTCTCACCTTGAAAGGCGGCTCGCGCTCGGAATGCGGCAACCATAGAGGAATCAGTCTGATCTCCATCGCCTCCAAATTACTCGCGTCCATAATTCTCCACAGACTGACTGGCGCTCGTGAAAGCCAGGTTCGTGAGGAGCAAGCCGGGTTTCGTCGGGGTCGTGGCTGCATCGACCACATCTTCACCTTGCGTCAGTTGTTGGAGCACCGTCACACATATTGGCGGCCCACCGTAGTCGTGTTCCTCGACATCAAAGGTGCCTTCGATTCGGTTGATCGATGTGCCCTTTGGAATTGTCTACTCAGGAAAGGTGTGCCCGAGAAATATGTAAATATTATCCAAGCATTATATTTGCGTAGCACGGGCAGAGTGAGGGCTTACGGCAAGCTGTCGCCACCCTTCAATATCTCCAGCGGTGTGAGACAAGGATGCCCGCTGTCACCTTTCCTCTTCAACTTCGCTATTGACGAAGACATGGAGTTTGCATTTACAGGACATGACTTGGAAGGTGTGGAGCTACTCCCAGGAGAACGACTTCTTGACTTAGAATATGCTGACGACATTGCCCTCATCTGTGACAGCTCCCAGACTTGCCGAGCCGCGCTAGACAGATTAGCACTAGCTGTCCTTCAGTCGGGGCTTTGCTTTGCACCATCGAAATGCAAAGCGCTCCTCCAAGATTGGCAGGGATCGCCTCCTGCGCTGACCCTTGGTGGGGATCAGCTAGAAGTCGTTCAGAAATTCAATTACCTGGGAAGTTGTATCAGCGCCCTTGGGATCGAAGACGAGATCACGAACCGTATAGCGAAAGCTCGAGGTGCTTTTGCTAACCTTCGCCACCCATGGCGGCGGCGCGACATCACTCTCGCCCTGAAGGGTAGAGTGTACAATGCAGCGGTACGTTCGACCTTACTGTACGGTTGCGAAACCTGGCCCATAAGATCGGCGGACATGAAGAGGCTAGTTACGTTCGACCATCGGTGCCTTCGTAGTTTGGCTCACATCTGGTGGGAACACCGCGTGAGTAACGAGCGTGTTCGACGCATTGTTTACGGCACAGGAAAAGGATCTGAACCGCTCAGCACCGTTATTTCCCGCACCAGGCTCCGATGGCTCGGGCACGTGTTACTCATGCCAGCCCACCGACTCCCTCGACGTGCATTGTTTGCTCACCGGGGATGTGGGTGGAAGAAGAGGAGAGGTGGCCAAGCGATGACTTGGTCCAGGGAAATGAAGTCCCTCACCTCGGAGCTAGCCTCGGTTGGAGCTTCACGGCTCCCTGGTTGGGGTCCAAAAGACGGTGAACACGTTTGGCTGGATACACTTGCTGACATGGCAAGGAGCCGACCTCAGTGGCGTTCATGCTGTGAGTTTCTTTGTCCCTCCCCATCCCTTTTAGCCTCCCCATCCATCTACGATCACACTTCGTAGGGTAAAACATAATATTTTTTTTTCTTTTTGCCTAGTAGCTAGCTGGAAGCTTACCGGAACGATGCCTATCCGTTGCTGGTAGCTCAGCTGGCATGCAACTGTTGTATCTACTTCTCCTTTGTGTATTGTATTGTATGTATGTATGTATTTCCTTCATGTATTGCGGCACAATAGCGGAGGTGTTTTTCCCACCTCTAGCTGATGTGTATAATGATGATGATGATGACATAAATGGTGCCTTCGACTCAGTCGATCGATGTGCCCTTTGGGACTGCCTGCTGAGGAAAGGTGTACCTGCTAAATACGTAAACATTATCAAAGCACTGTACGCACATAGTTCGGGCAGAGTGAGGGTTTATGGCAAACTCTCGCCACCCTTCAGTATCACCAGCGTTGTGAGACAAGGATGCCCGCTGTCACCTTTCCTCTTCAACTTCGCTATTGATAAAGTCATAGAAACAGCGTTCGCTCGACACGACCTAGAAGGTGCGGAGCTACTTCCCGGTGCGCGAGATCTTGACTTGGAGTACATTGACGATATTGTCCTAATCTGTAACAGCTCCCAAACATGTCAAACAGCACTGGACAGATAAGCACTGGCTGTCTATTTTTATGGGCTATGCTTTGCTTTATTGAAATGCAAAGTACTTATTTATTATTGGCAGGGACCCACTCCTGTGCCAACGTTTTGTAGTGCCCAGCTGGAAGTCGTTCAGGAATTCAAGTACCTGGGCAGCTATATTAGCATCCGTGGGATCGAACATGAAGCTACGAACCGTATAGCAAAAGCTCAAGGTGCTTTTTCTACCCTCCTCTACCTGGGGCGCAGACGCGATATTAGTCTCGCCCTGAAGGGCAGAGTTTATAACGCAGCCGTCCGTTCAACTCTCCTATATGGTTATGAAACCTGGCCCATCAGGTCGACAGACATAAAGAAGTTCGTCACATTCGATCATCGTTGCCTTCGTAGCTTTGCTCATGTCCGGTAAGAGGTCCGCGTGAACAAAGAGCGTGTTCTGTGTCGCGTATTTGGTACAGGAAGAGCGAGTGAACCGCTCAGCACCATTATATCAAGCACCTGGTTCCGATGGCTGGGCCACGTGTTTCGAATGTCAGCACACCGACTCCCGGAACATGCCTCACAACCGCGGGACCTCGTCATGATTACAGAGACAAGGTTAAACCCTGAGATAACCGACTCTGAGATCAAGTTACCCGGTATGTCGCTGCTTCGGACCGATAGAACCGGAAGGGGTGGTGGTGTGATTCTTTACTATAAAACAAACCTCTGATGTGAAGTTATTGATCACCCGGAAATCCGAGCTCCCGATTGGCTTTGGTGCTGCCTTTGGTTGCGAAACAAGGACACATGTCTACTAGCCGTGATTTATCGCCCACCAAACTCAACGTTGGAAATGGACTCCAAACTGAACCACGTTTTCCAGTTTGCTTTGAGCAAGTCCTACACCCACATTCTTATCGCGGGAGACTTTAACATGCACGACATAGAAACGCCGGCAACCGACGGAATGCTGTTTAGAGCCTGTTTGCAAGAGCTTATTGCTAGCCACCCGCTGTACAACCACGTAACGTCTCCCACCAGATTTCGAACTTCTAACAAGCCGTCGATACTGGATCTTGTGCTAACTAACGAAGAACTCATGGTTGATGGGATAGTTACAAACACACCCCTGGGTCGTAGTGATCATGTCACTCTACTCTTTGATTATATATGCTATGCCGAGTACCCGGAAAAGGAGGAGGATAAAGTGCATGCAGTCATGCACTACAACGTGTTATCTAAGCTTGTTAAGGATAGATTTTGGACTTTCTTAACCGAATGCCCCCCAGATGTTGCCTGGGAAACATTTACAAGGACGTTTAGCACACTGGTTGCGCATGAATCGGAACAGAAGTCCTTCCAACCCAAAAACAAGCGTACGTCATTTCTGAGGAGCAGAACACGTAAACGTCTGTCCCAGAGGAATTTGGCATGGCGAAATCACCAGTACTGCCCGAATGCCGAAACCTGGCCTGCATACGTGACACATCGTAACTTCTGTGTGAAACTGATCCGCGAAGACAAGGTCACTTATCAGCGGGAGTTAATGAAGCGATTCTGCACTAACCGCAAACTCCTGTACAGGCACGTTAACGGCCTTCGAAAGGTTGAGCGAGGGGTTCCGGCGCTAGTCACGGCTGATGGGTGCACTCCGTCAGCAATGGAAGCAGCTGATTTCCTACGGCTTAATTACTCCAAAACTTTCCAGCAGGCAACGAGCACAAACATTCCCCTCAATTCTAATACTCCACCACCTGGTTTAGAAAACATCACCTTCACTGCGGAAGCTGTGTTGAAGAAGTTGTTATACTTGCATATCCACAGTTCTCCCGGAGCTGATAACATCCGACCAAAGGCTCTACAGGCGGTAGCTAGTGATCTAGCAGAACCACTGACTGTTTTCTATCAGCGATGTCTAGAGGAGAACCGTATTCCATCAGCATGGAAGCGATGGGTCATCACTCCTATCCATAAAGGAGGTAGCCGCACTGATCCTGCCAACTACCGTCCAATAACACTACTTCCCGTACTATCCAAAGTGATGGAATCAATCATCGCAGACACGCTGATGCAATACCTGGAAAGCCACAATTTAATAGCTCCAGAGCAACATAGCTTTCGTCAAAAGCATTCGTGTAATACTAACCTATTAATTGCACGTAATAGCTGGACTGAAGCTGTTGATGATGGAGTTGGAGTCGATGTCAGCTACCTAGATTTTCAAAAGCGTTTGATCGCTTAGACCATCGCATTCTCCTTCAGAAGCTTCGGAACTACGGCATTGGCGATCCAATCCTGAGTTGGATTAGCAATTTTTTTTACAGGAACGACGACTAGTGGTGAGAGTCCGAGAATCATTTTCTCATGCAATGGATGTGAAGTGTAGAGTACCACAAGGCTCGGTTCTTGGACCTCGTCTATTCTTGGTGTTCATTAACGATTTGACGAGATCAATTACTTCCGATTTCCTTTCTTTCGCTGATGATATCAAGATATGGCCAAGAATCAGAGGACCGAAAGACCATGAACGGCTCCAGCACAATCTTAACACAGTGTCGAACTGGTCAGTTCAAAACGCCTTACCGTTCAACGTAAACAAATGTCACGCTGTACAATTACGCTATAAACATAACTACACCTATATACTTGGGACAAACGGATTGCAGAATAGCTACCAGGAACGTGATCTTGGTGTGATCGTACAGGGCGATCTCAATTGTTCAAAACAGGCTGAGGTAGCGACGACAAGAGGCAACCAGCACGTTGGCATGCTGCGAAGGGCATTCGGGAGATTTGACCCATCAATCTTCCCAATGATGCACAATTCCTACGTGCACCCGCATGTTGAATACGCTATTCAAGCTTGGCAACCTTGGTTGAAACGCGACCTAGAAGCGATAGAGGCACCAAAACGGAGAGCAACTAAGAATGTGAAGGGCCTGCGCTATCACTCTTACCACCGAACGCTGAAGTTGCTGGGAATTTTCAGCGGACGCTATCGAAGGCTGCGCGGCGATCTCATATTAGCGTATCAGATATTAAGTGACCCCAACCACGTATGCCGCCATTTGCTGAAACTTAATCACAACACACAGCTCAGGGGCAACTGCTTAAAGTTGAAGGAACAATATAGTCGTCTAGAGTGTCGACGTAATTACTTTTCCCTTCCCCAACCCTGGAACGCACTTCCAGACTCAGTGTAATCCTCTCTTACCTTGGATGTTTTCAAAAAACGATTAGATGTTGCTCTTAACTCCCAACATTTTGTTACCTAAGCTCCTCTATTGTGGATTACGTCAAGTATGTTCTCAACAGGATTTATGTATCAAATGGATCTAAGTGAGCGACCATATTTTACTTCTCTCACTCCTTCCCTCAACAATCACTGCACCCCAGTTTCTTTCTGAACGTTCACGCGCGATAATTTTTTCATTTTACACTGGTGTTAATCATCAAACTATTCATCTCGGCAAACGTTCGATAGATGACCCAGACATATTTTACTTGCATCATATTCACCGCAACCTTCCTACGGGACGTGTCAAGCACTTACTTTTATCCCGTGATAAGTCATTGTTCATTGTTCATTGTTCACTATTTGAGCACCGGGGGTGCGGTTGGAAGAGGAGGAGGGGAGGTCAAGCGATGACTTGGTCGAGAGAAATGAAAACCTTTACTTCGAAGTTGGCGTCGGTATTCGCATCCCGACTGCCTGACTGAAGTCCTTAAGACGATAAACATGTTTAGTTGAACACACTTGATGATATGGCTTGGAGCCGGCCCCAAGGGCGTTTGTGTTGTGAGTTCCTTTGTTCATCGCCTCCTACTTAGTCTCCCCCTCCAATCACGGTTTCATTCGCTAGGCATAATATAACTATTTTTACGGCACGATAACCGGCTGTTAGCTCTCCGGAACGATGTCCATCCGTTACTGGGGAATCAGCCGGCTTTCCACTGTTGCATTTTTCTTGTCTTTTGTATTGCGGCACAATAGATGAGGTGTTTTCCACCTGCAGCTGTCTTGTATAATGATGATATGTGTTTCGAGGCAGCACGTTCTATGACACGTGGCTAGTGTGAAGACTTAGGTATCAACATTCAAGAGAGTGTGGGCAATTTGCCCAAAGGTTTAAGGACAGTAAATGTAGTGAACCGATACTCTTGGTGCCTTTGAGCAACGACTAGCACTCTCGCTGCCTAACGCGTCTCTTCCTTCCCACTTTGCTTATGCGTTTCAGCCCTGGTATTTATGCTTAAAACGAGACATTTATCTCTTCGAGCAGACCTAAAGAGGAGTCGCCGATGCAGCACGTGAACTATCCGGTCTTAGTTATGAAATATGCCTTCGTTTGATCGGTAGGTTCTACTCAGAGTACTGATGGCTTCGTGGAAACCCATTTCCCATATTCCGGATACTAACGAGAAACGATCATCCATGTAAATCACTGCTGACCCTTGTGCCTTGCGAGTAGTTCCGATGTTACAACCTGAACTAGTTTCGCTACACTCCCGTTTGGACTGTCGGAATACTTTTCTCTTCTATAATCTGTTCACACTAGAATACGTTAGCAACACATATGGTGAACGCTTAAAACAGCGTGACATCCGAAAGAAGATTATAGTTTCGGCCAAGTGAAATACGATACAGAACAGTAGGATAAATTGTAATGCATTTACTTCTGATATTCCACGTTCCATACCGGAGTAATTGGATTTTGATCTTGTTTTGCAGTTGCCATCCTATGGCTCATGTAATGCCTTTTATCACATCATACTCTACAGTGTTATTGAAAAACTGCAGGCTTCAATTATTACAAGGCTAGACTCTTCTGACCCTTGTTCCTTGTATCAAATATTTAGGGCTGCTCTTAATGGTGCAAGTTTAGCGCGCTTCATTAACGAATTTTCTGCTACCAAGTTGCAATGAACGATGGTTTATCAAAGGTAAGAAAGCAGGTACTTGACAAACCCAGTAGGATGTCTGGTATGAAAACTAAACATATCAACGTAAAAGTGAAGCATTATTTTTTAACGGTTACCGATTGAAATACACCGCTGCATAAAAACAGTTTGAAATGAGGATTGAATACGAGCACACAACGTAATCTGGGAGCGGTTATACTTCGTGTAAGAGAAAGAGGAAATGACAACGCTCATTGTGTGCCTCGTACTTGGGCGGATGTGACATGTAAATCCAGTTTGGGTACTTCCTAACGATAGTCCACAGTAGCAGGGTTCAAAAAACGAATCACAGGAAGGATAAGTGATTTCGTAGAGGTAAAGTTTAATTTGACGCACGGGCACAACCATTTATATGACTTACTGTAGATGCGTGGATGCATCATCGCGTCATCTTTTGAATACCGTCAGTGTTGGGGCAGAAACGGCGTAATAGAGGAGGACGTTCTAAGATACGCACACATGAAAAGAAATTCCGGCTACATTCCAACCAGCCATACTGTGTGGCCAGCTTTAGCTTGCGACCTCTCAGATTGGTGTTATGATGTAGCTTCAGATGATGAGAAGTGTGGTTTGGGTTTCTCAGTAGCAAATATTCCATTATCCAATTGCCACGAGTGTGTCCGTCCTGTCCAATATTGCTGAAATAATAACAACATAATGGTCATGTTTACCGGTTGCCCACTTGGGATACCGTCCATTGTCGTACAGCTGCTGTCAAAGTAGGCAACTAAGTGCCAACCGTACTGTCTATCTACCTCGGATACAATCAGCCTTTCCAGCAACGAAAACCGCCGCGCATGCTACCAAAATATTCTATGGCAAATTATGTTTCTATGAGTCCTTTTGCCCCACGCTGCATGAAGCTTAGGAAAACTCAATTAAACTTGTTATACAACCGTTAGCAGCAGGATTCCATGTGCCAATTAAGTGAGATCCAGGACAAATCGGCTAGTAAGTTGCCCTTGATCCATCACCCAAAGCCGATGCACTATGATGAACCACGGCTATTCCAAGTAACGCCTTAGTTAGGAGGAATGCGGTAGCCGTTCTCCTGTTATCCACTGGTCCCCAAAATACATGCGGTCTTATTATTTTCCTTGATATTCCTTCCATGTTAAGCAAAGCCAGAATAAGAACGGAAATTAGACCGACGCAGCTTTGTTCTTTGCCCACTCTTTCCAAGATGTTAAAACTTCAAGTGGGCTTGTGACTCAAGCATATGACTGAGAAGAGTGGCATTTCAACAGCAATTGCCAGTTGGACCTCATGTTTGCCATTACAATCCAGCTACAAAGGGTGTGGTTAACGAGTGATGGAGGTTGCGCTTCTATCCGGACCATGACGGAAGGCGCTTGAAATCTGGCACAAGCTATACAAAAGACAGCTATCTGAAACAGGTGTGTAGCAAAGGAACACGCGGTTGTCAAAAAATACGGCAACGATGAACAATCAACACCAGTCTGTGAAGTTGTCAAGAATGTAACGGGAGGATGGGAAAGATTGAAAAAGTTCTAAAAGCTGGTGGGCCACCTTATCAACCACACGCCGAAATCAAACATTCTACACACACTTGTGTCAGCGTTTTCACAATTGAAGGGTTGTGGCAAACTGTTATCTGTGAGCTCCAGCTCCTCTTAACGAGGAACCCAAAGTGCATTTGCCGAAATCAATATCCAGTCTACGGCTTTAAAACCAAGTCCCCTCACCCACACGAATCAGAAAATTTGGAGGATCAGGTTTTTTGGGCCGCGTGTTCACTAAAGCAGGACAAATGTTCCAGAGGTCATTCGTCGCGGTCTCCTCTCAGTCAGCAGGCATTGACACGCATGAAAAAATGCACCGGACAGAGTTGTTTCGAACTTCTGGGTCTCCTCGGTAGTGCGCTTTTCTCGGACTCCTGCCGGATTTCGACCCCATGTTTTTAGGATACCAGTAGCTTGTGCCACTAAGCCATGGGTGACTGTCGCGGACCTGCACGATTGACAGTTGACCACGATATAGCCCGGCTCAACCTTCACTGGCAGGCCAGTTAAGAACTGTGCAGTTGACAGTGGTTGGCCCCACGAACTAGGACTTTCCTCATAGCGGCTGTGTACGGCACAACAATTAGAAGCCATACAGATGGGCTACATCATAGTCAGCTGTCAATCATGCAGGTCCACGACCGTCACCCATGGCTTAGTGGCGCAGGTTGCTGGCATCCGAAAATCATGGGGTCGGAAGCCGGCAGGGACCCGAGAATGGGCACCACCGACGCGAACCAGAATGTCGAAACAGCGCTGTCTGGTGCTTTTCCAGACGCCTCAATGCCTGCTGATTGAGAGGGAACTGCGACGGATTATCGCTGAAAGCATACCAAAATTCCCACTACTCATTAATAAGGAAACTAAGGGTTGACAAATCAACAAGGGATACATTCCAGGGCCGCGGTGACCATGCGATGATGTACTTCAGTTACGCCTGCTACGCAGCATACCTAAGCGGAAACAGCGAGAAAGTCCACGTTGTCAGTCATTATATACCATAGCTGAATCCCTTAAGCACGCATACGTCCTTTAGCGTTAGAACAGTCACGCTAGGTCACCTGGATGGATGGAGCATATCATCTGTTAAATACGGCAGTAGAAGACCTATTAGATGACGAATTGTGCCCGCAACAAACGAATTCTTTTCTGAGAAGTAGCATTCTAAAATACATAGGCTTTAGGAGTTCAGACTGGTGCGCATATGAACAGTTAGTTATCATGGGCAAAAACATGTGCTTGGCAAGTCCCGTAGGATGGTTAGATTAAAGATTCAAAGAAACAAGGGAGAGTAAATCACCATTTTAAGCATCTAATAAATTAATTACAATGTTGCATAATGATAGTTTGGACTGAAATTGAAATGTGCACACACAATTAGTAAGGAGAGCAATTATATTTCACGTACCTGGCAAGAAATAATAAAAAACGGAAATCACAACGCTCATGCGTGTACCGCTTCATTTGGCCGATATGTCACGCTAATCCAATTTAGTTACATCCGAGCATATATTTCCTCTCCGCCACGTTTCGGAGAGGGTTATTAAGCACATAAATTGCTTCGCGTTATGCCTTCCTCCAAGGGAAAGGGATCAAATAAAAAACTGCATGTGAGAATGCGCGTCATCAAGGAGTTTTTTAAAAACGTTAATCTGAGGGCATGGATGACGTGAGTGGGAAGGCCGTTCCATGTTCGGGATATCCGGAAAGAGCGCACAAGGCCGGGTAGTGTACCTAGTTCATCGGAACTACTGCATCAAATTATCAAGCACCACCGAGGTTTACTAATAACTTGAGCTCTATCCTTGAAGTACTCTACAGGCAGGTCAATTAGTTCCAGCAGAATGTAGCGGGAACCCTAATTCCTTTTGTATATAATGATCTGGTACGAACTATGTAGTAGGTGACCAGTAGGTTTCGGTACAAAGCGGACAAAGCGTAAACATGGTCCATCTAGAACATGCTGCATTTCAACGTCACCAAGCGCAAAATTCTCAGCATACGGCACAAGAGTATGTACAAGTACCGCCTAGGACCACAAATTCTACAGCGGTCTTCTCACGTGTGCGATCTCGGCGTGATAGTCCAAGATCACCTCGATTGTTTGAGGCAGACTGCAAAGGAAGCTAAGAAAACAAACCAGTACCTCGGCCTTCTTAGCAGAGCTTTCGGGAAGTTTGACCCTTCAGTCTTTCCAAAAATGCTTAGTGCGTACGTGAGGCCGCACGCGGAATACGCTATTCAAGCGTGGCAACCCTGGCTCAAGCACCATCTCACGGCGCTCGATACTGCACAACGTAGGGAAACGAAGAGTGTCAGAGGTTTGAACATCCTCCCCTACCCACTCAGTCTGAAGACTCTCAAATTATACAATGGACGTTATCGGCGTATAACGGGCGATCTCATAATGGTGTACCTGCTCCTGAGAAACCCCAACCACCCATGCCATTCCCCTGCTAATATGCAGACAAAACGCCCCGCTAAGTGGTCACCAGTTTAAGTTGGTCACGCAGTACAGCCGTCTGGAATGTCGGCGAAACTATTTCTCCCTTCGAGTGTCACAGCCTTGGAACGCCCTCCCGGAGCATGTAAATAATGCACCCACCCTATCCCTTTTTAAAAAACGCCTTGACGATACTCTGTCACATTTACACTACGTGTTATAGCCCATGACCACCAGATGCTGGTACCAATGCACAACAGACAGTGGATAGTGCCATAACCCTACTCGAGAGTGAGTCACTCCAAACGCCTTGCACGAAATTTGATAAACGGTACGACTATAGAAACTGGATTTCTGTATCCTGTCGACCCGAGACAGCTGCACAAGAGTAAGTGTAGTCCTTGCTACTTTTTATTGTTTTCTCACTTATTATATGATCAATAACCACTCCCCTTATTGCTTTGTGTGCGTACTTTCTCATTTCAAACTCCCTTTATACGACAGTGCAGTTACATCTGTAATCACCGGAACTAACGACTCCATTATCTTTTCTCTATCTTTTTTGTCACGTTAAACACCCTACGGGACATATCAAGCACCTGCTTTTTTACCCGTTATAAATCATTGTTCATTGTACCAATTCATCTTGGAATTCCAGTATGTTTAGTTATTCTTCTGACCACTGAAACAGTTATTGTTTCTCTCAGGATTGAACTGCTTGTCCTCCACTTCCGCGGATTTGATGAAAGGCCCGTTGGCTTCGAACACACGATTGTATGTGGGTAGGTGACTCTCGAGAAAAGTGGATAAAGTTAGCTGTCATATTCCATAACGAAATGCTGGTTCGTTTCTTTAAACGGTTCCTTGACGACATGCAGGCTCCAAAAGTGCGGGAACATGGAATACTGATTTTATTTAAATGATTACTCGTCGTGCAGAGTCCGCAAAACGTGGTCCTGTAAATTCCCATCTAGAGAGCAACAACTATATAGCCCAAGAGCAACATAGTTGCTGTCAAAAGCGTTTATGTACTACTGACCTTCTAATTCCACCTACTAGCTGAACTGTAGACGTTGGTGATGGAACAGGAGTCGACGTCATCTGCCTGGAATTCGCAAAAGACTTTGATCACTTAAGCCATCGAATTCTCCTTCACAAGCTTCAGAACTACGTTATTGGCGGCGCACTTTTGAACTGGATAAGCAATTTCCGAAATGAACGTTGGTTAGAGGTGAGAGTCCGGGAATCTCTATGCGATGCAAATGGTGTGGAGTGTGGTCTACCCCAAGGCTTGGTGCTCGGGCCTCGTCTATTCTTAGCGTTCAGAAACGACTTAGTGAGATCAATTGCTTCTGAGTTCCTATTTTTTGCGGGTGATATCAAGATATGGCGAATATTCAGAGGACCGGACGACACCAGTGCGATCTTAACACGATTACGAACTAGTCGGTTCAGAATGATTGTACGGGTTAAGAAGCACCGCATTAAAAGCTCGTTGGGTGGTCTGGTGGGTTTCCGAAAAACGTTAATGCAAAAATGCAGTTAGTAGTTCTATTGTCAAAGAATGGACCTTTCGGATGCAATGCAGTAGTCCTGCACTTCGGGTGTTTCAATAGCTTCACATAGGCAAAATATTAAATCCAATGTATTTCCGGGAGTAGGATGGAGAGTAGTGTCAAATAGCAAAATTTAAATGGCGGAATGTGTCATCCACCGTCTTTACTTATGACTAGCGTGGGTGCAGAAACAACCGATTCGAGGAGAGCGTTCCATGGTGGACAGACGCGATTAGAAAAAATTTTCTTCTGCACTCCAGACGGCTGTACTGTTCCGGTGATTTCAAGGAGTGGCCTCTGAGTTTGATGTTGCTACCGAGTTACAGTAAAGAGCGACACACATGATTTGGAATGCGTAAAATCAAGTGTGTCCTAATCAAGTCGCCTCGTAGTTGACGAGACCGCCTGCTGAATCCACAAAGTTTTCAGCCTTTTCTCCTACGGAAGGTGGCGCATTCCAATGACGTATTTAGAAGCCCGACGTTGAGGTTGGTCCAGTGTGGTAAGGTCGTGCTTCAGCCATGGATGCCAGACTTGATTTGCGAATTCGACATGGGGACGAACGTACGCATTGAGCATCTGACTGCAAATGAAAGTGTCTGTTTGTCCGAACGCCCGTCATAGCAATCCTATGTGCTGGTTATCAGTTGTCGGTGCGTTTGCAGGTTGCTTGGAACAACTCAAGTGATCCTGAACCAGTATGCTAAGGTCACGTTCGACGGACGATCGCTGCTGTAGTTACGTTTCTAGCCTGCAGGAATATGTAATTTGGTCTCGTGTGGTGAATACATTGCAGTTGCCCACGTTGAACTATAACAGATTTTGGGTTGACCACGGTTGTCGAACTTGAGTAAATTCTGATCGGTATCCACCTGCTTCCTGTGCCATATCTTGATATCGCCAAAAAACATCAGGAAATTCAAAGCGGTTATCAGTACAAGGTCATTGATGCCATACCATTCAACGTAGACTAATGTCGCGTTATGCAATTACACCATAGACACGACTACACGTATTTGCTTGGTGCACGCGGATTGCAGAACAGCAATGAACTCAACTGTTCAAAACAGGCTGAAGTAGCTGCAAAAAGAGGTAACCAGCACGTCGACATGATGCCAAGGGCATTCGGGAGACCTGACCCTTCAATCTTCCCACTGATGCACAGTTCATACTTGTGCCCTCAACTTGATTATGTTCTCCATGCTTGGCAACCATGGTTGATGTGTGACCTCAACGCATTAGAGTCACCACAAAGAAGAGCAACATAGAATGTAAAGGGCCTGCGCAACCACTATTACAACCGAAGGTTGAAGATGTTTAAACTTTTCATCGGATGCTACCGAAGGCTGCGCGGCGATCTCATATAAGTATACCAAATATCGAGTAATCCCAGTCTCGTCTGTCAACGTGTGCTGACACTTACCCAGAACACGCAGTTCATTGGTAACTGTTCGAAACTGCATGAACAATGCGGCCATCTACATTGTCGACAGAATTATATTTTCCTCCGCGTTTGCCAACTGCGGACCGATCTACCACACTCAGTTGTATCCTCCACTATTTGGACATTTTTAACAAAAGATTGGATGTTGTTTTTAGCTCTCGGCACTTCGTTGCTTAAACTACGCGATCGTGGATTAAATTAATCGTGCCCTCATACCGGCTTCATGTGTCATATAGTGAGCGACCATATTTTACGTTTCTCACGCTTTACATCAACGATCACTGCACGTCGTGTATATCTGTATGCTTACACACGATTTTTATTCCACGCTAACGTTAGTTATCAAGGTATTTATCTCGGGAGACGCTTGATATATGACTCACATATATTTCAACTACAATGTAGTCACCCAACCATCCTATGGGACTTGCCAAGCACTTGCTTTTATCCAATGGTAAATCATTGTTCATTGTTCAATAAAAGGGAAGTTCTGAAAGTAAGAAAGCTCGCGTTATATCTTGCGAGCAAAAATCTCGTTATGTCGGCACAACGCTGATCCCGTCGAAACCGGTCTTGCACTGTCGTTTGCCGAAGCAACCCAGGCATAATTGCTTAACACCAGAGTAAAAAGTGATGTCGTCTACCTTGATTTCTCGAAAATGTTTGGCCACCTGAACGAGTGCACTCTCCTTCGCAAGCATCGGAGTTATGAAATCGATACTCCTGTCCTGGGTTGGATGAGCCAATTCTTTCTTCAACGGTTGCTGAATGTGAGAGTCCACAGCGTCTGTTCTGAACCAGTTGATGTCTATTCCACTGTGCCTCAAAGGCTCGGTGCTGGGACCACTTCTATTATTGGTCTTCATAACCATCTTTCGAGTGTGTTGCATTTATGCTTACCACTATTTGATAGCAATCTCAAGTTTTGACCTGGTATCAGATCAGTAGACGATCATAGGTCACGGCGGGGGTGACGTCGATATGCTCTCCAGTAGTTATCTTAGAACTGCGATAGTTTGAAGGCGAAATTCACTACCTAGTGTACTCACGAATATCGACTTGCTAACCAGCCGTCACAGAGTGCGTTGTAGTGTAGAGATCTAACAGTCATGATGCATTATGGGCTTAACTGATCGGAACATACCGGAAAAGTTTCAACAAAATCCAGCCATTACTTTGGTCTTTTGCGGAAAGCCTTGGGAAAATTGAGCGCTTCAGCAAATTCTAAACATGTACGTGAGGCCATGTGTAGAATATGCCTTCAGAGTCTGGCGGAAGCACGATCTTAATACCATTGAATTTCCACTATGTGAGGTGACCAAATTCATCAGGGGCTTGTGCCACCTATCTTAACAACCCAAAACGAAATTCCCTATATTGTACAGGGGTGAGTATTGATGTCTGCGAGGCGATTTTATCATGGTAATTCAAATAAAGAGGAAATACGAACACCTTCACTATGAGCCGTTGTAAGTCAACCACAGTAAAACCCTGAGAGGCCACCATTTCAAACTGACTACATGCTGCAATCGAGTTGATTAGAAACAAAACTGTTTCTCTCTCCGAGTATCCCGGATGTGGAACACACCCAATATAGTCATATTTTGTAAGACAACCGGATGAAATTCTATCCAATTTCATTACTTACTATAGAGGGGAGAACATCAACCAAACAGCATGCACGCGTTTTCTCTCCTAGCTTAGTGATATGGAAACCTACACCTGTGGCCAAATAAATCGCTTGGAGAATGCGCTGATATCCGATTTTACTTCGTGTCATTTACACTATTGATTCTTTAATAGTCCCTTCCTTCAACCTGTCAAGCTCCTGCTCATTTTAGTGAAAATAATGCCCATGTATAAATAAAAATGGTTTGCAAAGAGACCTCTTTTCGGTAGTTCACAGCAGGCAAATACAGCTACAGGACTGATAAATACAACAGTAAAATGGTGGAGGCAAAATTGAGGACGAATGGGACGGTTTGAACGGATTTGGCACGTTCGTTCGATGCTCAAATCGATTTAATCAGGTGGCGTCGTGACAGGACTAACAGACAGCGAAACAAGTTCTGTGCACAGAACAGGGAAAATATACTAACAATATAAAAAAACTAGATAAATCATCGTTCAATTTTTAATCGAAGCCACTGGGTTAAGGTAGTGGAGATAGTCCGAAGAATATGGGGGATCTGCGCGAACCGCTATACCTATCAAATAACATTTATGAAGCAAATATGCTGGTTACACATGCACATTTAACATTCATTTTAAATAATTTTAGCCAGCGAAGAAAGCAATGTTCTTTAATTTGGTTTGGAGGAACTGTCGATTTTTGGGTCTCTGACTTCGACGTAGAAAAGCAGTACCATGCACCGCAACATATTGTGACACTGCTGACGTCCACATTGATCAGTAATTTTGAGCTATCTCCAAAGGACTTCAAGTAACTCGGCAAGCAAAATCAAGGCCCCACCTGCTCATATGGGCAGTAAGTCAAAAAGTATTATATTAATCCGACGGGTTTAACAATTCAACCAGTCGCTGAGCGTAAATCAGACAGTGAGCTAAGGTTTAAGGTGTCTAAATGCCGTGAATGTCTGCAAGGTCAAAGACTTGTATCCACCTTTTAAAATACGGGAATTTAAGTGTCCCGCTCCAGGAACTAATCAAGAGCCGAGTAGAAATACTTACAGACCGTCACCCGAATGTGTCTGATGCAATAGAAGATATTGGGACAGAGTAGGTGGCAGAAGTTCTGTTCCAGATAAGCTGATTATATATTGGTTTATCAGATCCTCAATAATCCCAACCACGAATGTGGACCGAGCCACAACACCTCACCGTAAAGCCACTATTTAACGTTAGCCTCATACTATAGCCGGCTGCAAAGTCGTCGAAATCCTTTCTGCATTCGTGGATCCTAGCTTCCTAATTCTGTTATCTCTGCTCCCACATTAAGCGAATTCAAAACTCAAGGTGATGACACAATACATCACTTGCATTTCGTGATTTAAACCAAAGGTACAGTTACAAGTCATAAAACGACCATACTGTGCACACGTATAAAAAACGGGGGTCAGCAGATCAGCATTGCCGTTTTCATGATGTATTTAATTTTGTTTTCACTTTATACGCATGGAACCTGTTAAGCGTTCGGTTTTTACTTTTCGACATCCGCTGTTCCACTGATATCGCTGGATTGGTGTGATGGAGAGAAGAAACCAACACATGAGCTAACAGGGCAAATAAGAGGTGAACTAGAAATAAATTCGCAAGACAGTGATGATTACAAACCGATAAAATAGTACTGTACCTTAGAACTAAGAAATTCACTAGTTAAACTTCTAAGAGCTATTTTACCCCTGGAAAAATTAGAGGTAAAAATACATCAAGTTTTACCTTGTTTAGGCGTCTCTATGTTTGGCACTGGAGAAGCAGCTGGCGAAGCGTGAATACATAACAAGTGCATCCGCTACCAAAGCATTGATTTGCCAGTCTTCTGCAACGGTGACTCAGAGGAGGAAAGCAGCTGCGGAAATTAGTGGGGGAATAACGATGGAGCCAATAAACGTATGATGTCGAAGCAAATCCTGACATTTATGTCAAAGGCAAGCACGAATGTACTCTAGATCATCCTAGACAAGCAGTCTCAGCGCTGCTCACTGATAACGGAGTTGCAGTACGGGACACTTTAGACAACTTTCATTCTCTTCTAAACTCTACATGACAAGTTACGTTCATTAATGGGTTACATCGCTAGTTGCGTTAAAAGGTGCGCGGTGCAAATTTCTCAACCCTTATTCATACCATAAACTGCTTCACTCCCAGTAGATATTTTTGGTCGCCTTAGGAGAAATGCCAGTACACAATTGTCTACCCCGGGAGTGGATTCCACTGCTCTGGAAGGAATAGCGAGTCAAATAGCTACCATAGATAATTATCAGTTTTCATAGACGAACAGTTTTGGAAGCCATATGGGGCTGGGTAGAATCGAAGCCGAGCTTACTTATGCCTGACGTGATAAAGTGGGATGAAATGCAGTGAAGTTGTTCAAATTTACCTTGGTTTCACTGGCCCTTTGTACTCCAGGTATTCAAATAGAGATTATTTTTGGGTATACTCCCAGATCCAATAAGTGCACACACTGTCAAGTTCATTACAAAAATGTGAACGTTAAGACCAAATGTAGAATAGGATTTTGAACAGTCTTCTGAGTCCTCGGATAGAAAACGGCATCTCAAAATAGCTAAAGAGCTCAACAGCGTAAGGTGATTCTGGGCTGTTTGATCCGAACGTCGTTATAACAACCCAAGTGTTAGAAAATTCACCCACATTAAGAAACCACTAACTGGTTAGCACCAAGCTTGTCTAACCAGTTCGTCAAGGAACATGCCCATTGTTTCTTGGGCACCGGAATCCATGTCGAGTGTTCTAGTGTTGTTCTCTACAAGTGGCAACCGGGAGTCCGAGTTCTGCGGTGAAACTTGCCTACTCACAGTTTTACACCCTTAGTTCTTTAATGGTGTGCTCTTATGGTGTTGTCCTAATAGGTTTTCACTTATCTTCCAGAACAGCGAAGTGGTCTTGGGGTTCTCAGATGCCCCAAATTGCACATGATTATCACCGTACCAAAAGGTAGTACCGCTTCGCCATTACCCATGGTCACGGAATCTAGCAGACTTTCCGTCGACCTGAGCTTCTGAGTAGAAATCATGGTGTGCCCAAGAATTCAACTTCCTACGAAGAATTGGCGACCAAGCATTAATCCTAGGCATGAATGACCGCTAGAAATCTGTGAGAATATTTGTAGCTCGGGATGCGGATGAGGGTACGCGGGTGTTCTCCGAGCTGGCTGATTTGGCTGCAAACTTCTCAACGTCAGACTAGACGACATCATCAGCGCGATTTATGCGGGCCACTTACAGATCCAAGTGATTATTGATCACTTGATTCGAACGTCAGGAGTCGATTGGTCCACGGAGAACACCCGCATACCCTCATGAATGCCCGCTTGCAGTTACTTGTCACCGAGATATTAATATAAAGTACCGGGACAATATCGACGCTTTATATTCACATAATCAAGAAAAATACAGTCCACTTTAACAAGCTTGATAGAGATCCACGCTTGCATGATGTCAGTACTCGATTATCCTTCTGTTGTCCTACAGTTTTCACCAATTTTTGTAAAACGCACTTTGATCGTACGAAGCAAAAGTTTAGACAGCGTCGACTGAACACGCTGATAGAGACCAATGGTGGAAAACCTTACTTGTGATGCTATTGTGTCCTAAACTTATCAAACGTGAAACTTGGTTATTTCTCACTTAGTAGCCTTCCCTTTAGGTCTTGCTTAGAAATCACTCCCAATAAGGCGAACCAAATCTTCGTACAAGCACGTTTTGCGATTTTTTTTTCGAATAATTGACAGAGCTCTAACCATCCAGGCAGGACGCCGTCAATTGGTCAAAATACAAACTGACTGACATCGTTCATGTGGTTCTGATGGTAAGGGTGAATGAGAAATGTGCGCTTCCTAGCTATTTGCAAACGTGACGATAGCTGAAGGATAAGGGAGTGCTTGTACTGAACCAGACAAAGGGGAAGGCGCAGTAACCAAGAAAAAACGACTACTTTCAGAAAATGCAGTGCGTACTGAACGATAGAGGCACATTTCAACTTATCTATCAACGTGTGATCCTGTTCCAGGTAGAATCTAGCATCAACCGCCAGTTAGAAGTACTTTTGTAGCATTGCATCAGCGATCACGACAGCTACAAGAATATTAAGCTGAATGACTCATCAGCACCACAGCTGTACGTGTTGTCAAACATGCGCAATGTAAGGATGCTACTCTGGACAATTTTATCAATGGTGAGTTCTCCACTGCATAAATCGGGGCGTTCGTTAGTAAAAATTTTAGCCCCACTCGGACAACAGGTAAATCTACACGGCGTTGCAGATTCATTCGGACTCATTGAAAACTCGATCAAATTAAGATAACCAAAAAGAGTATGTGCTCTTTAAACGTTCAGTCGTTGTTTACTAATATCCCTTTAATCGAGGCAGACGATCACACATATCAGATGATTGATATCAAACGATTTCATTTGCAAATACCGACAGACTTACTCTGGCTTCTCCGTCGTTCTAAACAAAAAGCGTTGGATTCCGTTTCCAACAAGCTTCATACTGCCAAAACGATAGATTGGCTAGGGGCAGTCTGTTGAGCTCCGCAATGGCCGACTATTTCCTGCTAATGCTAGAAAGGAGCCTAAGAGGAGAATCATTCAAATACATTATTACAAACGAAATGTTGCTGACATTCTCTTATTTGGTTCTTAAAGACTACAAATTGAGCGCTTGCTGCTCCAGCTTTATAATATCCATGTCAACATATAATAATCATGAGTGCGAAATGACTGATTGCCTGCTGCACCTGGACTTCCCTATGAGCCAAATGGATACCGGGCTCGATAAGGGTCTGTCTACATGAAAGCAGCATGATCCGTTTAATATATTCGCTTTACCGGTTGCACACCAATGGACCACAAAGGTGCACTGGCAAAGTCCTTGTTCGCCCATTCCAGCTGCGTTTACTCGAGCGGTTGTATGGGTAAGGAGAGAGAAACAATAACCAGAACGCTGATGAGGAACGGCTACCCTAAACGCTTCATCGAGAAGTATAGCCAGGTCAGACCGTCGAAAGGAACGGTGTTGACAGCACCCAAGAAATAGGTAGACTTCTAGCTCCGAGTGAAGGAGAACCCCCTCACAACAAGGATAACCAAGCGCTTGATCTCTGCTATTCGGAGAATCTACTACGCTGCAGATGATGTAGTGCTCAACAAAACCCGGAAATTGCCTCTACTTTCAGTAATGGAAGAGGAAGCCATCACCGTCAAATCACACGGTAATTACCAATGCAGAGGTAACTGGGGCATCAGTTACATAGGCAGGTCAGGGAAAGTTTTGATTTCCAGAGTGAATGAACATTTGCCCAACTGGGTTAGGCGTGAGATCAATAAAAGTAAGATCAGCCATCCGTTGAACAATATTCCGCGAGAGGCGAAGCCGCCATCATCAACTATTTGCAAAAATGTTTTGTTGACACTTCAGCGGATTGACCCCGATTCACGTGTCGGGTAGTATTATTTAACAATTCACCTTTCTTGCGGTTCGCTGAGGTCGTGGAGATAAGTCAGATAAGACCTGCGCTGTGCTTGAAAAAACAATCAATTGTTGACCTTAGGTTGCTCTGGGCTGTGAACCGTAGACTCTGTCCACCACATTGCATGTTATTGATTGGTACCTCCCTTTGAACTGCATAAGGTAATTTCTCACTATTACATTAGTACTGATGAGACATTAGGAAATGTGCGCATCTACCCGCGTTCGTCTTCTCATTATGCTATACAAATAAATAAGTGTTTATTCTCGACAATGCGAGACAAGCCCATCAAAGCATAAGCGGCGAATCAAGTCTCGTCCAAAACACTGAACCCAAGGTGGTTGGACAACGTACAGCCAAGGAAACTGTTTTGGCATACAGAAAGAAAAAAAGGACACATCTAATAAAATCAAAAACAAGGTGTAAGGATTAATTAGTGGGTGATATTGTTAGGATAATAGTAAGATAGCGATGAGACAACAACGGGCAATAGCCACAACGGATGCAAAACAAAGGCGAAAGTATAGTAAAGAAGAACAGGTGAAATCATATCGTCATCCGTGGAACCGTCTCCTTAGAACCTGCTTCTATGCTGCATAGACCTTGGAGCGTTTTCTCCTGCACCTCCACACCGCATCTGGTCGTGTGTGGGTGTGGTTTAAAAGCGTACTAGATATCACCGAGTTAATTTATCATTTCGGCCGTTTCTTTCATAAGTTGGCCAGTTAGCTCATTCACCAAGCATTGATTTTTGTCAGGCATGATAACCAAATTCACCCGATTTGGCGGTATATACCACAGTTTAAAGTCAATAGTTCGGTGTGTACTGCTCTCTGCCTTTTTATAGGTCTAGCATACTTTTTAAATATTCACCAGTGGGTCTCTAGTTATCCATCTTGCGTGGGAAAACATTCTGCTTAAAAGCTTCAAACCATCAGTTGTGATCGGTACAGAAAAAAGATAACAGAGAATAATAAAATAAAATAAGAGAATATAAACATTGAAATAATTATAATTGTAGCTTGCTTTTTGACAGTACAGGAAGCCATCGTATCGGTTTGTGTGCTACCTTTTTGCCTAGATTCGAAGAAACAGGTTTATCTTCAAGTTTTAATGGGTATGAAGTTTTCGAGCAGTTTCACAATGATCCAAGTTGTATACACCAAAGAAGCAGACAGATTGTGTACTCAATGTGTAAAAACTACTAGCTTATTTGGTGGGCGCCTTTTGCAAGGACATCCAACGGGATTCATACCAAGCGGTTAACTATGACAGACTTAGAGCAGGGCCAGAATGAATTTCAGCATGTGAGGTGTGGTGCATCACCAAACCGGTGCATGAAAAGTAAAGAAAACAGTATTGATCAGGCGAGATCGGATGAATATTATAGTGGTGGTAGGCGAAAAACAGTTGGTAAGTGTAAAATCGTTCATAAACACATACCAAGAGATTCCTATACGCGTAGGTAAAGCATAATATTGATACTATGAGGGGATATGACCACTTTCACATATATCCAAGACGTTTTTCCTGTAGATCATCTAGGGTCATATATTTGCAAAGCGTTGACAAGATTTTTGAGACACTTAGGTGAACCATGATTACCCTATTGAATTGCGGATAGGTGGTGCAGTTTCTGATATTCGACGGAGGTTTATTTCACAATAACACATAATCTACTGTCTTGGAATGTGCGCGGAGCTCGGTATGAGACATCTGTATATGCAACATGCGTCCAGTGTTTCCTAATTATAATAGGTATATTTCTCAGAAAGGTGAGACACGTTCCAGAGACCCTGGACCGATCATTATGTACAAGTTTTCTCTGAAACTGAAATTGTTTATCGGATGCGAGGAGATTCGTATTGAGTGGGATTGGATTCAAGTTGTAGTTTATTCTTATGCAGATCCAACTTTCTTCGGTTGCAAGTATCTCATCGTACCGTTGAACGAGTTGTGGTCCGGATCAACGTAAATAGAAGGGAAATAGCAAGTATTAGTAAGTATTAGTGCGATGGAGGCCTAAAACATCCTAGGGAATTTTGTACATGTGTGGAATCGAGAATAATATAGTGTGGGGAGGGTCTCGCAACCAAATTTCTGGACTCAGCATGAGGAACAGCAGTATGGGTCTGGCTAACAAGGAAAAATAAATCCACATTACTGCACAGTGAAAAAGGGAAATATTTAAGCAACTACCTTATTATTGTATTGCAGATGTTGTTTACAATTAGGAGGCGCAATATGGATTTCGGATTACTTAAGATGTGTGGGTTGTGGGCTGTGAACAAGAATGCCGAACCTTTAGGAGTTTGGCTAACTGCGCTAGGAGTTTGATTATGCAGGGAATTGGTCCAACAGAACGCCAGTGATATGTTTACGAGGTTACAGTAGTCCTGAGTGGCAAACATATCGATGTTGACAATGTGTCGGTTGATTCACCAGCAAGATATGGTCAAGTGAAAACCGAAGCTAAGTGTTGGGGAGCAAGGTGGGTTGAAGATGTAAAGAAAGGATCCGGGTGCTTTACCTACCAAAGCGTCAGTGCTTTCACAAACGAATGGTAGGTGTGCCAGCGGGTGAAACGGAAGTGAAGTTACGATTGGAGAGATAGTTAACCGGATTTGGGAGTCCAGCTAACCAAGTTGCCAGTGGTTCAACTGACACATGGTTGCAGTGGAGCCAAGTAAAATCAAGGGGAAGTATAGTGAGCCAAGATGGGATGAAGAGGATAACAGAAGCCTGGACCTCCAACCCATCGATGTATCAGTGGAGCCACTAATCAGCGGTGAGCTTTCGGGCAGGCAGATCCGGAGTGGGCAATAAAAGAGAAGGGTAAGCAGGGAATCAACGGGTGTTTGTTGATCTGACTGATACAGTCATTTGAAACTTTCAGTTATATGTTGTCTGGACCTTGTTCATACGTTTGTTGAATAGTTGTAGGGCAGCGCAGGAGCATAATCACATTGCTGACTGTAAGATATTCGTCAAGCTTTCTACGAAAGTTATACTCAGATGTGCTAGTACGAATATCGGTCGGCAATTTGTTCCAAATACGGGAGTACCGATTTAGGAAAAAGTTTGCTGATATGTTTGTATTTGACCTTCTTACCATCACAGAATTTTCTCTATTGCGTGTATTGTATCCATTTGGTTTCATGAGTGATGGATCAATGCTAGGAGTGTGGACATTTTTGTGCAGGATATTGAAAAAAGTGCTAAGTTTACTTTTAGGCGTCGAAGCCATATTGGGTCAAGCTTAGGAAGCTAGTATGTGACTTGTGGTTGTGCCGTTAAGCTGTAACTGTATAGTAAACAGTAGAGTAGGCATGGATTATGTTCGAGTCTGCGTAGACATAATGGCCCTAGTTTTAGGGCATAACACGGTAATTCACGATAATTCTTAAGGTCAATAAATACTCAACAAGCTCGTCGTGAATGATCGCTGGATGTTTTCCGGACCTATGATGTCCATTTTTGACAGTTTTTCTTACACTATCCGATAGTATTTAAGTTTCGACCCACCACACATTCTGAAGCTTGCAGTTCTTCAAGATAAGAGTTCTACTTACGTAGGCCATCGTTTCTCTGGCGGAGAGCCACAAGGATGTAATTTGCTCTAGAAACTTGGCTAAGGCGGTATATTTCAAACCAAGGCCTCGGACTGGGTCACATATGGGAATAGGGGTGTTGTTTATGGTAAGAATCCTGGGAGGAAGTCACAGTCGAGGTATAATGGCGAAGTGCAACTTTCAGCATTACCCCAGTTTTAAGATGCGGACAAGTCAGAATAAACACAGGCTAAGTTGGAACTATCTTGCTTGTTGACGAACCAATAAAAAATGTTAACATAATCAGCGAAAAGAAACGGTTTTCCGAAGATTATTCCATCAATAAAACCATCGGAATAGACCAAGATGACTAAGAAGAAAAGCAAGCCCAATACACTAGCTTAAACCACTCCACTTGATATCAAAGTGGCTTCACATGTACGGTTACCAATTATGACTACTTATTTTCTCTCCTCAAGGTCTGAAGATAACCAGTTTAAAAGCGGTTTTCTCGTACCGTAGGACATAAGCTTCCGTCGCAATAAGTTGTGTGGGACGTGATCAAAGGCATTTTGGATGCCAAGAATTATTACACCGATAGCACTTCCTGCGTTTGTTGCTTCAAAAACTCCAGCTGTTATGTAGTGCATGACCTGCTTTGTGAAAAAATGTATAAACATATAATGATAAAGCTAATGGAATCCGGTTATTCTGTAAATACCCTAGTTAACTAATTGATCCATAATTCGTGGGATAATGTAAATGTAGTGGATTGTGCGATAATTTTTTACATCTTGCGTAGAACCGCTATGCTCAGTAGTATAATAATTCTACCCAGTGCATAGAAATTGTCAACAGAATAAGCAGGAGCGGGGTGTCTGGAACTACACGTTAGAGAAAAATTGGCGGAAGGCTGTCATAGTCTGGTGAGTATGATCATGTCTTAGCTGATAGCATTGTTTCCATCGCAATGAGGCTGGACCATACCGTGGTCCCATGGTTTGTGTGCCTCAGGGATCCATGGAACTATACTGGGTGGTGCTTTTTCCACTTTTAGAGCCATTCATACCAGATTGGCCAACGGATAAAAGCCAGATAAACTCAGCCTCCTGGTCCTCCATGTTGGGGGTTGGAATGACGATGGCTCATTATTCCTTAAAGGGGACTCCTTGTAGCCCAATGCCAAACACGCTGCCTTGCGGTCAAGTTTTTGAACCAAAGGCTTTGTTTGAGAACCCTAATCGTTCTCCTGTTTAGGCCTGAGCTAACTGACGGTATCCTGCCCACGCAATACATGAACCCTACGTCAAACAAATTGCTGATGCTCTAGCCACCGCAGAGGATAATCAACGGTGCCCTAACTGCTGCATCGGGCAGGGTGGATAGGGGTTTGAATGCTATTGTTCAAGCCTTCCCGTCTTCTTATTCCCCCTCTTACGTTTATTCACCCCTAGCGTCCCGTTCCAGCTTCGTTTCTATCCCCCCTGTTTTTAACTCCCCAAATCTCGGCCCTCCTCTACCTTGCTTCAATATTCGCTAGTCTTTTAGTTTCAACTCACATGTGAACGCAGAGCGTCACTCCTCTCATGTCGACAAACTTATGTCCATGCAAGCGGTCCATTCCAATTCATCGGCTTCCTTTTGGAGCTCTCGATTCTCCTTCAGATCGGCATGCCTCAATGTTTGCACATTGCTTCAGATCCGTCAACAGGCAGCACTTGCTTGTACTCTAGAAACCTTCTCCATCAATATGTGCTGCTTATCGGAGACCCGCCTACAACACTCGAACTCTGTGCTCACTCTGCAATCCTCTACAGGTGACACTAGCAGCACTTTCTCATTACGCCTATCAGGTGACGATGTAGCTTCGAGCACCGGGCAAGCTGATGTTTGCATTACCCTGAGTCCCCGGACTGAAGCTGCTCTGGTTGATTAGATTCCAATCAGTAGGCGGATGTGTGCGGTCCGATTGGCTGGCTCGTTCAAAGCTTCGAAGTTGCGTGTGACTAATAGGTGTTTAATCGTTATCGCTGCCTATGCACCGACAAACGCTAGCCATGACTCGATGAAGACGACTTATATCGCCAACTGAACGAACTCCTTAGCCACAGAATAAGCTCGGACACTGTAGCGCTGGCTGGGGATCTGAACGCTCAGGTTGAAAAATTATCCACTGATGAGCTACATCTGTGCGGCCAACATTGTGTAGGCTCCCTCATTGATAATGGTGAGCGGTTACTTCATTTGTGTGAGGATGCTCGCTTATTTCTTGCGAACACTAATTTCCGGCACAGCACCCGCCCACCAGCCTCGAACCAGGTATGGACGCAAATCGATCACATTGCAACCAGTTACCCTGGAAAGGGCTGCATCTAGAATCGTCGCTCGATTTAGAGCACGTGTGTGTACATCAACCATGCAATTGTATTTGCTGACCTGCGGATGCGTTTTGTCGGACGCCCACGACGACGTTGTGACCGCATCGACACCATCCAACTTGAGAAGCCAGCTGTACTGAATGCCTATCAAAGTACGCTAATATATGAGTTGGATAAACGCTCACTGGATGCCATTGAAGCTCATTGGTCTCATCTCCACCAGTCCTTACGTGAAGCAGGAAAATCCACATGTGGTATGTCTAATCGCCAACATGGACATTGGGTCTCTTCACAGTCTGTGGAACTTATAAATGCTCGCCGGAATATTCCGGCTGGAATCGAACACAATGAAACTCTCAAATAGCTCCGGGCAAAACTCCGAGCTTGCCTGAAGAAAGACCGCTAATCCTGGTGGTCGCTTCGTGCATCGGAGATGGAAATGGGCGCTGCTCTTGGTAACCATCGATAGTTATTCCAGCTGACACAGGAATCGGGCAGCAGAAGACCTGGTGTTAGTGAAACCATTTGTAATGAGAGTGGACAGCCTATCCACAACTTGTCAAAACGTTTAGAGCTTTTGGCTGAGCACTTTGAAAGGCAATTTAATCGGTCAGAATTGTTAGATTTCGCGCCGGCCACTGATCACTCCGCTACCTAGGCTGTCCTTTTGGATCCACCCTCTCGCTCAGAAGTCGAACGTGAGATCGGACTGCTGAACTTGGAGAAAGTCGTGGGACCTGATGATCTTCCTCTAGCCCTCTTCAAATTCAGAGGCTCATCTGTTGTTGATGCTTTACATGCATTAATAATTTAAACTCTGGGAGCAGGAAACTGTCCCAACCGACTGCAGCCGCTCCATCACAGTAACAGTTTTCAATGGATGCTCAAGATCGGAATGCGACAACCATAGAGGAATTAGTCTGATCACCATCGCCTCCAAATTGCTTGCCTCTGTCATCCTTCACAGACTGACTAGCACTCGTGAAAGCCAGATTCGTGAAGAGCAAACCGGATTTCGTCGAGGTCATGGCTGCATTGAACACATCTTCACTTTGCGTCAATTGTTGCAGCACCGGCACATATATTGGAGGCCTACCGTCGTCGAGTTCCTCGACATCAAAGGTGCCTTCAATTCGGTTGATCGCTGTGCCCTTTGGGGCTCTCTACTCAGGAAAGGTGCACCTGAGAAATATGTAAATATTATGCGAGCATTATATGCGCGTAGCTCGGGCAGAGTGAGAGCTTACGGCAAGCTATCGACACCGTTTAATATTTTCATCAGTGTGAGATAAGCATGACGCTGTAACCTTTCTTCTTAAATTTGCTATTGACGACGTCATGGAAATTGCGTTAACACGACACGGCTTAGGAGGTGTGGAGCTACACCCAGGAAAACGACTTCTTGACTTGGAGTATGCTGATGATGTTGCCCAACTGTGTGACAGTGCCCAGATATGCAAAGCTGCACTGGACAGATTAGCACTGGCTGTCCTTCACTCTGGGCTTTGCTTTGCACCATCAAAATGCAAAGCGTTCCGCCAAGATTGGCAGGGATCGCGTCCTACGCTGACTCTTGGTGGAGATCACCTAGAAGTCGTTCAGAAATTCAACTACCTGGGAAGTTGTATCAGCGCCCGTGGTATCGATGATGAGATCACGAACCGCATAGCAAACGCTCGAGGTGCTTTTGCTAGCCTTCACCACTTATGGCGGCGGCGCGACATCGCTCTCAACCTGAAAGGTAGAGTGTACAATGCAGCGGTACGCTCGACCTTACTGGACGGTTGTGAAACCTGTCCCCGCAGACCAGCGGACATAAAGAGTCTAGTTACGCTCGACCACCGGTGCCTTCGCAATTTAGCTCACATCTGGTGGGAACACCGCGTGAGTAACGAGCGTGTTCAACGCCTTGTTTATGGCGCAGGAAAGGGAAGTGAAGCACTCAGCACTGTCACTTCACTCACCAAGCTCTGATGGCTGGGACATATTTTTCGCATGCCAGCCAACGACACCTGTGACGTGTGTTGTTTGCTCGCCGGGGATGTCGATGGAAGAGGTGGATGGATGGCCAAACGATGACTTGGTCCAGAGGAATGAAAGCCCTCACTTCTCAGCTGGCCTCGGTTGGATCGTCTTCGCTCCCTGTTTGGGGTCCTAAAGACAGTGAACACGTTTGGCTGGATACAACTGCTGGTATGGCTAGGAGCCGACCTCAGTGGTCTTCGTGCTGTGAGTTTCTTTGACCCACCCCTCCAACCACGATCTCACTATTTAGCCTTATATAATTTTGCATAGTACGTTTTTGTTGTTGCACGGTAGCCGGCTGGTAGTTTACCGTAACGATGCCCATCCGTTACCGGTAGCTCAGCCGGCTTGCGCCAGTTGCATTTTTTCGCCTTTTTTCTATGTATTTCGGCACAGTAGCTGAGGTGTTTCCCACCTCTAGCTAACGTGTATGATGATGATGATGTTCGCATTGTTTAGTCAAGTATTCAGCTTTTATAGGGAAGCGATTCAGCTAGATTAAATTCGACAATTACCCTTTTCCCTTCAAGCTAATCCTGGCTGTCTTTTTGGATACACAAATGCGTCAAATTACCTATTCGTCCCATTGTTTTATGTTGTGGACGAGAAAGCCGTTGTAAATCAGAATGTTAATCTGAGCCATTTTATATGATGCATCTTTCGTGGATAGAAATTGCACAGGAGTAGTCGTTAGTGCTTCTTCGTTCGACACTTCTGCACTTTTCCTGTGCGATCATCTACCATTGAATCCAGCCAACTGGATGTTCAATGGTTTGTATTGCTAATGCACAACCAGGCGAGAGCCTCTTTTAACCCAAAGGCTAAGTTCACTATGAGGATCCAAAGTTAGTGCACTGCCTTCACATTCACTAGGTGACACCCATCCCCACCGGGCACGAGCTCTATTGTGAGGCTTACTGCCTCCGCGAAACATGCGCACAGTTGCGGCTTCATAATTGCTCTCAAGGTGCCCGAGTTCGATTTCGGTGATAATGGTAATAGAACTCAGTCGCTCTGTGGACATCGGTTAGCATGGACCGATCATTTCTAATGTCCGATTCTGTCGATTCGGTTGAATTAATAGGCAAGTTCTAAAGGTAAAACATTTGTATCCTAAATAATGTCGCTTTTTTACCCATTTGTCAACCAGGTCAGGGCACAGAAAGCATCTAGTATCCTTATTAGTTGGCGACAAAGGTTTTGTTTGAATTCCAGACAGATCTCTTTGCTTTCTGTGCGGAACATGCACAGGGAGGATTGTATTGGCTCCGAGACATAGTCATCATTTGCTTGCGTTCATTGGCGCTTTAATTGGTGGGCTGGTCATTTGCGACCGTCTCGTTGAACCATCACAATTAATTCCAAGGTACAGTGGTTCGAACGTGTTCACTTCACCATACTTATTTGCTGCAGGTGACATGGTTCAGTCGTTTTGGACTCTGGGGCCATTAGTGACAGCGTGGCGTGTTTACGGCGCAAAGCATAGTCTTGGCATCTGAAACAATTATTTGGTGCGGTATCATCACTGTAACGCACATAAGAATGATGGTAAATCAACACATTAACTGTAAATAATGAGGTTGTATGCCAACACGTTGCTGCTGCACAGACATGTAATGCGCCTCCGAAAATCGAAGCGTAGCATTTCCCATTCAAGTTAGCAAACGGATGTGTACAATGCTCCGAAAACGCAGCAGACGTTCTACGGTTACAATATGCTGCGATATTCCCATATGCCGTATCTTATCACGCACTCGCCTCAGTCCCCAAATCACAACTACTTTCTTACGTCATGTTTAGCTCCGTGACTGTATTGAGGAAATTGCTACCGTTGAGCACGCAAAGCTCCTCCGGAGTATATGGGATCCGCCCCAAAGGGCCGGAGTAGGTTGCTACGCGGTTAGCCGATTTGTGGTCATGCTTCTTGCAAAAATTCTTGTATGATCGGTTGGTCCCTACAAAGTAAAAGCAGGGTAATGATACCCAGTTTGTTAAGGCTAGCAACCTTTCGGAACCAGCTAGCTATCGCACAGTGATTCTCTTCCCAGTGCTCTCAAAACTGATGGAGTTGATCATTATTGAGGCGCTAATGAGCTATCTAGAAGAACTTAACTTCACAACACCCGAGCAACTGATGGGTGTAGTTTACAAAATTTCTTGCAAGCACTTTGACAAGTATTATGTAGGCCAGCCTGGAAGAAAACTTGGTACAAGACTGCACGAACATAGTCTGGCCATCCTTCGCCACGATGAAAAATCCTTAATGTCAGTACACATGGATGCCGAGAACCATCAGTTCGATCTGGATAACGTTGAAATAGTTGGAAGAGCAAGAAACCGCAGAGCTAGTGAGTTCCTTGAGGCCTGGTATTCTGGCCGGGACTCAGTCAACAAACACATGGAGCTGGAGGGTGTCTATGAAGCTCTGCAGGTTAAGCCAGCATTAGGCACCAGATCGACAAGGAGAAGAGGTGCTCACTCGACCGACTCACGTGAACACATCGAAGGCTGACATTCGAAGCAGGCAACTATCAATAGTCACTCGGATCTGACATTGGTTTGCGAGGTCGCGAATCAGGACTGAATAGCCGCACTGAAGATGTTGCCTAGTTTGGTAACGAAACATCTGCAACCGAAATGCCCGGCTCGGAGAACAGGACAATCCTCTCATCCACACCCCGAGCTGCAGGTATTCTCAATAATTTCCACACGAAGGTATTTCCCGTAGATCCAATCCTACTAGTTGGAGTGGGCCTTGCCGTGTCCAGACCTCAAATTAATGAACTTACGAATGTATCTCTTTTTGTCGACCTCCCTTGTATGTTTTAAAGCCCGGAGATTTGTTTTAGATCCTGCGATTTTCTGCTTGTGTTCCGATGGTCTTAAACGCCGAGTTGAACCAATATGCAGGAGGTGGACTCCACCCAGGCGTGTAGTTGTAAACCAAAAGCCAGTTGTTTCAAAAATGCTTTATTTGTGCTGAAAGCCATTCCGGAAAAGTGTGAGAAATTTTCAATGGTCACATTGCAAGTTTTCTATGACATGTTGAAAACGTAATTACTTTCTTAAATAAATTCCTAGCCATGCGGTAGGAGGAATTCACTTCCCATGTTGCGAAAGTGAGATCCATATAAACATTCGTGAATTTGGTATATGGTTGAAAGCGATCGAGATTTCCTCATCTCAAAACCCTTCTATCAACAGCGAAGCGCTCCCCACTAGAAACAGCAACCGGTTATTTTTTTAAGCTCAACCGGCCTTGGGAATGTTTCCAGATTTTAACTGCAATAACGTGGTCCAACTATGAGCTCTCAGACCAACTGTAATTTCATCCTTGATTTTTGCAGATATTGTGTCGCTGGAATCATAGTTGCAGAGGACTGGTGCATCAGTATTTCGATAGTCCATGTACCCTTCGCCCTCCGATTCTTTGATACCATCCGTGCAGATCTCATAACGTTTTTTTCCCTGTGTACGTTAACAAAACATCCCCAAAGGCGATTAAATTGACCTCTCCGGGCGTTGAGATGTGTGCATAGTTTCTACAATGGAACAACGAAACAATGATTTTATACGGGTAAAAATGCTAATGCTTAACAGCTCTTGTAAGTAGGTCATGGTGAAACTTTGAAATAGAAAAACTTGTTAGCAAATTTGGGTTTACATCCGTGAACTCACTAAGTTATATATAATGTGAGCTGATTTACGGGTTTTGGAGCACCAGCCGTGTGTCTTGGATTGCGACACGCAATCTCAGTCGTGGCCCTGGTTGCGTTGAAGTCAGCCTCTACAAATACGGTCACTAGAACCATCACCGAAGTGAAGGGTTTCGGTATGATTCTCTCCCATCCCTGCACTCCACGACTTACGGTTTCGTCTTGGTTTAGAGTCATCAGGTAGTGATAGCCGAGCAGGGAGAGAGCTACCACAAAACCCTCCACTTCGGTGATGGTTTCAGTGAATGTTTCGGCACCAGCTGACTTCAGCTCAACCTAGACCACGACGGCGATTGCGGGTCACAATCCAAGACAGACGGCGGGTGCTCCAAAACCCGAAAATAATCTTCTTACCGCTGTGTCAAGCACTCCTCGCGGGGCTCACTGGCCTAGTGATCTTGGCGACGGCCGCCAAGAACCATGCGCCGAGCTCCACTCCCAGCTCGGTGATCACTACCTGATGTGTCTAAACCAAGAAGAAACCGTTGGTCGTGGAGCGAGGGGATGGGAGAGTGCCATACCGCAACTCTCCACGTAGTATAAGCTGTACATCCAGGGTAACTCCATAATTAATGACGGCAAATGGAATGTTAGAAAAATCGTGTCTCGTGGTGTACACATACAGCAGGTGAAAAGATGAAACGAAATCTGGGATTTGACCGCCAGGGAGATCTTTTACAGACACTTTGTTTATCCATGGGTAATGAATACTGAATATTGAGTATAGAGAGCGAGAAAATAAAAAGCTGTGTTGCTCCATCCTAGGTGGACCGGACGCATGCATGGAAGCACGTCGCTAACTCCTGCGCGGTGGCAGCATATTGTAGCTGCTCTACATCTTTTCCGAGTGCCAAAGGCTCCCTATACCTATAGTTCGCAAAGTGGGTTTCAAGGAAGCTCTTAAATTCCGACACCGATATTGCCAGGACTGGCGTCTCCGGCATTTGGTCCTAATATTTCAGCACTTGACGCTCGAAGCAGAAAGAGTGAGCAACGCGCTTTAAATTCGGTACCACTAGTTTGTACCGGCGTCCGGGTGTGCTGCTTGGTGTGCGAACGTGCAGCAACGGCTTCAACCTAGGGAAATGCACCGGGTGCAGTATCCGGTGATTCATAATGAGATCAATATGAAGTTGAGCATTACTCATGCACCGGTCTTAGTAATGGAACAATGGTATATGACGGGTAAAAAAGCATACACTTAACGAGTCCCGCAGGTTGGCAATAGAAATACTGACAAATTGGCAAACCACATAAGTGGTTGAAGTAAGGAGCGTCAGTGAGATAAAAGGTAGAAGTATAACAGTTTTAGGGGGATAAAGTGGTACGACGCAAAACTGGCTAAGAAATTGTTATCGTTGGTGAAGGTAGCAAATCGAAATGGAGTACTCACCGGTTCGCACAGATTTACGACCGTGAATTTGGGGTATAAATCCAAAGAGGCTGGTCAGCCTAAATATATACAGGCGTTTTCGTTCATAAAACAAAGCGCAGGGCGCTCAGTGCGACGTCCAATCGTTTTTTAAACGTACCTAATGTGGGGGCACAAACAACTGAGTTTGGAAGGAACAGAGTTAGTAAGGAACAGACCGGTGGCCATCTCTTCAGACCAAGTGCAGAAGCTGCGTCTAAGTGCTCAAAGCAGCCGTGGTCCGTTTGCGTACAGTCTGTCCGTGTTGTCGACAGACTTCGGATCATAGCGTAAGAGTAAGCCTAGATCTTTTATGGAAGTGGTGGGATGCAGCGGGTGGCGGGCCATGGTGTACGCACGCCTATTACTAGCTCTCCCCAGGCTCAGAAACGAGGATTTGGCCGTGTAGGTCAACCTCTGCAGACACCCCGGATAGGCTGTCAAGCTCCCGCTGAAGGACGTCACAGTCGCCGGGAGAATCAAGAATCTTGCAAATCTTCAGGCCATCTGCAAAATAATGCACAAGGCGACCGAAGAAGCTGAGATACTTCGTTGATGTGCATCAGGAATAAAATGGGACCCAGTACTGTACCTAGCGGTACGCCGCTAGTGGACGGGTACCTTTCCGTTAGATGGTCATCCAACTGATCCCGCCACCTTCTCTCAAGAAGGAAGTCACTGCTCCACTGATGCAGTGTGCCACCAAGACCACACATCTTCAGCTCGTGGAGCAGGACCTCATGATTCACTTTGTCGAAAGCTTTACTGCAATCAATGTAGCTAACATCCACTGACTTCTCCCAATTCAAAGTTTGCAACTAACTTTGCCGCGTCAATAACAGGTTGGTGATGCAAGAATGGCCCTTCATGAAGCCGTGCTGTGCCGGCGTTAGGAGATCTTTGGAATCCAACAGCTGGAAAAGACCCTTTTCACAAAGTTTATGGGCACCTTTGCTAAAACTGAAGTGAGAAAAATCGGCCAGTAATTGTAAGATATAAGATGGTGCAGCGAACTAAGTGCACGATCAACTCGGGTTTAGAACTCTGCCAACGTGGGAGCACATATGACAGATTCCGGTATGGCATACTATTTTCTGCAAAAGCGTACGGCAAAGAAAGCACGACGGCATTCTAAGAGACGGTGCAGCTCTGCCAGCTTGAGATGGTGGCATCTTAAATTGTTGTTGTGACTGAGTTCTAGCAAATAGCAGCATGTGTGGTTGGGATCTCTCAAAATCAGGTAAGTCAAAATGAGTTCCCCGCACAATCGCCGATAAGGTCTGCCGAAGAATCCCATCACGAAGCCTACATTCATGCGGCAAATTATACAGACCCTTGATATTTTGCGTTGTGCAGCGTTGGGGTATCTCCAAGGCGTATTCCACGCGTGGCCGTATCTATGAGCCGAGAAATTGTGGAAAAATCGAAGGGACGAACTGTCCAAATGCACGCTTCAGGAAGTCCGCGTGTTGCGTGCCCATTCTTGAAGCCGTTTCAACCAGATTCGTACATCCAAGGTCGGCCTGGACCAATACTCCTAGATCCGACTCGCCAGAAGATGTTTGAAGCACGTGGTTGCCGAGTTAATAGGAGCCCACCAACTTGTGCCGTATGTACTGCATTCATTCATTCTTCATTATACACGTAAGCTAGAGGTGTAAAAACACTTCAGCTACTGTGCCGCAATACATAAAAGCGAAAATAGAAAATAAATGCAAAGTTTGCGTGCCAGCTGAGCTACCAGCAACAGATGGGCATCGTTCCGGAAAGCTAGCAGCCGGCTATTAGGCAACCAGAAAAATTATCATGTAAAATTATATTATGCTACGAAAGGAGATCGTGGTTGGAGGAAAGGCTAAAACGGATGGGGTGGGACAAAGAAACTCACAGCACGAACGCCACTGAGGTCGGCTCCTAGCCATCTCAACAAGTGTATCCAGCCAAACGTGTTCACTGTCTTTAGGACCCCAAACAGGGAGCCGTGAAGCTCCAACAGAGGCCAACTCAGAAGTGAGGGCCTCCACTCCTCTCGACCAAGTCATCGTTTGGCCACTCCTCCACATCTTCCATCCACACCCCCGGCGAGCAAACAGCGCACGTCTCAGGTGTCGTTGGCTGGCATGCGTAAAATGTGTCCCAGCCATCAGAGCTTGGTGCGTGAAGTGACAGTGCTGAGCGCTTCACTTCCCTTTCCTGCGCCATAAACAGGGCGTTGAACACGCTCGTTACTCACGCGGTGTTCCCACCAGATGTGAGCTAAATTGCGAAGGCACCGGTGGTCGGACGTAACTAGACTCTTTATGTCCGCTGGTCTGCGGGGACAGGTTTCACAACCGTCCAGTAAGGTCGAGCGTACCGCTGCATTGTACACTCTACCCTTCAGGTTGGGAGCGATGTCGCGCCGCCGCCATAAGTGGTGAAGGCTAGCAAAAGCACCTCGAGCGTTTGTTATGCGGTTCGTGATCTCATCTTCGATCCCACGGGCGCTGATACAACTTCCCAGGTAGTTGAATTTCTGAACGACTTCTAGCTGATACCCACCAAGAGTCAGCGCAGGAGGCGCTGCTTACCAAGCTTGGATGATAGCTTTGCACTTCGATAGTGCAAATCAAAGCCCGAAGCCGCTGACAGTCAGTGCTAATCTGCCCAGTGCAGCTTGGCACGTCTGGGAGCTGTCACAGATTAGGGCAATGTCGTCTGCATACTCCAAGTGGGTGTAGCTCTACACCTTCCAAATCGTGTCCTGTAAATGCAATCTCCATGACTTCGTCAATAGCGAAGTTGAATAGGAAAAGTGACGACGGGCACCCTAGTCTCACACCGCTGGAGATATTGAAGGGCGGCGACAACTTGCCGTAAGCTCTCACTCTGCCCGTGCTACGTGCGTATAATGCTCTCATAATATTTACATATTTCTCGGGCACACCTTTACTGAGTAGACAATTCCAAAGAGCGCATCGATCAACCGAATCGAAGGCACAATTTATGTCAAGGAACACGACAACGGTAGGCCGCCATTATATGTGACGGTGCTACAACAATTGACGCAAAGTGGAGATGTGGTCAACGCAGCCACGCCCCCGAGTAAACCCTGCTTGCTGCTCACGAATGTGGCTTTCAGGAGCGCCAGTCAGTCTGTGAAGGATTATGGAGGCGAGTAATTTGGAGGCGATGGGGATCAGGCTGATTCCTCTGTGGTTGCCACATTCCGAGCGAGAGCCTCCTTTGAAGATGGGAACAATAACAGAGCGGCTCCACTCGGTAAGGACAGTTTGCTGCTCCCACAGTTTCACTAGTAATTCGTGTACATCATCAAAAAGAGCAGGGCCCTCGAATTTGTAGTGAGCTGGAGGGAGATCATCTAGTCCTGCAGCTTTATTCTACTTCAACTGTCCGATCTCACGTTTGACTTCTGAGCGAGACGACGGATCCAAAGGGATGGCAAACGGAGCAGGGCCATCACTGGCCGGTGAGGAATCGAAGAATTCTGATCGATTAAATTGCTTTTCAAAATGTTCAGCCCAACGCATTAAACGTTTTGACAAGTTGTGAATAGGCTGTCTACTCTCGTCAAAACTTGTTTCACCAACATCTGGTCTACTGCTGCCAGTTTCCAGTATCAGACAGAATAACTTTGGATGGTTACCAAAGGCAGCGGATAATTTCATCTCTGACGCACGATGCAACCACCAGGATTCGCAGTCTTCCTTCAGGCTAGCACGGAGTTTTGCCCGGTGCTCTTTGCGAGTCCCATTATGTTCGCTTCCAGCCGGAAGATTCCGGCGAGCATCTAGATGTTCAAGAGACCGCAAAAAGACCCAATGTTTATGTTGACCATTAGCCTTACCACATGAGGATTTGGCTGCTGCTAGTAAGGTCTGATGAACATTCGACCAGTACCCTTCAGTAGTCTCCTGTGAGCGCTTACTCAACTCGCATGTCAGCGTACTTCGATACGCATTCAGAACAGCTGGCTTTGTCAGCTGTCTGGTGTTCTTGCATTCACAATGTCGTCGTGGGCGTCCGCCAAAACACGTCCGCATGTTAGCACATACAAGTGCATGGTCGGCGTACACACATGTGCTCCAAATCGAGCGACAATTCGGGATGCAGCCTTTCCAGCGGTAACTGGTTGCAATGTTATCGATTTGCTGGTTTGAGACTGGTAGGCGCCAAGTCATCCTCCAGCGGGTGCTGTGTCGGAAGTTAGTGCTCGCAAGAAATAAGCAAGCATCTTCGCACAAATGAAGTAACCGCTCACCGTTATCATTATGGGAGCCTACACCGTGCTGACCGTCCAGATGCATTTCATCAGTGGACAAATTTCCAAATTGTGCGTTCAGATCCCCAGGCAGCACAACAGTGTCCGAGCTTCTTCTGTTGCGAAGGAGCTGGACCAGTTGGCGGTAGAAGTAGTTATTTTACCGAATCCTCGCTACAGTTTATGGGCGCATAGGCAGCGATGATGATTAGACACCTGTTAGTCCCGCGCGATTTCGAAGTTTCGAACAAGCCAGCCAATCGGACCGCACACATCCGCCTACTGACTGGGATCCAATCAACCAGAGTTGCTTCAGCCCGGGGACTCAGGGCAATGCAAACACCAGCTTGGCCGATGCTCGAAGCTGCATCGTCACCGGATAGGCGTAATGAGAAACTGTTGTTGGTGTCATCTGAAGGGGATGGCAGAGTGTACACAGAGCTCGAGTGTTGTAGGCAGGTCTTCGATAAGCAGAAGTTATCGATGGAGGTCTCTAAAGTTCAAGCAAGTGCTGTCTGTTGACGGATCTGAAGCAGTGTGTGGACATTGAGGCATGCCAATCTGAAGGAGGATCGAGGGCTCCAAATGGATGCCGATGAACTGGGCTTGGCCGTTTTGTTGAATATGGGCTTGCCGACAAGTCAGGAGTGGCGCTCCGCGTTTGCGTGTGAGTTGAATCTATACCTTTTTACACGCATATTAGCGTATTGTACCAAGCTTTTAGCTTGGTTCATTTTCGAAATAGCCTGCGGTACTTTCAAGTTAGCGAGGCCAGGAACGCTGATTTGGCGTCCTTGACACGCTCATCGGTCATGGGACATAAACCAATGGGACTTCGGTTAGAAGCCACCAGCATAAGCGACAGACACTCCAATGAAAGTGGTCGAGCACCACCTTCTGGTCTGCCTTGATGCCCCTCTGGAGTAAACCTCGATGATTGGTCTCCAACCTGAAACCGACCAATAGGCAAATTGTGCTGTCTGTCAAAGGAGGAGATGCTAGCTACCACATTATCCAAAGCTTAAGACTTAACCAGTGCGGACAGACATACTAACCAGCACATGAAGCGGTCTATACTTAGTGATCGCTAGCGGCTACCTGGTGGTGGCTTATTCAGCGGTCTAGCCATGGTGGCGTAGACAGGCAATGTTCTAACTGGTATTCCGCTGGTAATCCGCAGATCAGCAATGGCTGCTAGGCGGTTAGACAATTGTGTGCGACTGTCAGTGCAACGACCATGGGGAGCATTGTTCCCATTGAAGTTGGTAGACCAACCTGAAGCTGAACAACGAAAATTCTAAGTTTGCTTACTTTCATCACAGTTGATGACTCAACAAAAACTAATAGGATTCCAAGTGTGGCGTTGACACGACGTTAGTGAGTATTCCTTCGTCTTCACACGCATAGGCGGATATTTTAATCAGTTATCGCTTCAGCATCTCCATATATGGCATTATGTAAAGGTAATAAGAACGTATGTATTCACAGGATAATTATGCTTCACTTCCATATGGTCACCGATGGTGGCGTAACCAGGCAATCATCTAACAGGTATTCCGTATTTCAGCAACGGCTCCTACGTGGTTATCAAATTTTCTGCGATTGTCATTGCGACGACTATGTGGGACATTGTCCCCATTGAAGTTGGAAGACCAACCTGAAGCTGAACAACAAAAATTCTAAGTTAGTTTATTTCCATCACACTTGATGACTCAACAAATACTAATAGGATTCCAAATGTGGCGTTGACACGACGTTAGTCAATGTTCGTTTGTCTCCACACCAATAGGCGAATTTTTTAATCAGTTATCACTCCATTGTCTCCATGTATGGCCTTATGTAAAGGTCATAGGAACCTATGTATTCTTAGGATAATTACGCTTCACTTCCATATGATCGCCGTGGACATCCGGAAAATGGTATCCAACTCACGGACATCGATCGCTTATTCTCACATTCCTACCGACAACAAACAGTCAAGAATTCTGCGGCACCTTCAAAAATACAAGCTACATTCATAGACAATTACATACATATATACACCCATACACTTACATTCACTGTTATGCCAAACATGTACTCTGTACATTTTGATCACACTATGTTAGCTAATCATGATCATGCCTGTACTGGTGTGTCTCGCATTGTCGAGAATAAACGTTTATTTATTCATTTATTTACATGTTGAGACGCTTTAACAAGTGGCTCTCCAAATGGAATCATTAGAAGTACAGTCTATGCTGATGGAACCTCCCAATTACGTCCATAGACTAGCATGCTATCCTCATGAAATCGGCAATTATTCAAAAAAGAAGCACCTAAAGGGGGCACAATGACTACAGTGTTTATACATGCCACATCATCTTGCTGGAAAGAAAGCAAGACTTATAATTCTTGGCGACGCAGGCATTTTACTCTGGTAACTCAGGTGAGTAGTTGGAACAGATAAACACTGTTGTCTCACCCACGGGCGTTCCTACAGTGTGTTTTGCAATCATTTACAAAGGCAACCGCGCCCACTAAGCCTGCTATGGATCCCTGTTTCAGCTAGTCTTAGAAGCATTCATGTATGCACGCCGTGACACAGGTTGTTAGCGACTTTAGCAACTACTGGGAAACATTTTGTCATTGGGAAGTAGGTAATTCCCGAGACGTTGTTGAAGGAGGAAAATTTCTGCAATCTCTATGCTTACTATGCGTATTCAATGCTCGTAGGCACCTCATATCAGGGCCGTAGGGTCACTTGAGTTTTAAAGCTTATCAATCACTTGGAAGTGATGGGTAAATATCATGTTGGAAACGCAGGATTGACATGCATCTTACGACCTTAACATAAAGGCAGGACCATGGGTCTTGTAGCGGTAACTGATTATCGAAATGGCGCACAGGTGTGGCGACGAAAGAACACTCACTAAGGTCGCGTCACCGGCACACTAGGAACCCTCCTCTGTGGAACAATGGCTACAGATCCAATGATGATCTTACCTACACAGCGAACTTGATCTTAGTATACAATGCGCCCTAAGCTGGTTCTGGAATACACAGACAGGGTGCGATTATGTGCAATTGATGGCATCTTCTTAGGCTTAGCTTAGACACAGCTCCTCGATCGTTTCTGTGAAATGACGCATACAATGCGATTTCATCAACATTCCTTATCCAAAAACACGTGCAGCGAGTAGTTCCTTAATTGGCATACACGGCAGCATGTAACAATCATTTCGTTTGATATACAAATACGTTTTCCTGAGAGATTGAGCGATACTGTCAGCCTTTCATGTTACACCGTCACGGTCACTGTTATACAAATTAGGCAGCGTGCACCCCACTTGGTTCCTGCAATTGCTATCAGGGAGTTATGCATTTGTTCGGATTATGAATTTGTGTACAGGCAAGGGTTTTGCAAGGGTCAACACCAGTAGATCTAAAAGACTGAACAGAAATTTCCTAGAAAGCAATTACACTTGGACAAGTATACTGTCTACCTGTTAAAGTGTTTCAACTGCGGGTTCCATGGATATAAAATTATTCAAAACTAAGCAATACATCAATTGCATCAGAATTAACGTAACAGTGGACTGCGAGATCAACTTATGAGAGCAACATAGAATAGCAGACAAAGATAGAAAGTGACAATCAATTAAGTATGGTGAATATTTTAATCCGTATGACTGGTTACAAATAAACTGTTAAGGTTGCGCCTTATCAAGTCTTGCATTTTTCGACAGACCTACAAATTGCTAATGGTTCGATAAGCGTTCATCTCATTGTCTCCAACGATCACTTCTTCCTTCCGAAATGAAGACGAACTGATAAGCCATCGAATTACTTTTGTTGTCAAGTTAACCTGGTTTTTCCAGTTCAGCATTCTGCAATGTTCTCATCTTAGTCTAAAACCTGACCAGCAATGGTTTGCGAGGACATGCGTCAAACCGACAAGTAGTGAAGCATATTTGAATGGTGGATGCTACCAAACCCACAATGCGACCCGCAATCTCAATGTGGAACATGATTCGCACAGATTTGAAGCAGACAAGTAAATGCGAATCGTTAGGTATAGCATGTGAAGCACCGCCAATTACCAATGAATATCTTGCGAGCATCTACTATGCCGAAATTCTTCTGTCAAAAGGGGCAGGGCCTACACAAATCAAACTCTGTACCGCCTCCTAAATATTTGTGAATAAGGAATTGAAATGCACCACAAGTGCCGACGCATGGTCCCTCCTGGAAGTCAGGGACTGCCCGGCTGAACCCTTTAACATTGCTCCGTCATCTGTACTCCTCAAGTGCAGCGTCACTTAATGAATGATCCTCTTGTGGGTCGTCTTCGTTGTGGCTGGGATTTTTGAACACTGGTGCTGTTGCGTGAAATCAGCCATGATTATGACACCACGTAATCGGCGGCAGAACCCATCGGACTGTATTTATTCCTTAGTACACGTCAATGTCTAATGAAATAAAATATACTTGTCGAACCATTTTAGTTTCATTAGTGCAACCATCTGATAATTGAGGGTTACGGATCTTGCGCACAATCGTTTTCCATACTCCTTTAGGATTGCCTATATTGCTTCGATAGATGAATCTTGCTGTAGTGACCAGTCCACTTGATTTGTAGCTCAGGTAAGTTCATGGAAGCCAGTTTACAGTATTCCTAGGATGACTGCTCTGGAAGCGAGTGTGACAGCAGCAGCTTTCGCCAAGCTAGGGCCACTGGATGTTCACTTGGTATTACTGGATTCATGCCTCACACTCCACGACAAGTTGTTAGCAGCTCGTCAACTTCAAATTCATACATGAGGGATCTGATTGCGGTTTGGTGCGAGTCCACCAGCATACGTGTAGTGCTGCCCCAATCTCAGATATCATCTCCGCACTCTCTGCTTCCAGATCACTAGGCCTGTAGGGAATTTGAACCCTTGTTCTATTTCTTTGACGTGTCAAAAGGACGTATGAGCTGAAAGCGATTACGGTTCATTTTGTCTTGGGTATTTTGCAACTAGTGCAAACGGCAGCTTCACATAAAACAGTAAATCTCACCCACCCACATTTCGCCAACACTCATGTGGATCGAGCTTTAGGGCACACGTAGAACATCCGCATTTCTTTTGGTAGCAGCAGTCTAACGAAATAGGAAAACAAATCTATACCAGCACGTCACCATGATCTGTTGTTGTTCGGTCGTTGTGGGAGTACGATTAGCCGCTCAGCTGTACATCTCGTGGAATTATATCGGAAGTTAAAAGAGTCCCAGAGAGTCCCACCGGCCACCGGAAATTAACTAATGGGCAATACTTTTACGCTTGTTAAGTCATTCGCAACTACTGAGTGTGTCATGACCGTGGAACAAACGGTTGAACGTGAATCCTCAGTGATCTATTTACACAGTTTCCATGGATACTTAAAATACCAAAAATTCTAGTACCATGGCATATTAAGGTTTTCCAAATTGGCCGGATACGTATCTGGGCGATAAGGAATATTTAAACATTCAAGTCTGCCAAGGCGGGGAACTCAAGTCAAGTCAATAAAATGCTTAATACACCAACAACGCTTGAATATTCAGCCGTAAACAGACTGGCATAATCAAATAAATGCATCGTACGCGCTGGATTCTTCCATCACCTTTCTTTCTAAAATGGGTGATTAGATTTGACCTAAACGCTTCTTTATCTACTTTAGGATTCTTTTACCATACCAATACTGTAAAATTCCTTCTCGTGCTCATTGCGAAACTGATTTTGATTTAATTCTCCAAGCAGATGGAATAAAATGAGATTTGATAAAATCTGTTCAAAAGGCACTGCACTCAGCTTTCTTTTTATTTCTGTATTCTGCTGGAATTAACTCCTTAGGCGGCCGCGCACATGCAAATAGATCCGATGAGCCTCCAGTAGCTGGTAGACATTGTTCCGGACTCATTTATGCAGAAGTAGCATCTCATATTTTCACCGCCTAATTGTTACGAATTCTTATTTTGCTAAGGTGGTTTATGTGAAGGTAACATTCAGTCTACAACAGCGTTGTCACTAACCCTTTTATCATTTGCTGGGATAACATTAAGCAATTGTCGAAGCGCCATCAACATTTGAACACGGTAGCCAGTGCATTATGCACTGCTGTCGAGATGTTGCAAACCACCAGCCAAAAACGTCGGCATCGACCCAATCTGAGCTGGCCTTTGTCGAAATCGACGAGGGTCATTAACACATTTCAAGGACACATGCACCGCAATGCGTCCTCACGTCGTATTCACACCCCCAGACATGCGTGGATGAGTAAATACAGTAGACGTACATGCCATTGGTGGGTCGGCAAATTAGTGCGTTCCAATCTACCCTTGACCAGCGCGGCGACTGAGCAAAAACGAAAGACTCTTCTCAAATGCACTGTATGTCTCCCATTGGCTGATCATCCTCGACAGGACGACGAAACCGCTGGTTAACCAGTACTTTCGATCACTTGCTGTAATGTTACCTGTTCTTTGGCCTAGTAAACTCGTCGTGTGATCTGGACCCCATTGGTCCGCTGCGTATCCACGCGATGCACTTTGGGGTCGAGTCTGTGGCCACACCAAAGGGAAGACTAACAAATGTGACACTGTGCGCGCGTGCAGTCGTATGGACGCTTTCAATCATGTCGATTGGACGGTCTGAATCCAGAGAGAACGCCTCGGCTTTCCTCCAGGCGCGCATTGGTGCGGCACAGAATGTGATGGTACTTTTAAACAAGAGCATATTTTGAAACGATTGTTTTGTTTAAAACTACCTACAGGCTGGTAGTGGGCTTGCAACTTCGCTGTACCATTCACTCCGTTTGTCGGTCGCCTGTCTGTTGATCGCAATCGGTGTATCGGCACACTTCAATGGTGTCAGGATGATCAGCCAATGGGAGACATAGTACGTGATTGGTCATGCTGCCAATCTGGCGTAAGGAGCTATCACTAGCACCGGGGGCGAGAGGAAATCTGTGAGTGGTAATAAGAAGCGGATTGGTGGCTTTTTGAGGTTGTAACGTTTGCAGCCTGTTGTAAGAGGGGCTTTGAAGGCTTACACGAGCGTGATGACAACTAATTGAGTAGTGATAGGAAGCGGATTGGCTGCAACCCTGTTGGAAGGGAACCTTTGTAGGCTTACAGGTTGAATGCAAGTTGCCTATCTTTCTCGCTAGCCTATCTGGCCACACGTGATGCATAGTGTAATCGTGCCACTGCGAGCAATCTGGAGAATCGATAGGTGTGCGACTTACCTTAGGATGTGCGTGTGATTGTTAACGCAGTGTGAGGTAATCGGAAACAATGCAATAATTCGTATGAAGGAGGTAAAGCTAGAACTTGGCAAATAGAATTTTTAAAAAGCTTTACAGCTACAAATTTCTCGTGCTGTGTTTTTTCAGTTGGCCGTACACTCCTGTGAATAGCGTAGATAGGTATTGCTTATGTAGTCGGCGCATTGTATACTAAGATCAAGTTCGCTGTGTAGGTAAGATCATCATTGGATCTGTAGCCATTGTTCCAGAGAGGAGGGTTCCTAGTGTGGCGGTGACACGACATTAGTGAGTGTTCGTTCGTCGCCACACCTGTGCGCCACTTCGGTAATCAGTTACCGCTACAAGACCCATGGTCCTGCCGTTATGTTAAGGTCGTAAGATGCATGTCAATCCTGCGTTTCAACATGATATTTACCCTTCACTTCCAAGTGATTGATAAGCTTTAAATCTCAAGTGACCCTACGGCCCTGATATGAGGTGCCTACGAGCATTGCATACGCATAGTAAGCATAGAGTTTGCAGAAATTTTCCTCCTTCAACAACGTCTCCGGAATTACCTACTTCCCAATGACAAAATGTTTCCCAGTAGTTGCTAAGTCGCTAACAACCTGTGTCACGGCGTGCATACATGAATGCTTCTAAGACTAGCTGAAACAGTGATCCATAGCAGGCTTAGTGGGCGCGGTTGCCTTTGTAAATGATTGCAAACACATTGTAGGAACGCCCGTGGGTGAGACAACAGTGTTTATCTGTTCCAAGTACTCACCTGAAGTACCAGAGTAACATGCCTGCGTCGCCACTAATCATAAGTCTTGCGTTCTTTCTAGCAGGACGATGTGGCATGTATAAACACCGTAGTCATTGTGGCCCCTTTAAGTGTTACTTTGTTGAGTAATGCCGATTCCTTGAGGAGAGCATGCCAGTCCATTGACGTAATAGGGAGGTTCCATCTGCATTGACTGTGCTTCTAATGATTCCATTTGGAGAGCCACTTGTTAAAGCGTCTCAACACGTATGGGCGATCATATGGAAGTGAAGTCTAATTATCCTAAGAATACATAGGTTCCTATGACCTTTACATAACGCGATACATGTAGGCACTGAAGTGGTAACTGACTAACAAATTCTCCCATGGGTTAGGAGACAAACGAACACTCATTAACGTCGTGTCAACGCCACACTTGGAATCCTCTCACATTTTGTTGAGCCATCAACTGTGATAGAAGTAAGCAAACATAGAATTTCCGTTGTTCAGCTTCAGGTTGGTCTATTAACTTCAATGGGAACAATGTCCCCATGATCGTCGCAATAACAATCGCACAAAATTGTATAACTACCTAGCAGCCATTGCTGACGTGCGGAATACCAGTGAGATTATTCTCTGTCTACGTCACCATGGGCGACCATATGGAAGTGAAACCTAATTATCCTAAGAATTCATAGGTTCCTATGACCTTTACATAACGCCATACATAGAGACACTGAAGCGACAACTGATTAACATTTCGCCCATGGGTATGGAGACAAACGAACACTCACTGACGTCGTGTCAACGCCCCACTTGGAATCCTATTACTTTTTGTTGAGTCATCAACTGTGATCGAATTAAGCAACCTTAGAATTGTCGTTGTTCAGCTTCAGGTTGGTCTACTAACTTCTGTGGGAACTATGTCCCCCAGGATCGTTGCAATGACATTCGCACACAATTGTCTAACCGCCTAGCAGCCAATGCTGCACTGTGGAATACCAGTTAGATGGTTGCCTGTCTACGCCACCATGGTTAGGCCGCTGAATAAGCCACCATTAGGTAGCCGCCAGTGATCGCCATAGACCGCTTCATGTGCTGGTTAGTATGTCTGTCCACACTGGTTAAGTCTTAAGCTTTGGATAATGTGGTAGCTAGCATCTCCTCCTTTGACACGCATCACAATTTGCCTATTGGTCCGTTTCAGGTTGGAGACCAATCATCGAGGTTTACTCGAGGGGCATCGAGGTTTACTCCAGAGGGGCATCAAGGCAGAACAGAAGGTGGTGCTCGACCACTTTCATTGGACTGTCTGTCTCTTATGCTGGCAGCTTCTAACCGGTGTCCCATTGGTTTACGTCCCATAACCAATGAGAGTGTCAAGGACGCCAAATAGGCGTTCTCAGCCTCGCTAACTTGAAAGTACCGCACGCTATTTCGAAAATGAACCAAGCTAAAAGCTTGGTACAATACGCTAATATGCGTGTAAAAAGGTATAGATGGTAAAAGCCTGGCAAAGCATGTTGGGGAGGGCCAAGTATCGGGGTTGAAACCTGCAGGCATAAAAGTGGAGTAGGAACGGGACCATAAGGGAAACAATGCGCAAGAGGGACAATAAGAAGATGCGTAGGCTTCAGCAATAGCTTCCTAACCCCTATCCATCTTGCACGTTGCAGCAGATGGGGTACCGCTGATTATCCTCTGCGGTGGCTAGAGCATCAGCATTTTGTTTGACGTAGGATTCATGGTATCGCGTGTGCGGGATACTGTCAGGTTTCCCAGGCCTAAACAGGAGAACGATTAAGGTTCTCAACCAAAGCCTTTGGTTCAAAAACCTGACCGCAAAGCAGTGGGTTTGACGTTGGGCTACAAGGAGTCCCCTTTAAGGAATAATGAGCCATCGTCATTCCAACCCCCAACATGGAGGACCAGGAGGCTGAGTTTGTCTGGCATTTGTCTATTGGCCAATCTGGTATGAGTGGCTCTAAAAGTGGAAAAAGCACCACCCAGTATAGTTCCATGGATCCCTGAGGCACTCAAACGCTCGCATTACGGTAAGTTCCAGCCTCATTGTGATGGAAGGTACAGCACGCTGCATTTGCCCACCCTGAATCGAAGTAGATTCTGGATTGACCACGCGCTTACCCTATCTAGCTTAGCTTGAAGTACTATGATCTCATCTGGTGTATTGATCGTCATCCACCCCGTGATATGATTGGCATAATGCAGGAAGTTCAGCCTTATAAGAGTTGTGATATTTTTAATATACATCGAAAATAACCGCGGTCCTATTACCGATCCCTGTGGTACTCCACATTCAAGTCGGATGGGATCTGACAGCGATTCACGCACTCGTACTTCCAAACGCCGGTTTAGAAGAAAGCTGCTGACCCATCCTAAGAGGGGATCACAAATACCAAAGGTCTGAAGTTTGAAGAGCAGAATGTTATTAGCTAACCGGTCGGGTGCCTTTGAAAAGTCCAGGAATACTACATCGAGTTCTGTGCCAGAGTCTACAGCTTCAGTTCAGCTGGATCGTGCTAGTAGTAGATTTGTATTGCAACGATCGATTTCGTTGGAAACCATGCCGTTCCAGGACGAGATAGTTAAATGCTTCCAATTCGACCGTTAGCGCATCAGAAATAATATCCGCCATGATCTTTGAAAGAACCGGTAGTAAGATTATGGGACGATAGTTGGCTGAATTGGCAGGACTACGTCTAGTGTAAATAGGAGTAATCATCTCGTGTTTCCACATGTCATCTAAACAGTGTTGGAAGAAACGAGCCAAAGGCTCAGCTATACATTTTGTTAAACATTTGGTAAGATATTTCATAACTTTTAACAGTTTTAGTCGTGCTTTATAATCAGGAAGAGTCATTACGTTATTCCTTATACCTTTTGAGGAAAATAAACGTGTGTTCTTATTACCGAGGAAGGCTGTAGACAGTCTCAGTCACCACAATCCACTAATTTGATTTTTGTTTTCCTATTCACACTCTACTATTATTTCTCATAGTAAGAAATCCCCGTTAGCAAGAGTTAAAGGTACCGAAATTCGGATATGCAGTGTCAGTGTACACGGAATTGGGAACCGGACGATTCACAATTTTCCGCTGCTATTGCGCTTTTGGATTAATACGCTTTAGTGACATCTATTTACCATAGCGCGCAGGAAGAGAGCAGCCACCCAAAGACTATATAAAAGAGCAGAAACACACTGAAATACAACTGAGTTGAGAAGGTTAGAAGAATACCACCTATACCAACTATTTTAAAACTAAAGTTATCCAAGAAACTTCATCAGAAGAAGCTTAAGAGAACGAACGCTGCAGCAACAGCAGCAGTCACGAGAGCGGACAAACAAACGAATAGTGCTCCCGTACATCAAGAACGATTTTGAACTGACAGGAAGGCTACTGCAGCCACGTAGATTTTCGGTGGCCCAAAAATCACGCACCACCTTAAGAAAATTGGTTTCCAAGTCTAATGATAAAATGATCTGATCAATCAAAACAATGTTGTCTACCAGGTAAAATGCAGAAACTATGACGAGAACTACGTTGGACAAACTGGAAGGAAGGTTCGTGCAGGAATCACCGAGGACAAAGCCTCCGTAGGTAGACATGATCCGAATTCGCTAGTTTCCGTACATGAAGATCAAGCAGGCCACCAATTGTACCCGGAAGATGTGAAGATTCTGGCGCGTGAGAGTACAAAGCATGCGAGGAAATTTACGGAAGCACAGTACTCACAGCTAATTCAGTTAACCGACACATTGAACGGGACACAGCATACGCCAAACTACGGTCGAGGAACCGTCATTCCAATCGATTAAATCCGGTGGATTAGAACACCAGAGGAACAGGGCGGACGACATAATTGGGTACTGGAGTAACCAGGCCAAGATCACAATCAGTGGCGTAGCAACTAGTTTTGCCGCCCGGGACGGGCGTAAAATTGTCGCCCACCCTGGAAGTTGTAAATTCGCAAACTCACACAATGTAACAACAAAGAGCTATTTTGATAGTGCTATTTTAATGAAGGTATTTCAAATGTTACAATACTCCTGTGCAGAACTTACCTATACTTTTCGTGCATTACTTGAAGCCATATTATTGCCGACACTAACAAAATTCAGTCCATTGGCGAGTTCGCTTTGTATTCGGAGAACTGCAAATCCGTGAGCCCCATCTGGTTCATTGATGACTCAAGGTAGTTCGTTAAAATTTTGCTTTTTGAGAATGCGCTGTCACAACTGGCAGTACTGATAGTTCAAGTAAGGAAGATGCGTAGCAGGTTTCCTAACGTCACATTTCTATATAAAGCTCAAATGTGCAGAACAGACATCACTTTTGTAGTTGCTTGAAGATTGCACAAAATACTGCAATCTTATTTCGTAAAAGAATTCCGATGTTCTATATCTTCCTCAACTTTGCTAAGCGAATATCTGTGGTTATACTAAAGCAGATCTGAGATAATTTTTGCAAAGTCCTGCAGTAGGTGCAGTCTATGGCACTTCATCAGTCAAAATGTCCATGACAGACAGCACCTCCCGTGTTAACTGAGCGTCAAATCACATAGATATATCAAACAATTAGTTACATGTCCTTTGTTTCTTTTAACAGATTCGACGCTTCATGCTTGTCCCCAATTCAGCAAGGTGTCTTTTGGATTCATCCCTTGCACGTCCGTCATTTCCTCTCTTCGAAAGAAGATAAACTCTTAACATTGCAAACTTGACAGAACTTTGCTGCAAACCCAACTATTTTGTTTAGACATATCTGTGCATTATTGATTTATATGGAGATAGATCTGCATATGCTCAGAAACAATGTAAACGGAAACCACAATGTCATGTTGAGATGTTAACATTCATTTGATCTTGTGGTTGTATTTGCTCCTTATTCTGTGGAGTGTTTCAGAGAAGTGATGAATTCCGAGTATTTCTTCACCACAACATTTACAACGCCTGCTCGACCACTCCATCTAGATTTTACAGTTACTTGGTAATTAGACCGGTGACTTGAATCAAGACCTTCCAGCAAGGTTTAGATGAAAAAAGAGAATATCCGCTCTATCGTAACAGAATATGTAACAGCATGTACTTTTGCTGAAGCTGCATGAACACAACTCAGATTCAGCCATGAGTTAGCGCGTGACACGAATGTAGCTCTGGGTTGATTTCGCAGATGTCTCCACACACCCTATATGTAGTCCGCCATAAGAGCAGCACTGTCAAATATCTGGCCACAGCAGTCATCAGTCTGAATTCAATCCTTCCGCGGGTCTCTCAATATTCGTCCAGCATCTTTCTGTGCTCTTTTGCTGTAGGTCACAATAAGGCTAAGCGTTGACTCCTCTGCCGTTAGTTCATTGCCACTCATCTACTTCCTGTTGGATACATCAAGTGTGCTTACAAAAAAGCCAAATACTTGCTTTCCTTGACCCGATTCACGATTTCGTTCTCAGCTGCTTTACAGAATTGCTCGCTACTTCCTTTTGAACGCGTGGCGACAAAGAAAAAGTGCTGGTTTTCCTTGCCAGCTGAACTGCCACAAGACGTTCGCGAAGAACAGGTTCACAGCTGGACAGCAGATGCATAAATACTGGAAAACTCCCTCTATTTTCCTGGCCTTCTTTGTCATCCTGAATGTATTCTCGGTGACCACACAGTATCCTATTTTGCTTGGCAAGAAACTTGACGATATAAAACAAGCTGGCTTGAATTTTACGCCACCACTTTCTATATTTTATCAATTGCCCCCCCTTCAACTGGCCGAATCGCTGGCTCGTTGCGGCTGAGGAATGGCTGAGTATGCAATATACTAGATACGTGTTCATATGCTTTTGGATTTAGTTTCTATTAGCTTCAGAAACCCTAAACAAAAGAAATAATAGACAATCCCTTTGAAAACCTCCTGCAGCCGAAGTAAAACAGGACTCCTTTTGAAGGAGTATACACCATCCGAGTTCAAAATCTTTGCTCATTTTCGCAAATCCAGAAAATAGCAATACGTTTTTAGATTCTCAGCCTCAGCTGTTACATTTGTTCCAGGAAAACCACTTATTGAATTCATGATAGACGTAATTACCAACAGTAGATACCAGCCGAACTACCATAGCTACATTTTCATGGCCAATCGTAACAGGCAACTGACAAACCTCTATAAAATCGGTTGATGTGCATATTGTCGTGCCAAAGTTTTGTCTCATTTTCAATACTTCAACTTCGCCTGCATCTTCTACATTAGTATTACAAATATTTCCCGCTACCTCCATGCTGCAAATGTCGCCTTCCGTTGCTCGGATATCAACGTTTTCAGCACCAGTTTGACCAAAAGTCTCAACATGCCTATCACCTTGACCTTGGCGCGGTAACTCCACTTTCTGGCGTGCTATAATTTCGAGTCTTTGTATGAATATCAGGTGAAGAAATGCGTTTGAATCAACGTTTGTGACAAAAGTTGAATTTTGTCCAATTCTTCTCTTGAAAAATATGACATTCAAGTGCGTGGGCTGTGGGAATGGTGTCATCTTACGTTCAAAGGCCGTCCAGTGCGCACTCTGAGTGAGTTGGATGCACACATTTTGCTGTAGTATTGATAATGAGCTTTACCAATGTCTTCAGCGCACTACCTCTAAAGGCATCAGTTTTCAGTGTGACTCGTACCTAGCAGTGGTCAGCGACAAACAATTACTGAGGAACCTACACCCTTTCAGCATGCACACTGCTTCTTCGCAAGCCGCCTCTAACTCGCACGGCGGGTTAACTATCTTAACAGTGTGTCTGCCCGGGTCTGGGCATTGTATATCAAAAGAAAAAGCAGCCGGACGTCCTCAGCTACGTTGGCCTTAACACCGGTGCCCATTGAGAACAAGAATAGGCTGATGGATAAGCCCAAGTCCTATGCCGCAGTCGCGCGCACCAGCATCTCAGCAAAAGCGAGGATAACAACAGCTGAAAACAAGGCCACGAGAAAGATGTCCTCACGTCCCAAGATGAACTCAAAGACCAAAAACACGGAGCTAAAGCTCGTCCTAAACAAAGTACCGTAATTTGAACAAATGGGTAAAGAAAATAAATGCCCATAAAAACCAGCGTTACCGGAACAAAACAAGCCGCCTGCTCGCAACCGCTGCCCGATAATCCCAAACGTTCCAGAATCCAACAGAGATACGTCAGTCGAAAGGATACTCAACGACAAATCCTTCCTTAAACGAACGGTCTCTATATTGTTTGGTGAGGATGAACAAGGAATAAACCTAACCTCTGCTTTATGCCTCGGCAGATAACAGGACAATCCATCGAAGTTTCGTCAGCTGAAAATCGTCTGCCAGAATGAAGAAGAATTCCAGCGCAACCTGGGACTGACCACGCATCTCAAGGGAGAAGTCTACTACGTTCTGAAAAACTTCTCCCCAAAGGACAGAGTCCGAATGAGGCAAGTTGTCTGCCAGCTGCTAATCCAACGAGCAAATGGACAAACAGATTTACACAAGGTTGATTTTCGCGCAGTAGGAAAATCTCAGAAAGCTCGATGGAGACCAATCGTCCTCCTCCCCGGACCTCAGAGATAAAGAACGGATGGAGAGTAATAGTCACGAACGTGTGCCGTCTCAGAAACAATCTAGATAAGATTCCGCTCCTAAACTTTGAACAACAACAAGACCTAATAGCGTTCACCGAAACCTGGCTGTCATTTGAGATATCTGACTCGGAGTTTCATGTTTCAGGATAGCAGCTGTTTCGATGCGATCGTTTTGGTTAGTTGTCTGGAGGCACAATAATCCTCTACTCAAAGAACTCCCTCAAGGCCCACATTGTCTAACCCGATTGTGACAAGGATGATGCATCAGAAGTACTCCGGTGTCGAATTCATGACGGATACCAAACGGTGATGGTCGGAGTTGTCTACGGAGCCCCTGCAGAATCTGGCTCACACATATTACACTTAGTGCAGAGCACAAACTGTTTCCTTATAGGTGACTTCAACACCCGAGGCATAGCCTGCAACATACTTCAGAGTGATCTCCCACCGGACTCTTCTAAAGTTGATCCTTAGGATACCGTTCACGAGTGGAACCTGTCACAGCATGCCTTGACACCAACACGCATGGTTCTGGGTCGGACGCCAAACATTTTAGAGGTAGTTCTCACCCCGGCCCCATCTGAGGTCCCTGAGCTAACGATCCTCCAAGTTTTGGGAAATGTGATCACTGTACAGTCTCGTTTTGTGGACAGGCCGCCTCACAATACACGATCAGGGGACACTGTGTCGAAATTTTCGGCACACTGCCTAGCGCAGATTAAGAACGGCTGCAAGCAACATAGACTGGAGTATTCCACAATCCATTGATCTTGATGACGCATGGGAACGTGTATCATCTATGATGGTTTTGCTCATTGAGCAGTTTATTCTATCTGCAGGTGCACTCCACCGTCAAATGACTCCCATGGCTTGATAAGCAAATAAGCTCATTAATGAAACAACAACGGAAACTATGGGACCATTATAAGAGCACAGGACTGACATCAAGCTACACAGAGTACAAAACTGTCAGAAACCTATGCACGCTGAGAAAACGAGACAAACAACTACAATATCTACATGGACTGTCCATGCAATCCAAAACGTTTTGCCTATCTGAAGCGAAGTGTCAAAACGGGTGGTGGAATCCCCACGCTATCCTCCTCTAAAGAAGGTATCGTCCTCTGCGGCAATCATGAAAAAGCAAACCTACTGGCTGCACAACATTCCTCAGTCTACTCAATGGAATCACCACTGCTCAACAAATGTTTGCCTGCACATTACTCCTCTCTGGATCAAGTTGAAATTAACCCCCAGGTTTGCACTAATCTATTTCTTGAACTGGACCCGAACACCTATGCAGGCTCTGATGGATTGCATCCCGCCTTCCTCAGAACGATAGCTGAGTACATCGCCACCCCCCTCTGCCAAGTATTTCGGCACTCCCTTGAAATCGACCACCTACGCACAGACTGGAGAGCAGATATAGTCATACTTTCTGATAAACTGATGAACCATCCGTTAGTTTATTTGATTTGAGGATACCATCTTGTCCAACTAAAAAGGGGGAAACCATCAAGACCCAGCGAACTACCGGTCAACAGACGTGACATTAGTCGTATGTAAAACCATGGAACGAATAGTAAAGCGCGCACTCCAGCTTCACTGTGAAAACCTAAACATCATCTCTCCTACTCAACATGGCTTTCGGAAAACACGTCCATGCATCTCTAACTTACTAATCTCTAGAGGATCATGGGCAGAAGCCATTGAAGCGCGAAACCATGTTGACGTAAAGCCATTGATAACATTGCACATGTACGACTGCTACACAGACTCAGGATTAACATTACAGGAAATCTCTCCTGGATTACCGATTTATTATGAAGTAGGATAATGCGAGTACAAGTTGACCCAAGCCTCTTAGCTCCGGTGCCTAGGACTAGTGGCGTTCTCCAAGGAGCCGTGCTTGGACCAGAGATCTACAAACTGTACATCAACCATCTGCCGACTGCACTTCAAACTGACTGCTTGATCTACGTCGGTGACCTCAAACTATGCTCAACGGTATCCAGCCTTGAGGATGCGGACAGATTATAAGGTGCTGTAGACCAGCTACACGAATCGTCCATTCAGTGGCAACTGCCAGTAAACCGAGATAAATATGCTGTTCTCCCAAGGGCTAGCACTGATCACTACGGTGCATTCCACTGGTGGGTTCCTCCTTTGGAATATCACTCACGAGAGATCACTGGATTATGGTGTCTTTTGACTTTAAAACATCGTAGGATATGTTGAAGAAGGGGGACACTGGAAGGAGACTGATGGGTGCCTTAAGACCATTCGCTCGAATGACTCCTGAGATTTTTCGGCCTTTGTTCACTTCGTACTTCCGTGCAATTTTGGAATATGGCCTAACAGCTATCCATCCGCTTTAAAACTTCTAATGCGTTCTGCTGGAAAAAGTTTAAAGATCTGCTTATAAAACTGTTCTGGGGCATCGTGATCTCCCGTACCCCATTCGACTCCAGCAGCTAAATCAGTACTCCCTGGAGTTCCGCCGTTGCCGGGGTGATCTCTTCTACACTAAGCGCATCCTGCGAGGGGAAGTCGGAAGTGTTACAACAATTATTCTGGCCCAACTATGACTGTTCTACACTAGGTCACACATAGAAGCTGTTTAAGTAAAGAAGACAGGATTCGCATGGACGTCACCCTATCCACTGAGTAGTAAATGATTGGAACGGCCTACCAGAAGAAAGTGCGGTCGCGCCAACCGAGGATAGTTTCAAGCGGCTGCTAGACAACCATTCGCTAAGAACGTGGCAATCCTGCAGCTGTCACTGCAATTGCGACGAACCCTCGAAAAAGTCGTAACATAACGATACGCATCAAACCCAGAATGATATGGAATCGATGGAATTGACATGTGTTTTCCTTTCTGCTCTCTACAACGCAATGAACTCAATTTTTGGCATTTCGGTCAAGTAGTAATTTTGATGAATTTACACTCGGTATTGAACAATCGTCTTTACTAAAAATGCGGCCTTAGGTTACATGCAGCCCGGGGCGGACCGCCCCCCCCCCTGTGCTGCGCCTCTGGCCACAATGCACAAATCAGAGAGGCCAAAGGTCAACTAGCACCCCAACAAGCTGAAAACTGAGAGATCTCCCAGCCAATAGGATTGCTCCACTCCGCGACTAAACACTGGAATATATGTGAGCGCACGCACACTATACCCGACGTACTATCATTGAGGCTTCCCTACGCTACGCTACTTGTTACTCCCTACTCAACAACGCACTGATGATGTCACCACGGTTGTTGGCGAAACGTTTGCAACAAACTTGTCAAGCTCAGCGAACAGTTCGACTGCCACTGTAGCTGTCGAATACGAGTCTGGAGACGGGAATGAATATGATGTTGATGATGATTTCACTAACTACAATTCCGCAGAAGATCACGGCACCTGTGTTAGTCAAAGTTCTGACAATGGAACAATGGTTATATATGGATAAAAAAACTATAGCTTAACAGATCCTTTAGGATGGTCATGGTGAAACTACAAATATGGAAAATTGTCATCAACACCAAGTTTACACCGCTGAACTCACTGCGGTTTGGGCAGTATAAACTGTAAATCCAATGTAAATCCACAAGTAATGACGACAAAAGGGATGTTATTAATAATCGTGCCTCCACCTGGTGAACAGTGACAGTGAGAACCTGCATGAGGGGAGTAGTGATGCCGAGAAACATGGGACAGTATCAGCCGGTTCTGCATCTTCCAATCAAGTTCACGTATCACAAGGTGGTACGTCGTGGACTCCCATAGAGAGCCAAGCAACTACTATCACTAGGATTGCAGCACGATATGTTTTCTAGACAAACCGTGAACAACTTTCAAACTACGAAATTGGTGGAAGCTGTTAAGCGATCGAGTGCTTTTGAGATCATAATTACGTCACAGGTATGTGACATACTCAGGGATGTTCTGAAGTTGAGGCCAAAAGTGTTCTAAGAGTCTGTTGTCAGTGGAACATAAGTGTACCTGAGCTGCGTGCTTCGATTGGGCTACTTTACATCAGAGACTTCATGGGTATGAAGAACATGGCATTAAATATGCTGTGGTGTGATAAGTACGGATTGCCTGTTTTTAGGGAAACAATGGGCACTAACGGATACAATGAAATCATAAGGATCCTTCGTTTTGATATACCAACTACCAGAAGCAACAGACTGCATACCGACAAGTGTGCTTTGATATCTGAATTCTGGCATGCGTCTTTTCACAACTCTCTGGAGTGCCATATGCCTTAAGTCACCCCTTCTGTATAAGAAGCTGTAAGGTCACATGTGTCGACATAACATCTGCAGCAGTACGGTAATACTGCCCAAGGAAAATCCAACCGTGGTGGGAAAAATTCGAAGTAATAGAAGGGAGGTGCCAGCGAGTTTGAAGCAAAGCAGTACAGATTTGTTCAGTACAGCTATTATGAAAAATAGAAAAGGCGAACACTGACATCTTATCAATGAAAGGAGAATAAAAATGTTATGGTTTTCAGTCCCTTACAAACTAACTCTTCCTTTCAAGAATCTGGAAACAATGAGCCTGCGACTGGATAGTGTTACAACTCCACGAAGAATATGGTCGGTGTATTAAACCAAATGTTAAGGACACTCACTGCCAACTCATCATTTTGACGACGACTAGTCCAAGTGTTCTTCAACGTGCTAGATTTAGCAGGCGTTGTTTCTTTGTCTATCTAGAAATACATCATCCCGCCGGTCGTATCTAGTGCCTTTTGCAGGAGAAATCCATGGACGTATACATTAGAAAATGAAAGTGACCACTGGATCTACCCAAACACCTCAGCCCAGTAGGAAAGTCGTGAGGTAAGTAAACTTCATCAGTGACAGATAAGTTAAAGGCAAAAGATCAACGAACAGGTGCTCTGTTAGTGAGAAAATATTTCATGGCTCAATTGGGCAAATTAAAACAGTTATCACCTGTTTCGTGTGCAAATCTGAATAAGTAAGCCCAATTATGTTCAAATTTTTGTAAAGGTAAATTTTAGTACAAATTTATTTTAGGCACACATATTGTATACCCTGGTTTTAGTATATGTAATCAGAAACTTTAGTAAGAAAAACTGTAACAAACAAATAAAGTAATGCCGTAATTTCGACCGGTCTCGTGCATTATTGGTAGGGGGCGGGACTGTCTTTGCAGTAGTGTGCACACTGAATTCCGTGAATCGCTTGAGTTGGGCTCGTCAAGAACGTTGCAATACTTTAGTTCAACTGTAGTTTTATTCTACACGTTTACTGTTTTCAGACATCCCGTAAATCAGTCTAATCCATCCATACTATTTGGAATAGAATTTCTGCTGGTAACATACTTGGATTCAGACCAGAGTAAATGTGAAAAGGGGTGAAAGATTCGGTGCGGGCACACTGCGTTCTCTGGGTGTAACTCACGCATTACCATTGGAAATATTGCTATGTATCATGCCTGCTACAGCATCACTTCCGGTCAGTAGTGAGCAATCTCATAAACACTGGTTTATCCTCCCCATTTCGGTCATCACGTTGCTTTGAGTGCACTGTTCACGATGTAGATCTTTGCTGGTTTCCAAAAGACCTCCACCAATATATTATCCATTGGTGGAACCGAGTACAATGCAGGTTGCATGTTGCCCAACACTGACATTTAGCCAACATCACTGCATGCGTCCTTAGGTTGATGCCTGACTCCTTCGATCAATTATTACTATCTTGAGGTGAACTTCGATCAATTCGGTCAGTGGAACTATACGTGAAACAACATGCAAATTTTGTCCTCTATTAGGTTGCGTATTATTAGCAATCTTTACCTACATGTCTTCGTTATATCTGGTATGGCCTACGGTTTTGTTTGTTTGGTGTGTGGTATAGCACAAGACGACAATCCTCCCGAGAGTGCAATGAGTGATGTTTGGACCACTTGGTCTGCAAGTTTTAAGTCCAACTTGCACTTCTCCGTTGGTGGCTGACCTATGTGACAACCAAATCACAGAAAGACAGTGGGCTACCGTACATTACGGTATTGGTTTACGCTATTACCTTTGCTTCTAATAGCGGATTAATTCCCTAAATATTGCAACTGCTGGCTTAGACCCTACGAAATAGATTTGTTGATCGATATGCTAATGTGACTAATCATTGCTGCTTCGTTTCTGTATTATCCCACTAACATGAAGTATCTGCAGTATAGTTGGTTGCACAGAACATCCACGATATTGCTGCTAATGGAAGCCAAGAAATCGGCACAACAGCATCCATGGCACAGGACAGGATGGAGCGAAGCAAGAGAGAAAACAGCCATCACACTGAAATTCATAAATCCACGTCCAAACAAAAAACACTTAGCAACAGACTACTTAACGGTCGGTTTAAAGACAAACACGGATTCGATACCCATCAGAACACTCGCAACTTTCAAAATAATATCCTGTTTGTATACCATTGCCCAACCTTTTCTCAGTACATTTATTCGAACTCAGAAAGCTCCATGCCTCACAACCGCGGAACCTCACTATGCTTACAGGGACCTGGCTAAACCTTGAGATAAGTTGTTCTGAGATAAACTTGCCCGGTAAGTCACTGCTTCGGTAGGATACAAATGGATGAGGTAGTGGTGTGATTATTTATTGCAAAGCTAACATCTGAAGTTAACTTACTGATCACCGAGAAATCGGCGCGTCTGATTCGCTTTGATGCCGGCTATAGTTGCGGAACAAGGACACATGTCTTGTAACCGTACTTCAGCACCCACTAAACTCTACGTCTTAAATGTACTACAAACTGAGCCATGTTTGTAAGGTGGCACTAAACAACTACTACAGCCACATTCTCATCGCGGGAGATAATCTTGTGCACGACCTGGCAATACCAACAACTGATGGCGCACGTTTTAAAGCTTGTTTGAAAGAGTTGATTTCCAGCCAACCTCTGTACACCCACGGCACCTCTTCCAACAACATTCGGACGGTGGACAGACCGCTGTTACACGATCTTGTGCTCACCAAAGAAAAATTACTTGTCGACAGAGTAGTTACAAGTATACCACTGGGTCGTAGTGACCAGGTTATTCTATTGCTTGACTATATATGCCATGCGGAATATACTGGAGAGCGGCATGATAAAGTGTATACTGGCACGCGTCATCCAAGCATGTCAAGAGGTCAACATGGACCTTCTTAATCGAATACCCCTGAAGTCACCTGCGAACTGTTCACAGTGACTTTGAGCACACAGGTCAAGCACGTGACCAAACAGAAATACTTCTACAGTCGAAGCAAAGCCAACTCATTTCTAAGCAGCAGAACATGCAAACACATGTCCGTGAGGAATTTGGCATGAAGAGCTCCCAGGGAGTACCCCAATGTCGAAATCTGGACCGCATACGTGCGACAACGTAGCTTCGGTGAAAACGTGTTCCACGAGGAAAAGGTGACCCACCAGCAGGAGTTAATGGTGTGGCTCTGTACGAAGCGTGAGCTCTTATACAGGTATGTTAATGGCCATTGTATGGTGCTGCATGGAATCTCAGCACTGGTTACAACTGACGGGTTTATGCGATCAGAGATGGAAGCGGCCGATTTCTTGCGGTTGCAATATTCCTATGTTTCCTAGAGTGACCAGCCTAAATATTCCCCTCATTTCTGTTACTTCGTCGCCAGGTTCATGGAATATCACGTTCACTGCGGAAGCTGTGTTGAAGAAGTTCATATTCCTGCGTATCCACACTTCTCCTGGAGTTGTTAATAGTAAACCGAATGTTCTGCAGGCAGCAGCTCGTGATCTAGAAGAACTACTGACCGTTTGATATCAGCGCTGTTCAGAGGATAATCAAAGTATACGAATATGAAAGCGAGGGGTGATCACTCCTATATCTATGAGGGAGGAAGTCGCACTGACCCTGTCAATTATCATCCGATTACGCTGTTTCCCATGCTTTCCAAACTTATGGGAACAGTCACCGTCAAAAGTTTGATATAGTGGCTATAAAACTGCAGCTTAATTGCCTCGGAGCCAAGTGACTTCCACCAAAACACTCACGTGCTACTAACCTGTTAATTGAACGCAACATCTGGACCGAAGCAATTGATGGTGAAGCGTTTGATTGCTTAGGCCACCAAATTCGCCTCTGTGAACTTTAGGACTATGGTATTGGTGATGCATTTCAGGGGTATGTAGGCAATTTCCTGGATGAATGTTATTTGGACGTGAGATTTAGAAAGTATCCCTCCAACACAATTGAGGTTGAGTGCGGTGTACTCCAAGACTGGGTGCTAGGGTCTCGCCTATTCTTGGACTGTATAAAGAATCGAGTGCGAACAGATGCTTTATAATTTTATTCTTCGCAAAATGAAACGAATGGCTTGCCAGCGATCAGATCAGAAGACCACCAAGGGCTCCATCGCTATCGTGACACGACTTCGAGCTGATCAATGCAGAATATCTTACCGTTCCATATAAAAAAGTGTAGACTAGTTCAACTATAGACATGACAACATGTCAAGGCTTGGGGCGCGCATATTGCAAAACATTCCCTAGGCGCTCTACCTTAGTGTCCTCATACAGTCTAAGGAAGCTACGAAAGTGGCAACCAGATGGGCATTTGGGAGTTTTGACTTATCAAGCACCCCCCTTTGATGAGCAGTTCTTACGTGCGCCCTCGCGTTGAATACGCTGCATCACTTTGCAGAATTGGATGAAGCGTGACGTGATGGTACTAGAGACACCACAATACAGGGCAACGAAGAACATTAAAGGCTTACGCAGTCTGTCTTAGCAGCAAATGTTTGTTAATGGGATTTTTCAGCGGAAGCTATCGAAGGTTGCACTGCCACCTTAGTTTAGTTAACCAAATATTGAAAGTCCCTAATCTCGTATGCCGTCACTTGCTGAAACTTATCCCTGACACCAAGGTCAAATGTAACTGCTTGAAACTGAGCCAAAAATACAGTTGCCTAGAATGTCGACAGAATAATTTTGCTCATCGGCTTTGCTAACCTATGAACTCCCTCTCGAACTTAGTTGTCTCCGTCTCTAATTTGGAATTTTTCAAGTGTTTGGATAGTTCTCTTATCTACCAGCACTTCGTTACCCAATCTGTACTACTGTGGAATGTCCTTAGCTTACCAAATTTATTTGCCACATGAACACAAGGAATAGGCACGTGAGTGAGCGGTTTTGTCCTCTCGCACACAATATCTCAAATACTGCTGCGCCCCGTAGTGTCCCGCATGCTTGTATTCAATTCTAATTTTGCACTATCGTTATTGAATAACCCAGTTAACTCGGTGGATTCTTGAACAGATGACAGGCATATCTTTTAGTCGTATAGTTTTTACCCGAATCATCCTATGGGACTTGTCAAGCACCAGCATTTTAACCTTTGATAACTCACTGCCCATCATTCAGTGACATTAGTAGCGTCCAGTTTGATCCCTTCTGGAAATATGGCAGAATTACCGGTGCGACCTACTTTCAAAGGTAAATTTATTTCATTAAAGCACGACTTTACTGGATACCTATTTGGGATTCATTTTCCAGTTAAGAACATCGCCCTAAGATGAAGTCACAGCCAAGTTTTCAGGTTTTTACAAGCAACTGTAAGAATTGTACGGAATGCCTGCTCCACTTCCTTTAAAGTCAGGTAGATATGTCATGAGGCATACATGCTGCACAAAACAGCAATTTACAATAAAAAGCGAAAGGTTTGCTATTGACTGATGAAATATTCTGGTGCAAGGGGCTACCCACTGCGTTAACATGCTAATGCGAAAGTGCATAATCAAGGAAATCTTGCCTTGCTAATGGCGCAGGATACCTTAGCGTCCTGAGTCAGGCTTCTTCCAGAGCATTCTTAATGTCCCAAAACTCGTGTGTCCAGCTAAAGCCAGTTTTCCATTTATCCTGTAGCTTCTCGTGGTTTACCAGCTGAAACGAGCAATTCGGTGAGGTAAATGCTGTCTCTGCGAGTGGCTTGATGATAATTGATGATTTCCAGGGTACCTTCGATGTAGGCAATAGCAAAGGGTTTTCAAAACATTTCAGACGCAGGAAACGGCCGAGGAGGGGATGAGAAATTAATGTAGCACTTGAATAATGCTATCGTACTCACATTATAGTGATAGACTTTAAGAGCTCCACTTTGTGCACTAGTCAGTGGAACATAATAAGCCATGCGAGAACAGCCAAAAAAGGTGCATCATCAAGGTTACGGTTATTCTTTTTGGATAATGTTAGGTGGTTTTGGCTTGTCGGTGACAGCACTTTCAAGGAAAGGAAATCGTTATCAATATACTTGCCTGAGACCCAGCACTGTGACCTCAGCAATCGTGTGGCGTTGACCATTTGAGATGATGTGAATCGATGAAAGCGACTAGTCCAGTGTATTCTTCATGCCTTTCTAGCTAAATATTTGCGTGAAGTTTCTTTCTAATGTAGTCGATGGTATCCCAGCGTTGCGGATTTTTCGTTCACACATTTCCCGTATTTGCATAAATAAAAGATGGGGAAATTATGAAGAACCGCTGTTTTCCTTATTAATTCTGACGAGACATCAGTAATATCCGATATGAGTTAACCGTTCCACTAAGCAGTTTTATTGGAACTAGGGTCTAATATTCCTAGGGGGCGAATGGCCAAATGCTACTTTCTGACTTGAATGCAAAACGTTCAATAATTCGTGCTTCTCTGCTGTGATTGTGATACATAGACGGACAGTTTTCGAAACACCAAGCATGTAAGCATTGGTAGAACTGATGTTGTAAAAACAAATGTAGAGGGCTCGAATGGATTTCATAGAATCTAGACCCCAATAGAACAGTGGAAGTATGGTTTACTACGGTTAAACGGTTAAAGCTTAGCAGGTCCCGTAGGATGGTCGTGGTTAAACTTCAAAATATAGAAAATTTGTTACAAAATTGGGTGTACACCGGTGAGGTCACTGAGGAATGCGTAGTATAGGTTATAAATTCAAGTTAACTCCATTAGCAATGATGGCAGATGGGATGTTAGTAAAAATCGTGTCTCCTCCTGGAGCTTGCCAATCTTTGGTAAAGCAATAGAAGGAGCCCGAGCATTTTAGGTTTTGACTGGATCATCTGTTCCATCGGTTCGGTGAGAGTCACGACCATGGCTTTTCGTTCCTGGTTGTCGACAGTAACTCAGGTGACCAAGGTGCCCTGACTTATTCTCAGTGCAGCCCATATAGATTGGTTCATTCACGTGCCACCTTCATTTGGACAACTGTCTACCCAAATTGTTTACGTGCCCTAGCTCGATCGCTGGTTAAATTTAGCAGACAGTTACTCGAGTTTACCTTTGTCCTTGGAGCGGCGGTAATGGGCACCTCCGTGGAGATTGCGTCGTAGCATATTAATTCCGGCTATTTGATCGCCCTGGTTACCGGGAGACTGACATGACCCACATTTGTAAACGCTGTTTGTCCAGGAAGTTCGCAGTGTTGAGAACCTCGGGAAACGACCCGACGAGTGTGTAACAACATTCCAAGTGTAAGTTTACCTACTACCTTTAGTTAGCGATAAATTCTGGCTTGCACAGAGAGAACCTTCAAAGTAGGCAGCACACGAAGCAATTACAACACTTTTGTGCGAACCAGCACGGCACAGCATTACGGTAAATAGGTTTTGAAAAAGACAAAATTTTGTTTTCTTTCGCATTTTACAAATACAACTGGGTTAATGGCAATTAAACTCGTCTACAATCAACACCATGGCCTGCTTTCCACATGAAACGGCGGACACGTTCTGACATCTACGCGTGTCCTTTCAGACACGTGTCTGATGTCGAGTGCAAACGTTTTCGCCAGTCTTGCTTACTCAAGCCGATATAACTGCGTAATGATCCAATTGGGCAATTGAAGCCATAGTTTTACAAGCAATGTGATCCGAATTTTATCATAGCTCCTACAATTTTGAGCTCAATGAGCTCTATTTCAACGCTTTTACCAGCGGCTGCATCGTCCCTGGTGGTATAAATTATTAAAACACTTGAGTCTGACTGTCAAGTAGTCCCGGCTAAGCGATCTAACCCATTTGCAGGCTGCTGTCAGACTTTCCCAAGTGGTTATTATCAACTAATATCGTGAAGCCGAAAATTCAGTTTGTTTTGGAGTAGAACTCATGTCGTATGCACACGGACCAGCCAGGGATAGTAACCGGTTCTCAGACCACCGAACCTCACTCCTGAAGCGCATACTTTGCTGATATAACCGGTAAATAGTTCGATCAGTATAGACAAAATGGCCTAGGAAACTATTTTATTCGTTTCCATGATAAATTATTCCGGTTCAATGTGGCTTTTGAATCCGTAGGTACCCTTTTTCAACAACTCAAATTGGCGGAGCTATTGTGCATGCATATGAAGTGTGTAATTAATACATACACCAGAAATAACATGGAATCTTGGTAGCCCCAGTTGATAGTTGATGTATTTATTTTCTTGCTCAGCTGAACAGTTTAGTTACAGCTAGGATGATCACCTCAGCGAACAAAGCAGCACTTAACATATAGCCTGATGAAATATGCAAACCATATTTTGCTTAAAAAGGGTAACATGCACAATAACTGAGGAGACCATCATTTCGGACCTTGCTGCTATCATCAGTTCTCGAACGGGACCAGATCATTTGCAAGATTTCTAAAGCCCATTAATGCACTCAACAGCATTATTAATCCGGTTTTCTTCACAACGGATATGACTTGAAACGGTGTATTGAAGTGACTTGAAGGCTGGTGCGTCTACGCCAACCTTGTACGCAACTTAGTTAGTTGCCAACTTACTCTAAAAACTCCACCGACAATAGTTAATCGTCCCATTATGAGAAGCGTGCTTGTTCGTGTTCGTTAGCTTTGAAGAACATGCGAGTCCGCTTCGGTCACGTCATCAGGATGCGCGCGTGTTCACAAAGTAGTGATGGTGGTGGCAGTGATAAGTTGTAGCGTTGCGTGGCCGAAATTTGTTATTTCAATCCTGAGGAAATTCGGCCAAGAATAGGGTACTACAGGGACGCAGTGTGAGAATTATTATTATTGAACGTGCTAAAATTTCATCCCACTATGCAAAGCAAGCTAAGCATGCAGCGATAGGCTTGAAAATAAAACATTCGTTCTTTGGCCGAATATGCAGTAACTTAGTTTTCACCCTCCTGTACAGTAAGTAGCCGTTAATTTAAGGACATGACTATACACTTGAAATGGTCTAAGAGAATAAGGTCAGCATTCCTTATTTCCCGAGTTCTATTTAGTGGAACAACATAACACTCCTGAATGCTATTAGCATGGAGTTTTACTTTGGTCTATCCCACTCTTAGAGCCAATTGATGTGTAGTTGGCCTCGGTTACACCTTGGTCCCCTTCACAATAACGCTTACTATGAAACGACCTACTGTCCTTCTTTGTACATGGTATGTAAACTTTAAAATGCAGGTGATTGAAGTGCCATGCCGTGCTTGGATGTTACATCAACCAAACGGCCGTGTGGAATTATATCCCTCTTCTTCATTATGGAACATAACCTTAGCGCACACGGTACTATTAACATGAAGGTCTCCATTGGCGAGAATTGTAACTTCAGACCAATTATCATATTCTCTACACCTGTTATGTCACTATGTCCTTGCTCGGACATTAGTAACGATGACAACTAAACTTCAACAAGCTTATAGTTTACAAAGTAAACACATGTAGTGAGTCCATTTAATGTTTCTTACGGAACTAGCTGTATTTCAATCCAAAAGTTATACATCAGCTTTACTTGTCCGAGTGGATTACGGCATACTGTTACCACCATCATTGTCATGAAACATCAAACATCCTGTGTGGATCGGACTCTACGAAGGAACGACAAACTTGAAATTTCCATCTGGTCCCCTTTCTCCTTGCAGTGATAGGAGTTTGCACATCGCCTTTAGTGACCCATTGTTGCCATATTTTCACTTCGCAGGGGCTGCAGTCAAGCCAAATACAGCGCTGCAGATAACTCAATCAGATTACGTATTTGCATTAAAATTGAGTCAATTACTTGATTCGCTCACAACGCAAGCAATTCGCCATCAGTATAGCATACAGGTTCTTAGTTCGGCCAAGAAGCGTAGCCATTTTTAATGCGTGTTTTTCAGTCTGCTCCCACATAAGCATTAAAATTAAACGTTTAGTAAGCCCTTACATACTACGTTTGGAAGTTAGGATTAGAGACGTGCTCCGTTATCCTGCCTAACCAGCGAAGCTAAGTGCGGTTGCAGTGTCCAGATCCGATAGGTTTGGGAATGCTCATTTGACGATTGCTTGCAAGCCTCCATGAACTCATAGTTTCTCCATCGATTCCAAGTATATTCCACGCTTTTGATTCATAATCCGGTTATCTCTGAATACCGGTGGATCACACCTTATATGGGGCATTCTCTAAACAACTGTTCTGGCTGATCGTGTTGACGAAATAAAAACACTACTCCTTTCCGTTGCATACGTCAGACGAAACAGATATGTGTTCTTCAAATTCGCGTATTTTATGAAGGAAACAAACTATTAAGAACTTGAACTTCATTCCAACTTTTGGGTTCAGTTCACTTAAGTAGATGAAATGCTCTGGCAGTTATTTTTCAACCAGGGTATGTTTCGGGTGCTTCGTTTTAGGTCCATCAACGCCTCGGAGCACTTTATCAACTTCTGGCTCAACGATCTGATCAAGCAGGAATATTCCCCACATTCCTCCCTTCATTCCGAACCCATCTGAGCTAGAACTATTCTTCTAACAACGCATTCAAATTCCTGTATGTATCTAGAGGGAGTTTGCTACTCAGCGTGTCAGAACCAGTGGTAAACACAAAACTTGCAATGCCAGCTGGCTTGTGAGTACCCGAAGTGGGGATGTTTTCTGACTCGGACACTTCAAACAATGCAGTCCACGATCGGTTAAGCTTTGTAGGACCTTTTCGGTTAATAGCAGCTGAAGTTAAGGGTGCAACCCGGTAAGTTGTTGCTGAGACCGTTGAACGCTTTGCTCACTAAGCCACATGGGTCTACGAGATTTGCCTCAATGGTATCAAAAAATAGATTACTCACTTAAATACAAACCCACACCGGGTAATCCACAGGGCAACGATGAATTCCCGACGGCTACGATAAACATTGCTGGCTAAACTTAGGGGTCTATTAATAAGATTTATCTCCAAGCTGCAATCAGATTGTCAATATTTGAGTTGTCAGACTAACAGCCTAACGGCTTCGCAGGTAAGCAACTAAACGAAATTCTTCATAGCGCTAATGATTGATTATTCCGTGGCGATTGTTTTGATGCACGTTATCAGTGGGAGCACTACAAAATTTTCATGAAAATTTGTTCAAAAGTGTTTTGCGTTTTTTGCAGTGAATGTGTCCCCAACTTTTCGTACCTATGAATAGCGAGAAGAGGCACAGATTTTGTAAAAACATGCCCTCTTGGTAAACATTTTCTGTGAAAATCAGTCAAATCCTTATGTCACAAAGCCATTGTTTCAATTAAACAAGCCCTGTTTATGCACAATTCGCTGCACTGCCCAGGCACCTAGCAGACAATCACGAACTTGCCGGTTTATACATAGATTGGACACGTCCTTTCCGATACGCTCAATTGAGGAAGGGACCGGTTATGGATCAATTATTCACTAGCGAGTACACTGAAGGGTGGCGTTTCATTCATATGTCACATTCATAAAAGAGAAGGCAGCTAGTGACACGACGCGTATCTGACTCGCGGAACAGCCTAAATTCATATTTTGCTTTCGTGGAAACAGCAGAATTTGGTGGGGTTCAAAAAGTGACATGCGCGTTGGGTCCCAGCTGCGTCAGGAACGCTAGTCGAACCACCGGAAGATAGAACAAATGCAGTCAACCAGAACACGCTGAGTCTGAAAATTCCAATATGTTCCTAAGTGTGCTTTAATAAAATGTCTGGGAAGCACATAAGGTGCCGCACAAATGACTGATCGTTCCAACCGGAAGTTCTACTACACATTCAGGATTATCTTTTACCTCTTTAAAGCGGTGTCATTTGTGGTAAATGTCGTTCATCTCAGACTACGACAATGTTTGATCTCAGTGTCGACTTTCCCCATACAACCTTACCATGTCCGGTGCATACATATTGCAATGCACATCAATTCGTAATATAAGCAGCGTGATTCCCATATATCAGACTGTTTGGTATATGCAACGTTCCTCCTCACTCCCTGAGTTCCGGCTTTCGCTGTACAAAGCATAGGTACTGCCCAAAATTTCATATATTATTATTTACTACATAACCAGTATGCATTTGGCAGTTCCACAACACGGCAAACAGCAAAAAACGGGCAGACGGGTAGTCATTGGAACGGTTAGGAAAGTTTTGGTGGTTTATGCGTTATATGGGCAGAGAACTTCCCGGTTGCAGAGGTCGAGGAAAAGGATTGACTTAAAGGACCCCATCCAGACTTTTTGGTCATAAAGACCTTACCCGCAAGGCAGCTTGGCGATTCACGAAGGTCTCTGACAGCCGGGTCGCTCATTCGTGCTATTTGCGTTTGATAGCAGTCCACAAGTATATATATATATATATTTATATTTATATATATATATATACAAGCTGATTACAGATAATAAGCCATCGGAACCATGGCGCAATAAAAGAGGAAAATGTTGTACAATATGAAAAAGAAAGATTATTTTTCAGTTTTACACACGCCGTTTTGGGATTTTCTTTTGTGTTTTAAAGTTTTATCTTCGATGCGGCGTAAGCTAATAGGTGACACAGTTTAACAGCACTGGCTCTACTGATGCCGGTTGTGCGACATAGCCTCCAACGTTTATAGCCACTGGCAGTCCGAATCACGTGGTCCCCATCCTGGAACGCGGACCCATCCGATGGATGCTAAGCTTGAAGTTGCATTCTTCACGCGCTTTCTCTGCGTCATTCGTTGTCCACCGCGGCACTTTTTCAACCGCTTCCGGCGAGCGCAAGTAACGCTCCATGGGGAAGGCCATAGGTCGGCATGCGCAATACCTGACCGAGCCAACACATGCGGTGGAGGAGAATAACCGTTTGGAGGCATGATCAGTTCACTCCAAAAACTCGCACTAGGACTTCTGTTTTCCTCACATGATAGTGCCACCACCCGCAAGCGATCCTACGCAGACATTAATTATCGAAAACTGACAATCGTCTTCTGAGTCAGTCGGTCAGGTCTCACAACCGTACAAGATGACCGCACGGACAGAGGCAAGGTATTCTTTGCCCTTGAGTTTGAGACTGACATGGCGACGGCACCACAAGTATCACAGTCTGAGAAATGCAAGGCGAGCCTTTGCGATCCATTGTAGGACCTCCCCAATATAGCGGCCAGCTGTGATGTAACTCCCTAGATAATTAAAGCAGTGGACTTTTCCCAGGACGTTACAGCAATGGTAAGGCCAGACACAGGCATCTGTCAATCCTGGAGTGGTACTTTGCATTTGCCTGGCGTGAACCACGGGCCATACTTAGATGCCTCCATGGTCAAGTGGTTTAAGGCGCTTTGGACAGCTTGTACATCGTCCCCGAACACAGCGATATCATCGGCGTAGTCCATGTCCGCGACTTTATCACCTTGGATAAGCTTAATCCACAGTCTTGAGGGCTTCCAATGTTCGTTGGACGACATTAGTAATGGTAACATTGAAGAGGAAAGTTAATTAGGGCAACCTTGACGCACGCCTCCGGTGATAGCAAATGAAGTGGAAAGTTGCCGTAAGTCTTGACTTTGCCCGAAGTTTGACTGTCGACGGCTTTCAAGATGGTTACAAGATTTTCCGACACACGTTTGCTTAGTAGATAGTTCCACAACACAGATCTGTCTACTGAGTCAAAAGCGGCTCGGATGTACAAAACATTACGATTGTTGGACCTTCGGTGGACGTGACATATTTCAAGCGGTTGGCAAAGTGCGAAGATGTGGTCAACGCAACGACGAGCTGGACGGAAATCCGCTTGTTCCTCTCGGTAAACGCCTTCTCTAGTCGCTGAGAGCATGCGAAATAGAGCAGACAAGAAAATTTTGGAGGCAACAGAGATCAATGAAATTTCGCGGTAATTGTTCTCATCCTCGTGGAAGCCTTTTTGTGTATGGAGACAATGACCGTTTCTCCTCATGTAATTAGAACTTTCTCATCAGTCCAAGTTCTCCTGAAGAGTAACACCGTTTCGTTGACAAGTACATTCCCGACATTTCTGAATAGAACCGGGAGTAGGCTGTCAGGACTGGGGGGCTTTATGATGCTTCAAAGATTGGATTGCGCTTCGGATCACCGTTTCGGTAGGAGTGTCTGTGGCGGCAGGCCAAACACCATCCGAGAGAAACGGAGGTGTCGCAGTGGGCTGTGCTGAGCAATTACAATGGAAAGCGAAGTGCTATGCCCAGCGGCCCAAGCGCCTGGCAGGCTGGTGATTGTCTTACCGTCTGACTCGCAAATTGTCTGACTGACAGCATGTGAATTGCAACCAGTGACCTTGTTGAGGTAAAACAAACAGCTGAAGTTTCCAGCCGATGCAGAGGCCTCCATTTCAGCAGCTCGTTTTGACCACCAGGATTCACTGTCAGAGTAAAGTCTAGACTTTAGCTTTTGACAGATAGACAGACGACATTCATTGTGCTCCGCACCGGCGGGTACAGCCGGTCGACGATCTAGCAGTTCCGAAGATCTTACCGAAATCCAGCTTCTGGTTGTGCAGCGAGTGATTCCGCAGCTGAACAAGCCAGCGGGCAGCATTGATTTACAAATTTGACCCTTGTTGATTAACGTCCAACGCATGGTATAGAGCGAGATTATTGCGAATCTACTGTTTATACTGCGTTTTCACCGTTGAGTCCTCCAAATTCTGAGTGCTGAGTCGGGTTTGCTTGACCCTGGGTGAACCGCCGAAACGCCTGCAAATTATCACACACAAAAATGCATGATCGGTGTCAACACAAATTGACCAAAATGATCGACAACAACATCATACCCGTGCAGTTCATCGAGGTGGCGTTCACACGGCAGCAGTCGACTAATACTTGAGCTTAAGTCTCCAGCCATAACAACGATGTCTATTTTAGGCGCCCTTAGGGGCAGCTCATGAATATGTTGATAGAATTGATCCTTTACTACATCCGAACTGTAATCAGTGGACGAGTAGGCGGAGATCACGAAACGAACACGCTTGTCTGCGCGATGTCTGCTAAACTTACAAGAACCAGAGAACCTCACAGCAACTAGGCGACTGTTGACTGGAGTCTAATCAAAGAGGTTGGCGTACGCTCTAGCACTGAGGGCGATTCAAACACCAGCTTGCCCAGCTGCGAAGGACTCAGCGTCACCAGAAAGGTGAAGATAAAAGCGGGTGTGTGGTTGAATTGTTGACGACAGCTGAGAGACTGCGTTGGAACCCTGCAGTCGAGTTTCGCTCAGACAGTAGACATCAATTTTAAGGGTCTCCAAGTTGCGTGCAAGTCCCGCTTTTGTCAGGTCTGCAATACTGTGCGCAGGTTGATGGGTGCCAGTTTGAACTGCATTCTGGTTTGAAGTGGCGAAAATGACAGACCTCGGGGATGGTAGCTCTCTGTCGGGAAATTTGTGTTTGAGTTGACGAGTGGGGAGAGAACAACTTCATCCGGCGGTGGAAGAGTTGTTCATAGTTAAAGAATCATGTAAATGAGGATGAGTGCTGCTGCTGCAAAGTTAGCGTAGTCGTAGGACAGTGGAGAATAAGAGCGAGGGAGGTCGTAGTCGTGCGTACCCATGGTTCATCAGTAGGCGAAATACTATCCGGTTACACAGGCCGAGGTAGGTGGGTTATCTTAGGGGACCACGGACCCGAGCCTTTGGCCGATAGGCCTAACCCACAAGGCAGCAGGGCGGAATAAGCGTTTCGTACCGGTTGGGAGCCAGTGACTAAAGATTCATTTCATACGTCTGTCAGATGACGAAAGCCATGCCATGGGCTTAACATTCCCGAAATCAAAGACAGAATGTAATGCTCGGATTGCTTGCCGGTATACAATGTCTCCGAGGAGACAATCGGTAGTGACTTTGTTTATTGACAAGTCACATCCGCCACGTCACAGTGTTGTTAAATGGACATATGTGGCTTTTTATAGGGAGAACACTTGCCAGAAATAAACCCACTACGTTCTGGAACACTACCGCCGAACCTTTCGCCTGAACGGGAAATACCTGAACCACAAAGCTGGCACCACGAGGAGGTCCTTCGGCAGGCTAGCCATTCCACAAGAACGGCATTCTCCAATCCGCAACATGGGGATTCGCCAGATAGCGTAGAGCTCCGCCAAGTGCTCAAAATTGCAAATTGCTCAAAAGTATGCAAAAAACATGCAGGAGTAGGAAAAAGGCCGTTGACTTAATTTAACTCGCCCTTATCAAAAGAATAATTTGATTCTGCTAGAATCTGGTTTACACCGAACATATCATTGTCAATGGACTGCATCAAAAACGGTGGCGGAAAGCAACCTTAAACCCGTTTTCAGTTAAGTATTATGCATATCATTGCCCACACCACAGGCGTAAATCTGCGCATGTCACAGATTTGTAGGCATTCCATAGCTGACGTAAGTTGCAACTCACGATTGAAATGGCACTAACAATAAGGGGAAAAAACCGTTTTTCCCTACAAACTTTGAGACTAACTGCCCCAATGCCTCATGAAGTGCGGTGAATTGCATGATCTTAGTATTGCGCTCAAGAAATAGCTTACCGATATCACAGTTTAGAGAAACCATGTTCAGAAATAATTCCGGCAACGTGTAAGATCAAACTGAGTATCTATCGCATCTCTGTTACTACGTGTAAAAGGGTGTTTCTTCAACATAAAGGTGGTAGAACAATCATAACTGCAAGTTTTGTGGAAAAAGTGTAAATGAATTCCACAGTAACTCACGGTTATTAACTGGATAAAATCTAAAACAATCTCAGTATTGTTTATTTTTTCGTATCATCCGGATCTTTGGCATCCTTCCGTCCCCGGAAAACAAGAGGAAAGCGGTCGACGGATGTTCATACGCTATACCACTCACCTTATTTGATGTGAGTACATCCTGTCAGTTTGGGTAATATCGGGCTGGAATAGTACGAAAGACACTCATATTTACTCTGTCTTGGTAGCTCATTGAACCACTGGTGTTGCATTGCTGGATAAGCTGGTGTCATCAAAAGTGAAGCCATCACTAGATGTATTCAAATTTAAGCCACCGAAGTAATCGAAGTGCTTGTGCCAGTACCGTTCCTGCAAAACAGGTTTGGAGTAGCAGCCGTTTCTTCATAGTCCTGCATGCATGGTTTTATGCGAACAATGCAGTACGCACGTGATGTCATAAGGCCTGAATGATGCAGACTAAAGAAATATGTAGAATTGTCAAGGTATAAGAGCCACAAGATGATTTCGGAGGTGATTTAATGAAGCCATGTTTCCTCGGATAAGTAGCCGTTGGTTTACATTCCGTTTTCAGCTAGAATATGCCGATAATTTTGATTGGAATAGGATGAAAGACTTTCATTGCTGATCAACTCTAAACGGCAACTAATGAAAGTGGACCTATTTCAGTCCGTACATGAAGAGTTAACTACTACTATTCCCTAAAAAAATTAATTTGGGATACCAACTGAAGTTAACAGAGTTAGACTATGATGTGACGCGTACAAATAGTTACATGCATGCGAAATCTACCTAGTGAACTGATCTCTCCCGAATTCTATATTGCATCACATCACCTGTGAAACAATACTGTGTGACACTCGGTGCCTTCCAATGCGAGAACAGCCTCTCGCGACCTTTAGCAATAAAGAATTTGTTCATTTATTTAAATATTTTTAACCATACTATGGCACTTTGGTCGGCTTGTGATAAAGTGTCGACAGTGAAGACTAGAATGTTAAATATTGTGGAAACTGAACCAGCTTGGTCACCTGCTTGCACCCATACAGTCTCGTGCGAACTGCGCGGACATCTTAGTGCCCATAAGCCCTGAGATGTTTTCACCTCGTTTGCTGCCCTTGTGCTCGAACTGGTTGGAATTTATGTGTTAGCGAATTTCAGTCGGATTCTTCTGTTACAAACAGGGATGCAAAAACGCAAAAAGAGGCAAATTCAGTTTCCCGCTTAAAGATCGGGATGTAATGTGGGGACTATAAATTCACAAAGTTATCCACTGTACTTCCTTGTTTTGGTATACGAGTCACTTAGCTTACTTGATGCAATATTGGCGAAGGATTTACTATACAGATGGAGGGAAAATTTAGCCGTTACGGTTAAAATACCGCAAGAGAGATCATCTGTTCAAGCCAGCTCTGTGCATACTTGTCCAATTCGGATGTAGGCAGGTTAGTTCAGCTTAAACCAACAACACTAAAAGTTATGCAAGGAGGCTATTTACAAATGCTTAGAGTGGTATTGCTTGCATGTTACCTAAAATTGTACTACTGTGCCTTCCTTCAGAAAGGCTATAGGGGCTATTGCAGCCGCTGCTGTCTTCTTATCGCTGTTCAGATATGCGCTATACCATTAGCGTCGTTCAGGAAGCGACATTCTTGAATTGCAACGTAATTGGAGACAGCTGTATGGCCGAAATCAGCAGGCATGTTTGTTGACACCCTGCCTATTGTATCTACTTGATTGTTGTATGTGGTAAAATGTCCTAATGTGGTTAAGTAACGATAGGTTAAGTCCACATTTTTTTACATATATATGCCGTATCGTTTTATGTAAATAAGTGTAATACCACTTAAGTACTAGCTGCGGATTGCTCATTATCCCTAGGCATGTTACGCAGAAACTAACAATATAAGTAGCATTACGCATACCGTAACAATACGAACACTTCTTTCCAGTTAGGTGAGTGCAAAGTGTAACTACCACAGAATCGTGTGCGTTACTTTTCCTAAAGGCATGTAGGATAAATGGTAGTATCCAATTATTTATATATTTTTAAATCCAATGGTTTAGTTTGCGCAAATCCCTTTGCATGCTTTTGTTTGACTATACTAACGGAAATGCACACGAACAAAATGTTTGAAGCCGAGTTAAACCCAGCGCCGAGTTGGCAGATACTAATTGAAGTCAAAGATGAGCACTGCATACACCACTGAACACGATACTGATTACTAGGTCTTCCTCAATCCCTTTAATACTGCTAAAGGAGAACAGGATTATCTCATCGATCGCCGAACCGGTTAGCTCAGGTTGAATGACCTAGAGGAATTTTTGGTGAATGGGACGTTCTTATGAAAGTTATCTCGAGTATATGCCGTTTATCAAAGGTGCGAGAGTAGCAAACACTAAAATTCGGCCTCCTATTTTGTTTACGCCATGTAGTAACGGCTGTTCAGATCCGATTTGTTCTCGGTGGAAATAAATCCCTGGCTTACTTACGTGTTTACCACAAACTATTCATGAAGCAAGTACGCTATCCTCAAGTGGATCGATACTAAGGCTGTTCATGGCAATAAATATGCGACTGTTTTCATGCGTAGTTATTCACTTTCTTTCCAGTTTTCGATATGGTGGGCTGACCTAGTGGCTTCAACTTCTGCCTCGCATGAAAAGCCTTGCCTTCAACCTAACGCAGTGGCCACTCCGATGGTTCATCCAAGTGTGCTACTCGAGCAACTAATTAATTGCACCCGATCTTCTTTAATGTTATGAAGCTATTGACAGTTACTTCAACTAACCACGTAACCAAGCTAGAATGGCATGGTTACATCCTGTAACTCATCGAAGATGATCAGGGCTGTTTTGTCGTTTACTACACATTATTTCAGCTGGAGCTTCTTGAATCCAGGCATGAGAAAGATGATGCACTGGGGGGAAATATGAAACGAGTTGGATCAAAGCCGGTTGCCTGCACACCACTATGGCCCTTTAACAAGTTCGGACAGGAATCTGTACTTTTAATGAGTTTAGATTCATGTAGCTGAGATGCGGATCTTGTTCAGTTTCCGACTAACCACGTTTATGATTGCGCGTGTTTAGTTCATTCGTAGTCTTCCAATCCCAACGTAATTTATCTGCTCCCCAGCAACAACTTCTACTCTTGAGTAGTAGAGAGTGGAACTCGTTTTTGCGGTATGTACTACGTGCTCAACAAGTATGCGTAGCATGAGCACACTTACTGCTTATCGTCAAGCGGAAGGGAAATGCAGGCCATGTTACCTTGCGCACCTTTCCATAGCTCCACTTGACGACCATCCATCGTACACTCAACAAGGAAGAGAAAATGTCTCAGCTGAAGCGCTTTTATGAGTGATCGATTGTTGGCAGGCAAGGCGGTCGATAAACAGGAAGGCCTGAGCGATTTGAGGTGGCCGTTTCCTATCCGTCATGCACTGTGGTGCTCACGCTTAGCACCTGCTACACAATTTGTATTAATTAGAGGATAGAGCATGCAGTAGTGGGAGAATTAGAATGTTCACACGTTGCTCCACAGCTCGTATTATCTCCTTCAGATTTTTGCATGGTAAGCACAGTTTGCTGCATAACAAATGTATGAGGGCGGAATTCTTCTAGGTAGCCAAAATTCAGACTATGGTGGTGACTATCCTATTTAGCCAAGAGTTCTGTTTGAAGAAACTTTTTGACATAACTGGGACAGAATGCGATGCAAATTGAAGCCGAGTCTATCTTCACAAGCCAAAACGATTAGTTATGCCAGACAACAAATTGCACTATACTATGTATCAGTAAGCCGGTTGCTAACAGAGCAGTTAATTTGGATCGCACACATATCCTGATTATTATTATATTTAAACTCGCATTACTCTTTTTGAAGAATAGCTGTTTGATGAGGCACTGACACATACATCCCAAGATATAACCCCTTTTGTAAGAGCGCCAATACCTACACTTCACTAGCTTCTCACCGATGGCACAAAAGCGCGCGCTGGTAAAATCATTATTCCCTCGGGCCAGAGGTATCTACTCCAACAACTGCCTGCCTGGGGTGTTTGACCTGATCATTAAAACGCTTATGGATTCTGGCTATCCAGAACGATTCATAGACAAACATATCCGGGTTAGACCGCCCAAAGAAATGGTGTTGACAGCCGCAAGGAAAAGGTGTACATCAAGCTACCATTCAAGGGTAACTGCGCAGCTAGAAGGACAACCAAACGCATTGTCTCGACCATTCAGTGTACCTAATAGGCTGCGGAAGTGGTAATTATCAACAGAACCCGAAACCTGCTGTTACCTTCAGTAAAGGAAGATGAATGCGTCGGTGCCATATCACATTGTGTTTACCAATCCGTGTGTGACTGCGGCCTCAGATACATAAGCAGAACCGAACGGGTTTTGGATTCCAGAGTGAAAGAGCTCTTACCAAAGTAGGTTCAGCGCGAAGTTACTCAATCCACCTCCGACGATACGTGCTCGCTTAAGCCGCCAGCATACTCCACAGGAAGACATACCTTGGCTACTCGTCACCAGCTAAATCCCTCATCGGCGTTCCGCATCTTGTTGCGTCATACCAATGCACGCTTTTTGCGATTTACCGAGGACTTCGCGATAAGCCGAATTAGACCAGCTTTGTCTGTTCAAAGGCAGTCAGTTGTCAACGTAAGGTTGCCATGGTTCTAATCCCAATAACGATGACCACAAGCACACATTTGATCGGCTTGTCTGTGCCCTATAAGACATGAAAGGATTTCCCTGTTATTGTGTAGAGGGGCCGCTTCCAAGAATGGCTCTGGGGAGCTCTTCGGAGCTAGCTGAGAGCGGATCGCGAAAGACGGCTAGCAACGAGCCTGGACCCGGAACTACGGAGCGGGAATATGTGGACAGCGCAACAAATCAGACAAATACGCCGCTAGCGCAGCCCACAGGACCGAGGCCGAGCCGATTGACACAGCCCAGAACAAGCAAGTCGAGAGCTCTCGAACGACTCCTGGCCGATCCAAATCGGGTGCAGAGAAGCGGAGATCGAGGCGAAAACAGGAAGGCGGATCTTCCAAGTCAGAGCTCCCTAGGCGAAAGGACTGGCTCGTCTCTAACATCCGTACCTGTGTTGCGTTGTGGGACGGAAACCTAGTCGACATTCGATGGCGCGCGTGAGACCCTCATGTGCCCATTTTCGGTGTGCAATAAACGTCTACCCCCCCTGTCTTGTCGTTCTCGCTACAATTGTATTGGTACTGAGGAGATAATACGCAATGATAGCATCTGCCAATATTCGCCTTCTCTTTTCCTCGTTCAAACTACTAAAGGGAACTAACTCTTTCACATAGCACAAACAGTCAATGTGCTCTGCTGAACACCCTGGTGTGCCCCCACCTGCAAGCTTCGATCTGTGGGCAAAGCAAGTTTTGGATTTATACAAGGCTCTAGCAAAAGGTCATGCCAAGCACGAGCGTTAATTACCCGGGATAAACTATTGCTTATTTCCATTCGAGAATCGTCAGCTTTGTGTACTCGCACCATGAAACGGCTGATTATTACTATGTTGATTTACAATGGTTATCTGACTGTGTCCATTGGTGTTCAATGCAATTACGACAGATAAAACTATCACCTAATTCTGCGTAGTATGGTAACTATTGATACAGGAAAGACCATGCGTTTGATTTCAAGTTCTGCACTGCAATCATTAGGCGCATCTCACTGACTCGAATGGAACGAACAAGCGATTAGAGTATTCAAGCATTTGCGTTGCATTCTATATAGTTTCCGCAGTTCACGATCTTCTAACATGGATCGGTTTCAAGTGAATACGACGGTATTTTAGCCCCGCAATAGTGCAGTAGGTTGCATTTTGTTTCCATTGATCTGGTTAATACCATTCAGCAACACACAGCTTTCCCACAGACAAATTTATCCAAATGAATTAACTTGACAAACACTGTTTCAGCCTATAGGACTAGTCATGACCAAATTAGGTACTCGAGTGCTGATATTGGAAGAAGAACAGAGGAGAACACCTTGAATCACTTTGGAGGGAGCTATGATGCAATAGGAAGATATATATGAAGCGAACGGGAAGGGGAGTCAGCTCGGTAACTCGCCGAGCAGATGAGTGTAAGCGAGCATGAGAGAAGGGTGCGTAGCAGTAAAAAGAGAACAAATAGTGTATAATCATGCAATAATAAAAATATGCGTACAAAACGGAAGTTGCCTTTTGGAGTGCTAATGCTCACATGTCTGTAGCCGTGGTCAACCAATAGGGTTTGTTGCCTTGGTAGCATTGAGAACGCTTGTTGATTCCAACGAACTTAGACATGTGGATTCATCTGGAAAGCTCTAGATTGTGCTGATTTATCATTTGTTATATGCTGACTATCGTTCGTGCTTCTTAATTCGTTATACTACCATATTGTCCTAGCATTAAGAAAAGCTGGGAACAACAAATATACCGGGGAAAAATAACAATTATTAGAGATATGATTGGGGACTTATAGTTGAAATTCTTTAGATTAGTAATATCCGTTATTTTCCCTAATCGTAGTCATGACGACAAGTTTGCTTCAATAAAAACAATTCGTAGATGGTGAGAGTAAAATCCGTGGATTAGAACGCGGGGTCATGCTTGCCTCTTTATTCGGTTAATTAACTGCCCAGTTTGCGCGTCCACTCTCAACAAGCCCACCATGACGATTAGCAGCGGACTTCAATGGATTGGCTGTAGCCACTAAGGTGTGGCTATTACTAAGCCTACCTTTCCCTGACCAATATTTTTGTCAACTAAAATTAGTAATAATTGTTTTCTACATGCATTAATAGTCACTCATGTGTTTGAGCGTTAGAACGATTACGCAGCTTGTGGTATAGAAGTAGAACCACACCCCAATGGATTTTCTTAAACGTGGATAAATGCAAATTTTGTTTAGTAACAAGCCCGTGTATCAGTAGACCTAAATGGCTAGCGTCTATCTAAACTTATAATCCATAAATGTTTTTACCATGAGCAGATCCTGGTGACTTTGCTATCCTATCTTAAGCAGTGCGTTGGATGCAAAAGTGTGGAGTATGGGATTCGGCTGTCTATTATTTTGAAAGCGGTGCTGATGAGTGGCTGTGCCGAAGATGGGCACACGTGGGATAATATCCGGTGACATGGTCGTCGTTCCAGAGCCATAAAGAGTGAACTACGCGGAATACATCAATTTACAACCGACTGGTTTGTGATGCAAAGGCATCCGGTGGTGGAGGATGCAACGATGTCCTGGATTACAGTCTTATACTGGCTGAAACTGTTGCAGACGACCTACTGATCCTCGTAAGCCCTTCTAATGTACCAGGGGTTCAAACTTTTAGGTGCATATGTTGAAGATATAATACTGGGCTACGAGCAAATTCTCTGGAAAAAGGCGCCGGAATCGAATGTGTGTTTGGCAGCCAGGGTGACAAGCAATTCGTGCTGAGGGATAACACGTCAATGATTTTCCTTACGTCAAGAGACAACCCTAACATGTTACGTAAACTGTTTATCGGCGCTAAGACCGATGTGGGGCCATCGTTCTTTGGAGTGGTTTACCAGATCATAAGTGGAACAAAAGACACTGAATTTTGAGCCACTAAGTTTTAGTTATCTCAGTTGTTTGTAGCGCACAGATTGAACCTAACATCCTTGAACGCCATGTTTAGTGGTATTTGGGGTATTCGACCACGGTTGGATAAAGTGCTGGCTGACACGATGGCCGCAACGACGGAGTGGACATTGCGACGGTGGAATGCAACACTCTTTTAGATATTATTCAGTTCAGCAATGGCGATCGTATCAAAAAGAAGGGACACACCATTGAATTGGTCTGAATGGGACTGTCTTCAGTTCCGGGTTACTTGTACCTTGCGTAAATCAAGAGTACGCGCTACCTTAACGGTGAGCAAGCTCTGACTCCCAGTTGACTATAAGTTACCTAAAACGAGTTTCAAACACTTGCCACCAAGCTTGTAGAACTCAGCCGAAATAAATCTCTGAGGAGTCCTCAGTTTAAGTTGGCCATGCTGTACAGCCGAGTAGTACGTCAACGAAATCCTTTTTCCTTGCGGCTGTCACGGTCACGGAACTAATGCCCTCACCTTAGCACTATTCAATAAATGCCTTGATGATACTCTGACACTACTTCTTATAGCCCGTGACCATCAGGTGATGGCATTAGTGTACAACAAACAGTGGATGGCATCATAATCCTACTAAACTCCAGACAGGAATACTCAAACCTGTGCTACTCCAAACCTAATGGTGAGTCATGTGTCTAGCGCGTTCATTCGTCAATAATGATTTTACCTTGCAATTTTCTTCCTAACCATCCTAAGGGGCTTGTCAAGTATTTGCTGTTATACCCGTCATAAGACATCGCTCTGTTGCTCCTTTCCCACGCTAGTATGATGGTACTGCACTTGACAAGGAAAGCAGCTGGTTGTCAGTGAGGCTAGAAAGAAGACGGTGTAGCCACCAGACACCGTCGGTAAGGGTGGCGTGTTGTAAGAACAGTGCAATGCATCACTAAACGTTAAAGATTCACAGGTTCAGCACCGTGGCATTACGTGCGGTTTGATGCGTTGTGTTATTTAAAACAAAGAAAAGTTACACACCGGACAGTTTCACAGTAATGCCAGCAGAACTTGCCGATAAAAAAGATAGCTAAAGGAGGCAGTCGGTACCGAAAGTTGAAACCACCTGTGTAAGTTGGAGAAAATTTTATCCGGTAAACCTAGACCTTGTTATCCCAGTCGAAAATACTGTATTTAACTAACCTTAAGGAAACCCGTGTGAACGCAGGTTTGTGCGTAATGTCAGGCGTCTACCTGGAACTTTCTGCAACGAGGTTTATGTCCACCAGGTGACTAAGGCTTTGAGTAAAATAACCAGCTGTACAAACGTGTCCATCCACCTTTTAGCGGTTGCAGGATGACAATGAACACAAAGATATCATACAAAATTGTACGCTGCAACAAAGTCAAAATAGACCTGCTTGCAGCTCACAGCACCGCGACAAATGAACACTATGTCACTGCATGAGTGTTACACCGTTGCGTTGTCACCTTTACTATAAACACTGCCAAGTAGTGTAGCCTCTATTCCGAAGTTGCTTCGTCAAATTTAATTTAGTTCAAAGCAAAATGCTCATTGGCGCACCAGTGCCGGCCACTGACAGAATGATTAAGCGAAATTTACTGTTAATAATTACCCCGTTCAGTCTTTCTATTTGCATGAAAGCTTGTACCAGTGATAATATGCAAATTAGAAGCTCAGTGTCAGCCTAGAGTGTCCCGGACGGCAGTTCTTCCGTTGCCGAACGTCCGATGTCCAAATTATGATTTATATCATTGGTACCGCTTCTACCGAAAATGCTGGTCCCCTTTAAATGTAACTTCCGAATATGCCATATAAAAAATGATGTCCTAAAACGCGACTGCACAGAGTAATACGACACCGGGCAATAGGGAGAAGAGAAGGTTGATTGCGTTACAACGCAGGTTTCTGTTCGAAACGCTACTTGAAACTACATCATGGTGTAGGGTGAACACTTACACTGCCGATACGGACCACAGTTGAACACCTTGTTAAGCAGCATGTTAAAACTACGAGGTTGCCTGAATATTTATTCTCTTAGACCCTAAATCTTTGGAACATGCAAGATCGATGCTGTTCCTGACGTGAAGTTAAGTACTACCTGCTGTTGTTATGAGCCACTCAACAGGCTCCAATGATGCTGCCTAATACCAGACTGGTGCATTGCTGTGTGTAAGTATTGATATCAGTGTTGAAAGCAAATGGGTCAATTCTGTCCGCAAGCTTCCGTATGATGAGGTAAAACACCTGGTTTATCGTTTAGGTCAGTAGAAGCGATCAGCAATCCTTATACAATGTTGAAATTGTTATTTACTCTTTTACTTTCTGTCGTTGCTAGACCTACTAAACTCTATCACCGAAACCTATGTCACAAAATTTAAACCAGTACCTATACTTGTAGGCTCAAATGTTTATAAATGCTGATTAGAATTCCCACGTTACTTGGAGAGAAGGCCACCAAATCCAATATGCCATAGCTGTCCTCGTGGATGGCCAGTGTGACGACCCTACCTTCCTTGTAAGTGCATCTGTTTCATAAAATGGGTATTCCTAATTACAAGTTTTCTAATGCTGACTATCAACTTGGGGACATCTAAGCGTTTCACAATCATTTGGTAAGAGCTTTAAGATGTGTTTAACAGGGTTCAATGGTTTATAATGGTTGGTTTACCCTACCAAGTAGCTAAAATGCTACAGGTTTGAACGTGTAATCGATGACAAAATGCTTATTTTTATCAGACTGCATGATAACGCATGGAACCACTGCTGTTAACATCCAAGTTATCCAGAGCTGTCGCGTTATGAACTCAACAACGACCTAACAACTTTCCCATTTCTGTTTTGGTGCGGTATCCAAATTTCCCAAAGGCGTCCAGGAAAGCCACAAAATTTCTCCTTCGGAATCTGTGACTGCACAAATACTTGACACCACACTGGCTCTTTCACGTTCAAATTGTACCTAACTTCATCTGTTTTGTTAATGGATCCGCTGTGCTTCCTTAAGATCCGGATTTATTGATTTAGTATTAACCACTGTGAAATTTTTCTGCGTCACAAACCTTTCAATACGCGATATCGTGTGTTGATCCGGGGAGTTATATTTCCCTGGCAGTGCTCAGCACCTCGACATAAATCGAAATCCAAGTTCATTGATCAACCGTTCATTTATTCGACGAGTTGCACTAGAGTAAGCCAATGCAAAAATTACCAAATGTTTACATTTGGTTGAATCTCAGTTACTTGTTATTATTTTGAAATTGCAAGCACAAACTGAGTGGACCATCTAATTATTGACTTGGTAATTATGTTTGTTCACATCAGAGCACGCTCTATCAGTGCACGGCATAAATCGTACCACATAAATCTACCACAAACGAGACAAATAATAACAGAAAATTAACCAAAATATAAAATGTTTAAAGTCTTTATTTCCCAAGTTTTGCCCCTTTAAGGGCATGATATAAGATGTCATTCACGGTAACAGATGAGGGCAATGATTTGGAGCCTGATCTACAAACAAATCTCATTTATCTCAGCATTTACCCGGAGTCACAGTTGTGGCAGATAAACGTACCATGAGGTTCTTCCAGTCCTTAAAACACCTAGTTTAGCATGATCATATAAGATGATAACAGCCGCTAAATCTCTACCATTAATGTTGCAGCATGCCACGACATCCCGAGTGTCAGAAAGTGGTCAACTGCTACAGCACGCTGGCGTGTACGAAGAAAACTTTTACAGAATATTAAAGATAAATTTAATATCTTTGTCACTGCACATTCTGGTACACGTTTATTAAAGGATAAACAAGAGATAAAAGGAAACCTAAGCAAAATACTTCCAACACCAGGGTCGAAAACCAACCAGAATTCTTTGAAGTTCAGAAAACTTAAACTTGGAGCAAAATCTTCGCATAAAACAAGAAAGAGATGGAATGCGCGTGTGCACTCTGCTACCAAGAGGTGTGGTGATTTCCAGATGTCCCGGCTTCCCCTATATCCTGCACAGGAAAGGTGACATCGTCATTGTGTAACCATTTGTAGTTAGAGACCTCTGCTAACAAATGCCGTCATTTCTGTTCCCCATGAAGTTTTACGAGCTAAGCTGCAGGCGCGTCAAACCCATGGAGGTCTAAAGTGAATACTAGCACAGTTAGATTAACTGAAGTTTTCGGTCACTAATTGTCTTGATAACTATGTCAACACTCCCTGCGTAAGGAACAATGAACAATGAATTTATAGGGGTTAGGAAGTGTTGATTTACAAGTTCCGTCGGACAGTTGATGAGTATATTAAAATAACGATAATGATAATAATGATTGTAAAACAGTTAGTACTTCAAATAGGAAAATAAGGACTTATGGTTTGCTCCTAGGTAGTCCTGCAATCCGCTTAGATTCACAGCACCCGCAGTTAACAGCGAAGCATTCCATGGTGAACTCCAGGTGTAGGATGGAGACGTAGTCAAAGTGACAAAGTGTAACTGGATAAGTGCAACATTCAACCCATTTTTAAATACTATACGTTTCGGTGCAGTGACCACCGATGCCATAAGAAAATTCCACGGGTGACAGACAGGAATGGAAAAGATATTTCTGCGGCACTCAAGACGACTATATTGTACAGCGAGTTAATATGAGTGGCCCCCCCAAGGTTGTATTGCTGGTGAGTCGCAGTAAAGGGCCACACACATGATGTGGGTCAAGCAGAATGAAGTATGCCATAATCCGGTCGCATGTGCGATAGTTTCCATTGAATACCACAAATCTTTGCAGCCTCTCCTCTTATGAAAGATTAAGCATTCCAATTACGTACGTTCTTAGACGCTCGACGTTGTGGCTACTCCAGTGCATTTAGGTCCTGTTTCAACCATGAATGCCAGGCTTGAATTGCGTGTCCGGCATGGGGGCAGACATATGCACTGGGCATTTGCCGAAATATGGAGTTGTTGGTTTGTCCAAATACCCGTCGCAACAGCCCGATTTGTTAGTTCCCAGTGTTCCAGACCTTTTCGGATTGCTTGGAGCAACACAAGTCATCTTGAATCAGGACGCCCAAGTCACGTTCGGCAGCTAATCGCTGCAGTATATTCGTTCCGAGCCTATATGAGTAACTGTTCTGATGTCGGATGGAAATTAGGTTGCATGTACTGAAGTTGAAATGCAGTGTTTTTGGTTGAGCATTGATACACCGTACCTAAGTCACTCTGAAGCAAATGCTGGTCGACGTTCGCCTGGATCCTGTGACCAATCTCGATATCATAGGCAAACATTAGGAAGTTTGAAGCTATTCCCTGTGCAAGATCATTAATAAACGCCAAAAGAAATGTGAACCTAGAACTGAGCCTTGCCGCACACCACACTCAACTTGTATGGGGTGCGATAAAGGGTCCCGAACTGTGACCACCAATTGCCGTGGAAGTAGAAAGTAGGCAATCCAGCTTAATAGAGTGTCTCCGATCCCGTAATGCTGCAGCTTGGACAGTAGTATCCGATGGTCTAGACGATTAGAAGCCTTGGAAAAATCCAGGTAGATCACATCAACACCTTATCCAGCGTCAGCCGCCTCGGTCCAACTACTGCGTGCAATTAGTAAATTAGTTGTACACGACCGCAAGCAGAACTCGTTGAACACAACACGCTCTGATGTGCACGAGCTATGGGCAAGCCATATCCGTGACAGATTATGAGATGGCCTGCAACAGGTGGACTCTATATGCCAAGAGATAGAAATTGGGACTAAACAGATCAACTTTCTTCGAGTCATGCGCCACACAATTTTAGTCCACTGTGGCGAGCAAGCACTACTTGAGGTGACACTTCAGTCGGGTGACGAAACGAAGGCCGTTACCGTGTCAGTTCACAGTCGAGCTTGCCCTCCGAGTATCATAATGGAGACTGGGCAGCTCTCCAGACATATGTTACCTAGAAACAAACACTTGTTTTACATTGTACACCTGGTTGAATCTCCATTTTACGGTAGTGCACTTTCACTGGCTGATTTTTGCTAACCACATGCTTCTGATTGTTAACGCGCTCATCGTTCTAATGTACCTGTTTGGGCAATTCTTATCTTGACTGGAACCAAGTTGTACTTTGTTCACAATAACTTTAACCAATTCTGGGCTGTTTATCGGTCCGTGTGAATGTAGTCAACGTGCGTCATCAGCTCTGATTGGCTTTCCAGTTAAATGCTTCTTCCTCCAGCTCGCTCGGTCCATCAGTTGCCGTCGCACCATGCGCCAGCCGCTCAGGAGCAGTGTAGCGTGCAGGCAACTCGCTTGCCTTTGTCCGGGACCAGAAGCTTACTTGATTCACAGCATCCCAGACCAATTCCTCACTGTTCAGCTGGCCCGTGTAAATGTGGTCAATTTGCGCTGGCGCCGCTGACTGGCTTTCCAATCCATTGGCGGTACGCCAGGTTCACTTGCTTGACCTTCCGGATGCTATCACTTGTACTGTCTTTGTGAATCATCATGTGCTGTTCAATCTTCCTTGAGTAAGCTTTGACAGATGAAGTGAAATCCAAGACAGTACCCCAGGTAAAGTAAGGAAAGATCTAGCTTTGTCCATGGTGTTGCTGAAATACAACTCCGATGGGTCGCATATCTAAGCTTGTGCCTTGGAGGATTGCTTCTACGTCTGTGAGGCACACTCTCCAAATGACGGGACTGTCAATTAAACGTCAAGGCTACTTTTAATCCGAAAATATGAAGGATGTGGTCCGAGAGTGATGATAGTTCTGCTCCACTTCAAACAAGTGGCGGAACTGGTGCTTTGAACTTGGCGCAAATTACATACCAAATCGCCATGAGTAATGCAGTTAGAGGCGATAAAAGTCAAGCTAACACTAACTGAGGAAACACCAAACCAGCTTGGCTTACTTCCAAGCCCAGTTTTATGGACTTCTGAACAGGAATGCTGTGCGATTTACAAAGCAACCAAAATAGAAACAAAAAATCCATCTCAAGCAAAGTTCGGAAAGTTAAATGGTGGCTATCCTGTGCCCTAGTCCGAAACGGAAACCTGGCGATAAGTCAGAAAGTTATCCAAAAAGTGATAGCTAACCCCCATAAGGGTCAATGTAAATAAGCAAGGAAAACTTGTGCTTCCAGATACGCCTCTGGTATCCGTGATTCAATTATATGTATTTAGGTTCACAAGACCTCTTCACTAAGTTGGACTAGCTTGGTTTTCGTCGAGCTACCATTTCTTGCGACTTCATTTTGAAGACACACACTGCGTCTTGATGGATGACGCTGAGATCCCACCATCTGACATACCACTCCTACGCAGTAACTCACCCCGAAGGGGTGCGGTGAACTGTTACTGCGCATTTTTTCGACACGTCGATCAAGTTAACGATCCAGGGGCTCAAGTTGTAGACTCGTAACTGAGCGGCCTACGCATAAGATGTGAAAATATAGGCCTAATGTTCATTGTATACTACCCAGCCATATCCACTTTCGAAATGGACGGGCTTGTAGCATCCACTATGAAGAGCCTGTTGATATTGTCTTTCAGCCAGGTTTTCCTGAGAGTGGACTTCAACACGCAGGTCAATGAAGCCCTGACCATTCTCGGTTGTCAATCCAAGACGGAACTGCAAGAGCTAATTGCTGGTTCACCGCTGTGCAATCATGTCGTTGCTACAAAGCGTTTCCGGATAATGAAGGAACCAGCTATGTTGGACCTCGCGCTAACCAACGAGGAATTTATGCTCCAAGTAGTTACAACTGGATTTCCTTTGGAGCGCAACGATGGCAGGACACTATTGTTTCGCTACACGTGCTACGTAGAACATCTCAAAGATATAACTGAATTATCTCTTGTCTTACCAAGTTATGATAGCTTGTCTGGCTTCATACGTATAAATACATGGTTTTTCTTAACCGAATGGTCCAGTGCAGCAGCCTGATGGCATTTGTCAGCGGATTTAATAGTCTAGTGACAAGCATCTTATAAACCCAAATCCAAGGTTTGAAGAGTACTTTCCTAACTGGTAGGATTGGGAATTACATGGCGTTGTGGGGCTCAGCTAAGTGCACATTCATTGCCCCTCAATTCGATGGCACCTGGGTTGTCTATAGAACACAAAAGGACCACTGCACAAAACCCGTCCGGTAGGATAGGGATAAGTACAAGTACGATCTTGTGACACGATTTGACTGTAACGCCAAAATACCTCGCAGACACATGAACAAAGTTCGGAGAGTCATGCGCTGAATTCCTGCTCCCCAGGCAACAAGTAGGTTAGCGCAAACGGTACAAGTGACGACCTTTCGTGGACAACAGTTACAAGATGTGCCTTTAACTTACATACTTCTTACGCAGATTGCGCAACCATCAGAGCTTGACCATGTATTCTTTACCACCACGGATTTATTGAGGTTACTGATGTCCTTGTGCGAGTGCGTCTGCTCTGGCGCCGACGGCATTTACCAAGAGGAGTTGGAGGTAGATGCAGAGAGTTTAGCTGAACCGTTAGTCAGAAATTTTGTGATGTCATGAAGACATGCGAATTCCCTTAGTGCGAAATTATAGGATCGTCACACCAATTTACAAGTGTCATGATCGTGCAGAACCACCTAATCTTCGACCAGCAACAAAACTTCTGGTGTGTCACGGACTGTAGAACTGAGATAAAGGAATACGTTACGCCGCGTGCACTTTGGTTCCGTCCTAAGTGCACTAGATTCCACTAATAAAATGCTCACTAGCTTTAATATATAAGTACAGCAATCTAATCACCGAAACTGAACACCGTTTGAATGAAAAATTGCTTCGCTCGAAGTAACAATAGCACACCTAGCATCTCATCCGTCTCCCCCAAATGTTACCTCGAAACCAAAGAAAAGGGCAGGCGTTCACACTACCATACCATACTAGAAACCTTGGGAACCACAAACCAAGTCATCGTCATGATCAAAGAAGCATATCTAGCCCCACCGCCCACAATCTCTTACCCAATTTTTTGACTGATGCAACGTCGGTAACACCCACCCTTCCGACTGACCAACGAAATCCCAAGCTCTTCAAAGTCGAATCCACCCATGCAACAGTTGCTGATTGGTATAAACAATATGCGACCTCAGTGGTCACACGCGGTACAGCCGCAAAACGGGTCAATGACCAGGTGAAACCTGCAGAGACGTCAATAAACCTCTCGATAAGTGTGCTTCCGACGTCATCGAAGACAAGGTAAAACTACGGGGCCTTGACACTTATATGCACCAACGTTCCTGAGTCCAAGGAAATTGTCTTAAGGGAAAAATAGCTCGATGATTTAATGCAAATGAATTTCCTTTGTGATAAATTTGGAGTTCAGACCAATCCGTCTAATGCATCAAGTAAGACTAGATATCTAACCTGGATTCCCCACGGAGAGTAACTGATAATGCCATTAACATTGGGATCAACAGATGATGTAGAGACGGTGCTTTTGTCGGCATACAACCCGCAGATTTAGAACTGTAGGATACGTATAATTCCGGTAGTTCAATGGAGTGAACTCCAGCGGGACAAAACTAATTCAAACGGTCACCGCACGGAGAGCAGCAAACGAGTTATTTTTGTTCATGATGTGTCCGAGCTACCCACATCTTGCAAAGAAAAAGCCCAAGCTCGTGATCTGGAGGTATGGGGCTACATCCGTGAAGCTCTCTGTTCGGGAGACTTCGTACTTCAGTAACTACACAGTTACTCGTGTCGCCAAACTATTGAGGCAGTGGCTCTAGGATACTGAAACTAACGGCGCAGTCATAACAAATGACGGTGAATTTAATCCGCATCCAGAAGTTACTTACACAACTCACTTCCTTCGGGACTACGACTGCATACAGCAGTTAGACGGCCGCAGCCACTCGCAGTTCTCACGGAAACAACGCCACCCGCGACTCAGTAAAACCACAACAGCGATTCAGAAACCTGTGCGCTAAGACCCGTAGATATCGAGAAGGTTGCCAATGGAGTACATACCGCAGGTGCGAATGAAACAAAAAACAGATTGCATTCATACCGAGATTTGGCAATTCACCAAAAAAGACGATTAGGTGCCCGCCTTTGATCGTTCGGCACAAATCCACATCATCCATCCGCTCCTAGTCAGCTTCATCTGACATCCGAGAAGCTTTCCTGTATGTACACCAATGCTCAAGACTTACTGAGTAAACTTTCCAAAATGCTGCTGCGTCAACGATCAAAAGCCCGCCACCTCATCTATATAACGGCGACATGGTTTCGCCCTGATATAAATGACATCGAGATCGCACTACCAGGCATGTCCCCTGTTCGGCACGGCCGACCCAGCAGAGGTAGAGGAAGTGACTCTCTACTTCCGCAGCGACCTCCAACGTGAGCTCATCGAGCATCCGGTCAGCACGATACACGATTCACCGTGCCGCCGTCTGCATTTAAAAGGCGACGACATTTGCTTAGTGGCGCTCATTAACCGCTCTCCTTCCTCCACGCCCGAGATGGACTTCCATGTGGCAATCGCAATAAGGGGGTGATAAACACAACTTATAGTCACATTCTCTTTACTGGCGTTTTCAACATCCACCCTCTGGAATCCCAAACAGCTACTGGAGAACAGTTTAAGGCCGATCTACAAGAGATTGTTTCCAGTTACTCGCTGTATGGCCACATCAATACTCCCACCCGATTCCGAGCAAATAAACCACCAGTACTTGATCGGATATTCACCAACAAAGAACTAATGGTCGAGAGTGGAGGGTTTCGGTGTGGCTCTCTCCTATCCCTGCACTCCACGACCGACGGTTTCGTCTTGGTTTAGACACATAAGGTAGAGATACACGGCGGGTGCTGCAAAAGCGCGCAAATCTACTTCTAACTGCTGTGTCAAACACTGCTCGCGGAACTCAATGGCCTAGTGATCATGGCGATAGCCGCGAAGCACTATGCCTCGGGTTCCACTCCTAGCTCAGCTATCTCTACCTGATGAGTCTAAACCAAGACGAAACCGTCGGTCGTGGAGTGCAGCGATAGGAGAGAGCCACACCGAAACCCTCCACTTCGGTGACGGTCCCAGTGACCGTTTTGACAGAGACTGACTACCAAGTCAACCGCCGCCACTAATAAGATTGCGTGTCGCAATCCAAGACACACGGCGGGTGCTGCGAAAACCCGAAAATCTAATGGTCGAGAGGTTGATCGTCGGCATCACGCTGGGCCGCATCCATCATGCCGTCCTACTCTCCAAATACATTTGATAAGCAGAATATCCTGTGGAAAATGCCGACGCAACAAAAAGGAGTATATGCTACGACATACTAGCTCGACTAGATGAGACAGCCAACTTGACCTCGCTGGTAGACGAGGCACCAGCTAGTGCATGGGAGCATTTCGTCAGCCCGTTTAACTCTATGGTTGCCAAAGCATCAGCGATTAAGAGTTCCCTCCTGAGAAACCTGCTCCCGTTTCTGCGAAGCAGGACATGCAAGTATATAGCGGTGCGAAGTTCAGCCAGGCATATCTACAAACTCTCTCCGAGCACCGAAAGAAGGGCGTATCAACTGAAATTGGTAGGGCGTATAGACACAAAGCATAAGCATCTGTATCAACACGTCAACAGTCTACGTAACGTGCAACGGGGAACTCCATCTCTTCAAGCAGCGGACCAGCCCACACGGACGACGAAGGAGGCGGCGAATACCCTGCGCCTAGAATATGCTGTAACATTTCAGTGTGATCGCTGGCCACCTAATCCTCTGGAGATGATTGTTTTATCCCAAAAACGCACGCACATATTCTACACATTAGAAGCCGTACAAAAGGTTTTTGAGAATGCACAAACACAGCTCTCCTGGAGTTGAGAATATAAAAACAAAATGGCTAGCTGCGGTAGCAGAGGTTTTAGATGAGCCTTTTTGGCTCGATTCTTCCAACACTGTCTTGAAAATATGTATGCGCCCGATATGTGGAAACTCGGGATGATTACTCCTATTCACCAGGGAGGTAGACGTTAGAATGCAGCCAACTACCTTCCCATAATCTCACTACCTGCTCTTTTAATGATCATGGAAGCTAATATTTCTGATGCCCTAACGGCCTACTTGGAAGAAGTTAACTATCTCGCACGGAACCGTATGGCTTCCAACGAAATCGATCGTGCAATACAAATCTACTTCTAACATGATCCGGCTGGAGTGAAGCAGTAGACTTTGGCCCAGGAGTTGATACAGTCTTTTTCAACTTCTCAAAAGCGTTCGACCGGTTAGACCATAACATTATGCTCTTCAAACTCCAGACATTTGGTATTAATGATCCCCTCCTAGGACGGATCAGCAGCTTTCTTCTAAACCGGAGCTTCTAACCACGAGTGCGTGAATCGCTGTCAAATCCCATCCGAGTTGGATGTAGAGTACCACAGGGATCGGTAACAGGACCGCGGTTATTTTCGACGTAAATTAACGAAATCACACGCCGTATAATCTCAAACTGTCTGCTTTATACCAATGATATCAGGAGATGGAGGGCGAGCAATACAACATATGGTATCACGGTACTTCAAGCTGATCTGGAAAGGGTATAGGCGTGGTTAATCCAGACTCTACTTTGATTCAGGGTGGACAAATGTACTGTGCTGCACTGACGGTACAAGTTGGTATGCTACCACAAACTCGGCAACCAGGACCGCCAAACGTCTTCTGGCAAGACGGATCAAGAAGCTTTGGTCCAGGTCGACCTTGGATGTACGAAGCAGTTTGAAACGGCGTCAGGGAGGGGCATGCAACACGCGGGCTTCCTGAAGCGTGCATTCGAACGATTCGACCCTTCGATTTTTTCACAAATTCTCGGCATATACTTACAGCCACATGTGGAATACGCAATACGCAGCCATGGCTGAGAAGTGATCGCACCGCCTTGGATATACTCCAACGCCCCGCAACCCAAAAGGTCAAAGGTCTGCCTACTTCTTCATATGAACGTAGGCTTCAAGTGCTCGGGGTCTTCAGCAGACAGTATCGGTGATTGTGCAAGGACATCATTTTGACTTACCAGTTTTGGATTGTCCAAATCACTTTTTCCGGTGACTTCGTACTCGCGTTCGACATCAGTCCTGACAACTGGGTGAAAGAGATCAACCCTTGATCCAACGGCCAGAAGTCAAGACAACTTCCCAGATTTCTGCTTCTTTGCAGGTAGCACTTGGCTGTACATAGGCTAGTGATGAACCCTCGAACAAAAGCCGGATGAGGTTGGGATCCTCATACGTACCAATAATCCCCACGAAAATTCATGACATGTCCGTTGCGATTGTTCTCATGCTACGACATTACCGGTAGGCAACGCGCTCTGCGCTAACCCAGTGGCCAGAGTTACAAGTAAGCCAGCTGGGTCCCTCAATCTCCGGAAGCCATTATTCATTGGATGCTGGAATGTCAGAACCCAGTTGGATGCTGGTAGCCAAGCTTTGACCATGGGCACACAACATGACTACCAGCTCAACATAGCATGCCTGTCAGAATCTCAAATACCCGGCTATGACGCTCGACAAATCAAAGTCCCTGGTGTAGACACATCATATTGGCTTTAACACAGTAGGCCGGAAGATAATTATGGCAATCATTGGGTCGCCATTGCTCTCAAATGCCAGGCACACAACGCTCTCCTTTCATAGAAGCCAGTATCAGCTAGAATAGCAGTTTTGTTGATTTAAAGTTAACCCATGAATCTGACCGTAATCTCTGTCTACGCACCAATCCTATCCTCAGCGGAAAGGAACAAAGAAGAATTTTATGATACTCAACAGAGAGTGGTGAACCATTGGAGGGTCAACCTTGGATTACAGGTTGTGTGATTGGACTACGACGCGCAATCTCAATGTAGACAGCGATTCACACTGAAGTAACCCTTGGTCACTGGGATCACTAGGACCGTAGCCGAAGCAGATGGAAATTGGGTGTTACGCGCAGTGTTGAACCATATTCTAAAACGCGACATCCTCATTATTGCTGGGGACTAGAATGCACTAACTTGGCCGAGGAACGATCAGACTCGTCACATACTCGGGAGATACGCCCTTGCAGAGCGTTGTGATAGTGGAGACCGCTTGCTCAGCTTCGCTGAACTTAACCGGTCGTGCGTAACCAATACTCGCTTCCACCATCCCAGGAAGCATCTTCTGACGTGGTACTCCAACAATGGTCCTACAGCAAGTCACATATATTACATCTTAATCCGATCACGGTGGATCTTCTCCATCGATGACTGTCGTGCGTACAAAGGGGCTGAAACGGGCAATAAAGTTGGTGCGGTCCAGTACTCCTACGCGCCAAATTCGGACTCCGCTTAACAGTGTGTAGAAACACCCTTCCACCAAAGTGTCTCAATATTGCACAACTGGAAAATACTGACAGCTGTTGATCCCTTGAGGCACCAACAGAAGCAAAGGTTTCTGAGAGTGCACCACGCCTCGTACATGCTGAAGATAAATTTGTCGACGCTCGCTGGTCTAGGCTAAAATCGTCAGTTCAACGCGTCACCTTATTTACCCTGGGCTCTACCTCTAAGCCTGTGAAGGACTGGATCACTGAAGATACTATCTGCTTGATTGGTAAAGCGATAGAGGCAGGTCTCACGAATTCCCAAGACTACCGCCGCTTGAAACGTGAGACAACTCACTCAGCACGGAATGATGGTAACAGCCACTGGTCCGACATCGCAGGCAACATGAAAACTGCATCTTATTCTGACAGTTTCAGTCATCTCTTTCGTCTCGTTCGTTTAGTGACCGGCAAATGCCATTCACTGCAGTGGATATTGCGCAATTCTTAAGGCCAAATCATCCCCGATACTGAAGGAAAACTTTCTAGATAGGCAGAGTATTTTAGCAACCTTCTAAACCGCCCACTGCACGGCACCGCACCCATTTCGGCATTAACCAGGCCACGATATGACCCGGATTGATCACCGCCATCACGTATAGAAATTGCAGGTATCGTTAGTCCCCTGAAACCGAAGAAATCCCCCGGGAGCGAACTGGATTCCAGCAAAAATCTACAAATCGTGTCTCCCGGCTCTCCTTGACCATTTGCACGAGCACTGCTGCTCGACATGGGCGACCGAAATCTGTCCTTCCTAGTGTAACACCTCAGTACCACTGTCATTTTTCAAGAAAAGTAACAGAAGTATGTGCAGTAATTATCGCCGGTCTAGCCTAATCGATGTGGCTGCCAAAACCTTCGCACGAATCTTGCCTTCCCGCTTTGCCAATGAAAGGAATCTTCAAACTCGCCATAACGAACGTGGTCTTCCTCCAGGCACCGGCTGTACTGACCAAATCTTCCCTCTAGGTCGGGTACTCGAACACCGCTACCAGTTCTACCAGCCCATTTTTGTTTGCTTCGTTGATTTTCGGGCTGCCTTTTACCCAGTTGACCGCGAAGCACTCTGAAGAATCCTAGTTGCCGATGGTGTGCCGGTTAAACTCGTTAACTTGATGAGATCATACTGCCGTTGCACGGAGGCCTGGATTCGGGTCTATAGAGAAGAAACAGAGGAATTCGACATCAATACTGGAGTACGGCATGGTTGCCTACTTTCTTCAGTGCTGTTCAACTTTGCAGTCGACTGGATTATTCATCATAACTTTGAAGACTATCGTGCTGTTCATGTTAGCCCTGACTTCTGGCTGTCCGATCTAAAATTTGCTGACGATATCGCTATCCTTGCGAAATTTGCTATATCACTACAGTCACTGTTAAATGGGATCGACCAATCAGGGTCTATGACCGGCATCAGAACTAACATCAGCAAAACGAAATACTTCTCATCGTTAGCCATCCAGTCCGCTCCGCCGCTCTCCTTACATTGACGACTCATCGAATCTGTTCCTGAGTTCAATTATCTTGGATCCACCATACTCGCCAATGGTCAGGCTACATCCGAAATCCGGCATCGTATTGACAGCGCTAGAACAGCATTCTTACAACTGAGAAACACATTGCGTTGAAGGATGGAAATTAGTTTAAGAATGAAGGTCCGAGTATTCTCAACAACCATTCGGGCCATTTTACTCTATATTTACGAAACATTGTCGCTGCCATCCGAAGAGACCCGGAAGCTTGAAGTTTTCGTCCATTGGTGTCTAAGGCTTACCTTGAAAACGCAGTGGCATGAGAGTATCACCAATGACGAAATCCGTAAGTGCTGTTACGGTCCTCCGAAGCTCACAACGTTCATCCAACGCCGCAGACTTCAGTTGATCGATCAGGTCCTCCGCAGACCAGACACTGACTTCTCTAGGGCCGTGATTTCACCCTCGCATTGCTACAGTTGGTGTCCTTGCCGTGGTGAACAATTGCAAACGTTGCTCATTGCAGTGAAATCGGATGTCGATGTTCTGGGACTCCATGTTGTGCATGGTGCTCGTCACTGGAGGATTCATTGGATCAGTATCTGCGTGGAGCATCGCGCAAACCGCCGTGCTTGGGCAGCTACAACCCCCGACATTCATGACGCCGGCTAATCCTGTCGCAAGAGCTAGCCGCAGTAAAGTAAATTAAGTAATCACACGTGTCGTTAGTTGCTAAAGCTCAGTCACGAGCATAAGTTGAGAGACCATCTCAGGCTGACAGTGCAGCACAGTCGCTTGGAATGCCATCGTACATTATTTTCTGTACGCGGTTTGCAGAACATGAAATGCCCTGCCGGGATCTGTCATGGGTGCTCCCACGCTGGCAGAGTTCAAACCCCGAGTTGATCGTGCACTTACTTCGCTGCACCGTCTTACATGAGTCTTTACGCACCGATGAACACAACCGTCTGTAAGTGGTTTCACCGCCAGACGAATTCCAGATCTCGTTCCAAATTTTCACCTGCTGCGTGTGTTAAACAAGGAGACACGATTTTTACCAGCATCCTAATTGCCGTCATTCCTAACGGATTTAGTTTGGATGTAAAGTTTATACTATGTATACCACTGTGAGTTCTCCGGTGTAAACCCAAATTTGCTAACTTTTTTGTATTTTGAAGTTCCACCATATATATATTTTACGGCTGTAAAGCTTTGGCATTTTACCCTTATAAAAGTATTATTCTATCGTTCCGTTGTTCAAAAGTACAGGAGACCATAGGTAAAAAATTGTTTTAGATGATTCTCTTCAGACCATTACAATCATATTTAAGGGTAAAATAAGGAACTGAAGTCGACTCATTGGCTCAAATGACAAAGTTAATTAACGGTTCAGTGAGGGAGGCTAAAAGTTGACCTTTGACCTGACAGTTCGATTGCATGGTACCGAGCTTGATCTGTGGCAATCGACCTCAGCATCTTTCGTTCTAACTGGCCAGGGAAGCTGCAAGGCATGGAGCAACTTACCTTCCGTTGTTGCCGTGGTCTCCAAGGTCGTTTAGTCAATTGTCGTTAAGACACTCATTGGGTATCGGTACAGTATCAGAAGTATCGCTCCGGACCAGCACGGATTTCACCAGAATCAGTTTGCCCTACGAAAATAGTAAGTACACGTGCTTGCTGAACGGAGACTAACAATTGGGTGTTAGGAGTAGAGGCCACACATCTAAATTTCCTAATTTCTGTTGACCATCTGAATCATCGGATTCTACTTGACGAGCTACAGAATTACAGAATCCGTGCCCACGTGTGTCTGGATAGGCAAATTTCTTGTTCATTATCATCTGAAGGGAATGGCTCGCGGCACCTAATTCAAGCTAACTGAAGTCCATCGTAGCGCACTTCAGTGCTCACTACTTGTACAACGCCTTTTCTTAACCATCATAAGCAATCACGCGAGGTTGTCATCTTAAATGTTTGTACTATTCTTTAATGATCTAAATAGATGGTGTACTCTGACTACAACGGAATGTCATACATCGATGCAAATGGTCTGTATGGAAATTACATGTGGTCAGTTGTTGACATGACTCCATTCGACGCGGTCAAGCGCAGTTTCAGACTAACACCATCAAAGCACTTAGGATACCTGCTAGAGCCAGAAATTCTGTGGCGAGTTCCCCGTGGGAGCTAGCTAGATGTGTACGTGCAAAATGATCTTGGATTTTTGTAGTAAACCTAGAAAACACCAACGAAATTAAGTAAGCTATTCGGCCTCCTGCGTAGGGAGTTCGGAAAATTCGCTGGCTCAATAGTCTGCAAAGACTTGACGCGTAAGTGAGACCGAACGTGAAATGCGCTGTCAAAGCCTAGCAACCCTGGAAGGAACGCCACCTCATTGCTCTCGAGCCTACATAACACAACGCGATTAAGAACGTAAATGAGGTGTCCCACCTGCCCAACCAACTCAGGCTGAAAACTCCATGAGGATAGGTTTGGAGTTATTGACGTTTCCTGGGCAATTTCGAAATAGTGAATCAGATCCTAAACAACTCTAACTGCAGTCCTCAACATTAATTAAGTCTCAAGAAAACACATGTACGACGAGCCATCAGTTCAACATGGCCCCCAGTACAGTTGACTTGAACGCCTAAAATTCATTTATCCTTCCCGGTATCACAGCCCCGGAACTCCCTCTAAGTAAACGTAATCAAAGCCTCCACATTATCGCTATTTAACAGATGACTTGACAAGACACTGGCACATCTATTTTACGTGATTAGGCCCGCGCCTATCAAATAGCGGTATTAATGTAAAGGAAACAGTGAATTATATCAGACCACTTCAACTCCATCTGCTCTACTAGTAAGCTCGTTGAATTCGTCGATATGCGTGTTATTTCATCCACACTGTCACCATCTTGTAGTTTTCTTTCAAACCATTCTGCCGGAATTGGCAGGCGGTTACTTTTTACCCGTCATAAAGAGTTGTTTCGTTGCGGCAGAACAGGAAGCACAATAACTAGGGCAAATGTAAAACAAAGGCTTATGTCCATACATTTTCTTCGCTTTAGTTAGTTAGTTGTTAGTATTCACTGGGTACGAATGTCCCGTATTCTTGTGACTTTAAAAAAACAATTACAGATTCGACAGGGGTTTCCGTAAAAGAAATCTGCTAGACTGCGAACTCGAAACGAACGTTGCACACATGGTTGCACCTGCTAGCATAGAATGTCTGAAGTAAAGCAAATACTGTTTTTGTACTTGGGTTGTGATTGAATCGCTCAAGGAATCCCCAGATTGTGGACAACACTGTTGTTTAGCATTCCCATTCGGTCAAAGAGCTCGGCACATACTCGCTAGTTTTGGATTGTTTAGTGATATACGTATCTCAAACCGTGACCAATTTGCTTTAATTAAACGTCAACTATTAGTTGAACATTCCATCAAAAATGATCCATGGGACTTCTTCCTGTCACTTTTGTTTCTCCAATCCACACACGCAGACGCACATAGTACGCCGTGCAATGGCACAGGATGCATCAATGGAACCGTTACGGGACGACGAAGTGCTCTAATTAAACTCTATGGTCTGAGTCACACCTACCACTAAGTGTTGGTAAATTATGGAGATATGCGTAGAACCACTTGGTCAGTGGAAAAGCGCGGGGTCTTTTTTGCGTTTTTTTATAGTGATACCGAAAACAGCTTAGTGGTTGCTTTAAAATAAACATACAAGTGCATAAGAGGAGAGAAAAAGGCCTAGAGAAAAGTAGCGTCACCTTATGGCGAAGTGATGGGGTTTCCCCCATAATAGCTGTTGTCAGTGGGTAAATGTAGCTCGAAATCCACACAAGATTTTTGATTACTGCGTGATGGTGGTGACGGCATTATTAACAGTTGGTGCGGTAGCAAAACTGGGACTTGCGGTGCATGTACCGCTTAATAAGAATAACGTTACATATAGGCTGTACGGAAACTCCGCATTGGCGCTACGGAATAACAGGCGGAATGCTCCATGGGCTATATATATATATATATATATATATATATATATATATATTTGGAAACAGGAAAATAACATTAAATACGATATTACAAAGCGGATGGTGAGACGTCATATTTGTGTTATGAATATAGGTCTTTTGCCACCGCTAATGGGTTACCAAACGGAACCCATAGACTGTAGCTGTTTTCAGCATGGAGGACGAAATGCCCAGCACCAATCGCACAAAGTCTGTCAAGTTGTGTGGCTGGGTAGGAAGTTGCTGGGGCTAGACAAAGCAACTGGGACTCCTAGAGTGAAGAAATGTTCGTGAACTCAGGTTCAGCACAATACCAGTCACCAATCGCCAGCACTGAGGTAAACTTACGACTATTCCTGTATGATAATATGTTATAGTGGCGATCGATCAGCTTAATTGTGCTTTAATTTTTCGAATGTTTTTACTTCAGCTGTTTGCATGGGATGCTGCAATTGACCGAGCTAGTTCAGCCGTTCAGCTTCGCAGTCAGGTACTTGGCATTCTGGGTTCTCCTGCTCCTAAGCTCGAGTTGATCTGCCATCAACCGAACAGTGCCTCAATCGGTGAGGTAGTAAGCAGTATGACCATGCACATTTACTTGCAATCCAGCCTCATCCTTTATTTAAGTTAATCCGTCTTGCAGAAAGACAAAATCTGAAACTTGGAGTTTCTTCCTCCCTAGCGTGCTCCAGAGTATGCCGGGGCTGTGCCTCGTGCACCCAGCCAAACATCAGCGTGCAGTAGATAGTCACTGAAAATAAGCTAAGTTTGTGGATTTATCTCTTTGAACAAGAATAACCCCGTCGATACGCGATAAATTAGGTAGATGACCTATCCTAGGTCAAATGTTCCATAATGACCTCACTTAGCTTTAATGTTAAAGTTGGCTTCAACTTCATATGGCACTTCCAAACACATTAGCGTGCAGTAAAGTCAAGTTGGCCTTCTTATTGCATCGCATTGGAAGAGATGCGAAGGCTGAACGATCAACAGTGTAAGTCTTCTGCCTGCCTAGAGCAGTTATGGCTGCATTTTGTAGCTATCTGTTTGGTGGACTGTCCGTCTGGATAAATTGCATTTTGAACTTTACGCTGACCTCAGAATAGAACGCAGTGGTCAAGAATTGTGGAGTAGCAAACGAAGGAAGGTAGTTAACAGTTTTATTCCAGCCAATTGTCAGATCTTTTATTAAGAACAATATTATGGTCTATGTACGAATTTAATTTGGACGCATGGTACCACTGTGTATTAAAACCGTAACAAACCTACTCAACCTTTACCACATAAAGCGCACTCAAATTGTGGCAGGTTTGGATGTAAATGAAGTTGAATAACTTAACTTAACCGGCTATTCAGGAAGAAGGTTTGAGCTGAAACGCAGTGGTAGCGAGAAGAAAACCACTGAGTTCCTGGCTAACACTGCATGAGTCAATGAAAGTAGTAATTATTGCATCCAAACCTAGAATTATGTGTGGGATAATGTCCTTTAATTAATCAGCCTTAATTATTCCTAGGGAATTACGGGACAGTACAGAGAGAAAAACCCGTAATGTACCAGCCGAATGGCGATATGAATGTTATTTATCTATCATGGACTGATTAATAGACAGCAGCAATGCAAGAGGTTCATTAGTGTTAAAAAGTATAATTATTATGACTAATAAAAGGAAACGATTAGTGGGCGATAGTCTATAATTGCTAAAGTAACTCAATAGCAAGTCTCATAGAATGATTCCGATAAAGATTACAAGATGAAAACTCACAATATGTTTAAAATAACGCACATCAAGCGGATTGCTGTCACAGATATCAGTGTCCCTGCCACGGATTTAAGAGAAGTCTGATAAAGCAAAGCACTTTTTTAAGTAAATGTTTACTATCTCATGGAAAAGTATGACATAAGAAAGTTAAATCATGGGACGAGCAGAGGAATCCCAAATGACCTATTCTGTGTTACGTGTTGTCCGCGCAGTGACCCGATTGCCGAGCTTAAGCTCACTATTCACCCAACAAATTTTCAAGTCAAACTAAAATAAGGATAATAAGGCCTAACACAGAGAGTTTTGTAGATAAATTAATTCCACTTTCCTTTGTACCTTCAAGATGAGTCTCACTCAAACTGGCACCAATTGGCCAAGTTTAAAAAGCATTAAAGGGTTACGCGGAAGCAATAGATCACATTCATGCGCTGCAAGGTTTCAATCAAAAATAAAATGCCATATCTGAACAATGAGGTGCGAAATTTTATATGTCCCAAAAGTCCGGTCCCGCTACTCTGTTAATGCAGGACAATAGGTCACTTCTTCGAGTGTGATGTAGAGCGCAATAATCTCCCAACTGTCCAATAGTAGATGTTGCGCTAGATCAAAATGTCTCACCCGGCCACATTAGTGTAGAACGACCGTATTCATGCATGTGGGTACATGTGTAATTGCCAGTATCGTTCATCATGAAAATGCTGGACCAGGCGCGGATGGTTGAGTTGGAGTCAATCTACAGCACGCCACAGGGCAAGTTTACCGATCGATACATACGGGCTGGTTGGAACGGTAACAGGCGTGCAAACTCAAAACAGCAGTGCCTCATTACCGGGCTACTGCGGTAGAATTGTGGTTGCGCTTGGGCAGGCGTAACTAGCCTGAGCAAGTAATGTGCAATAGGTGCTTAGTGTTATCCCAGCTAACGACAAAAGGGTTATTGGCAACGCGCTTGTAGACTGAAAGTTACCTTCCAACTACCTAAGCAAAATAGGCCTTCTTTACAATTAAGCCTTGCAAATATGAAATGTGACGTTTTGTGAATGGGGTCTTGATATGCTATGCCACCTAAAATCTAGTCGCTGACGCATAACCTATTCTCCCGTCGCAGTATTGATCACTGTTGCAGGAAACAAGTGTAGTTACACTGCTCAATTTGTTTTACGCATGACCATGAGCGTTCATTCAAACATATTTATTGATGCGGCAATGTTCCATTAGCACGGAACTAAGAAGCTGCTTTTATAGGCAATGTCTAATCCTCGCTGATACTGCGAATCACGTATTGCACAAAACGCGAAGCTCCTTGGCTCAACAAAGAATGAATGGGAAATTGTAGGACCACAGTACACAAATGTGGGTTCTCACGCATACTGTGCACCACTAGCCCGTTATCCCTGTGATAACTTTTCCGACACATTATGCTGCAAACTCCGAATGTCAACCGCAAAATGATCGATCAGCCACGCTTTCACTGTCTGTATTCTTAGCAAAGATTTGTTGGATCCTCTTTCCTTCCTCTTTGTGTGACCTGTATGTTATTGTTTGTAAGCACTCGTTTTCCACCAAAGGCTGTACACCGATGAACAGGATACAAATACGAAACCACGTAGCCTATTCTCACATCACCATCTCGTTCACATCCTCCCCGTATTTCTTAGGCACAATCATAGAAATACAAGTACTACCATTTTGAACCACGTTGCATGCAAGTAGTCAGTCTAAGCTCTGGAATCAGCTTTGCTCGCGGATTACATTCTAGCTCGACGCACCTTTGGCACCATTTGCCCATACACCAATGTAGTCCAGAAATCAGTGATAACGGTGGAGACGTATATTAACATAAACAGCGTAAAACGGTGATATGTATGTCAACAAAGAAGATGCTCAACGTGCCCGCCGGCGTCCTGCTTGCAGTGCGGTAATCGCCTGGGGCAACGGGAGGAAAGTTTTGCGAAGTTTCCCTGTTGATGGCGCAACGTTGCGGTTGGTGGTGTTGTCTGACCATCCAGCCGGGTGCATCGTGACAACGCTGATTAGAGAGACGTAGCACCGGCCGCGAGGTCAGTGACGAAAGTGTTCTCCGCACTGATTGTGTATGGTACGATCATAGGATATGACGACAGTTAATGAATCTAAGCCATCCTGATTAGTTTGCGGAATTGTAATGCAGCACGACTATCGTGTTCAACCGCCGTCAAGTATCGTGCCTGTGGACTAGTGCCTGACCCTTATACGACTGTTTGGTGAGTGTCAATCAAATGCTGTGGAAACGGCTCGCCGCAACAACGATACCAAATGCACAATAAGGTCGGTTAACGCGCGGTACGTGCATTCCGTGCTAATAGAATATTGCCGCATCAATAAATATGTTTGAATGAACGCTCATGGTCATGCGTAAAACAAATTGAGCAGTGTAACTACACTTGTTTCCTGCAACAGTGATCAATACTGCGACGGGAGAATAGGTTATGCGTCAGCGACTAGATTTTAGGTGGCATAGCATATCAAGACCCCATTCACAAAACGTCACATTTCATATTTGCAAGGCTTAATTGTAAAGAAGGCCTATTTTGCTTAGGTAGTTGGAAGGTAACTTTCAGTCTACAAGCGCGTTGCCAATAACCCTTTTGTCGTTAGCTGGGATAACACTAAGCACCTATTGCACATTACTTGCTCAGGCTAGTTACGCCTGCCCAAGCGCAACCACAATTCTACCGCAGTAGCCCGGTAATGAGGCACTGCTGTTTCGAGTTTGCACGCCTTGCACCGTTCCAACCAGCCCGTATGTATCGATCGGTAAACTTGCCCTGTGGCGTGCTGTAGATTGACTCCAACTCAACCATCCGCGCCTGGTCCAGCATTTTCATGATGAACGATACTGGCAATTACACATGTGCCCACATGCATGAATACGGTCGTTCTACACTAATGTGGCCGGGTGAGACATTTTGATCTAGCGCAACATCTACTATTGGACAGTTGGGAGATTATTGCGCTCTACATCACACTCGAAGAAGTGACCCATTGTCCTGCATTAACAGAGTAGCGGGACCGGACTTTGGGGACATATAATATGTTGTAATTATATTTGTTATACTGCGTTGCATTATTAGCTTTTGCTTACATGTTTCCCTTGTTGTGTATATCTATTACGCCATTTTTTATTTACTTCGTTTTGTACGTCTTATCTTTTTATCTTTTTTTTATAATGAAATTCTTGCAGTTTCATCGCCCTTTGTGTTAAATGCTCATTTTAGACGTCCACGGATTAAGTTGCCTGCTTTCTGATTGATCCTTTATTTGTCACATTTCATTAGGTATATACTTTACTCAACCTATGGTTTAAAGGCATATTTTATGCCATTTGATTGCGTTTTAGATGTAGATTCTTTTGTATTTGAGCACAAGTTTTCGATGTATTTTTGCTTCCGTTTAATTCTTTTCATTGGATACTGCGTTACTGGTTCCGCTGGAAACGAGTTTTCTCATAGCTTCTAATCGATATGATGCTCACAGTGTGACTTTTACCTAAGATATATAGTCTAGTAAATGGGCATGCGTGTCAGAATTTGACCGAACATTTAAATCCATATGCACGTAACCTGCGTATTTAATAACCCACGGTGATGCAATGTCGTTGGCTTCGTTGACAAGCTGAGCCGGGAATCGCCGATCGAATTTATCTTCAGCGAAATATTACTTGACAGACAGCATGTAAATAACTATATTCTTATGACTTTGTACCCATTTGAGAACATTTCCAATTCAGTGGTTATGAGCCTTTCTTCTTCATCCACAATGCCGGGTAGATTTCATCATGTTTATCAGCTTTACGCTTAGTTGACTCAAGCTGGGTTTTTATGTATCTTCTCTCCCTTAGTCAACGTTGAATAATTCGTTCGTCCGGCAGGGGCCGGGCATTGCAGCAGATTGCGCAGTCTCTTTGTTGTAATGATTCTTTTCTAAGAGCGCAAAATAATGCGTCTTAGTTGCCTCTGTATCCCGACATCAATACATTCGTTACATTTACTCTCAGTACCACCACACAGAGTGCACCAGAGATGTCATTTCAAGTGATGACCTTGTTTTCTTTTGTGTGTATTCTTTTGTACGGCGCAGCTTCTTTGCACTTGACAACTGCCCGCCATGTCTTCTGACACGTTAGATATCCTTGTTTGAGTAGAGTTGTTTTTAGTTCGAGTACTCAAATTTGTAAGCTATGGTACTGTGGTGCCTCGGCATAAAATCATCAACTGTGAGTCCAAGTGAATTTCGATGGATGGAAGGAAAAATAACGCAGTTGATTTGGTATGCCGTTACTATAGCACTGTTCGACTGTCTAATTGACAACCGCTTACACATCAGTTGTAGTATGTTATCTATTACGCTGGAAAGAGCTTTGAGCTATAACTAAGCTCTCAAAGATCAGAAAGCCAGGATAATTGTTTTGTATATATTATGCCAACAATCACGTAAATGAACAAGCTTTGAAATCTAACGTTGTCATTTTTAGTGCAATCGCAGAAATTCGCATATTATACCAACGATTGTATGTTTAAAAAAAGAAAGTCTCATAGTTCAGGCAAGTAATGCAGAAAAAGATCGTCTATTTCGTGCGAGGAAGATACACTGGAAAACAAATGTTGCATTTTCGTGGGCAAGGAATTTTGTTGTGCTCATCACAACAGAGACTAGTTCGATATTCTGGCTTAAGTGGGTTCATGATAAGTGGTTGAAGTAGTCGAAAAAATGAACGCACCAGTTGTTTGCCTCTAGATTATTACGTAGTTATGATCTGAGTCGGCGTGAACAGTGGACAAACAGCTAGAATATTTTGCTTTTAAACAATCTATTTTTCAAAGAAATCTGCTGCACTGGTTTAATACGAAGTCTAGAACGCAATGTAGGTGGGATGTGGCAGACACTAGAGGTCATGAAGTGCTTCTGTGCCTGTCATTTACCCCGCTAAATTCGGTTAGATGCGCAAATGAAATCCTCGGCGGTGGTTTCAGCAGTATGTTGGCGACGGCCCAAGTAAATCCTAGATTTGCTATGCGTATCTAAGTAGCGCTGTCAAGCACGCTCAGACTTTAGTAAAGCTTTTGTTAACCATCAGTTGCTTTGTCTCATTCGAGCGGAACACTAATCACAGCAGCCCGATTGTAATGCCAACATGAATAAGGTTAAGCTGAAGAACACCATGCATCATATATAGATCCGCTCACATTGCAGTCGAATTCATACGTTCAGTATTAAACAATTACGGTACCAACAGTACGACAATACATAACACCAATATCCAAGCCGCTATGTTGAAGGCATAAGTTTTTGCAGAATTTTGTGCTTGAACGCACTTTGGGTACCGCCATTAGTTTACTAGATAGCCGGGTCAAAGCCGCGCGAAAATCAAACTCAACCCCAAGTAGAGCGTAGTCATATTAGGCTAGCTAAGCAATTAAATATAGAGCATTACTCTTTCGACAAAATGTCTGTTTCAGATCCAGGTGTGATTTCCTTCTGTTCGCCGCTCATGCGAACCGGTGCGTTGATAATTTCGCAGAGAACAAAGTGGAGGAATCCCTAGGAATACATATGGCAGCGGTGCTTGTGACCAAGACATTCTACAAGAACCTAACTAGACTGCCAAAGTTTTGGGTCATCTGGCGGAAGATTCATGAACCGTGAGGTTGGCAGGAGCCAAGTGTCATTGGTTGTCCAACTCTACTAACATAAATGACGAGTACCATCGCAGCAACTCCACAGACCATACTTTGTAGCCTTAATGGACTACGCTTAAGCAATCTGAAAACTCAGACGGAATACATCAACGTGGCTTCATCTCAACGTCGGTCATCTGTAATCGCATTGGTGTCCTCTGGTGAGTTACATGCACCTCACACAATGATTCTTCAAAGGTAGGCAGGAACCCACACTGTGAAATAACATTCGGAGCTGTCACCAACGACCTAGGTGTGTCAGTGTGCTAGACACCTGTCTTTTTGAATACCTGGAACTTGCAATCTGTAGTAGACAGGGGAACATGTGATTTTTAGAGATTATATGAAGCTTTCTCTCTTTGTTTTGAATTGAATGTATATTTTTTGTAAAGTAGACTTCGTGTGACTGGATTCCGATAAGCGACGGTGTTGACGGCGGCCATGCGCATTTTTTATCGCACACGTTTAAGGGAACCAGACGGAAATAGCCACTATAACCACAAGTAGAAGCATGATGTTCTAGTGCACTAAGGGGAAGGCTAGGGTCTACTCTTCAGCTAGTTTCAATAGAACAAGTATTGCATTGCCCAAAAACAGATACATACAAGGTCACCTAAAGCCTTGTTTCTATGCTGTCCATGTATATGGGGAACACACCCGGTAGAGTCGAACACAATTCAATGGTAACCGAATTGTCTAACGTTGGACGCAGTTTACATGGTCCCATTATGACGGGCACATTGTGATCTTTACAACTCAGCGTTAGACTGCGTGTCAAAACGCGACAGCAAGTGCATAATATAAGCTGAGTATTTTTTCACTACTCTGCTCGCAATGCAAGCAGTACCGTTCCAACAGAGAAGCTCGGATTGTTGTAGCTGCTCGAACTTGAAGTGCTAAACCACATGTCTATGGATTATTGGGGAAATACTACCATCCGTGAATTAGAGCACATACATTTTCCGGAACTGAGCGGGAAGAGCTTAATTCTTGACTTTCACTCGACGTTGGAGGGACCTTTAAATGGGCCTTTGTTATTTTCGCTGAACATCATTTTCCACATTAGTACTGCATAGATCTCAGTTTTGCAAGATGAAGCTGACAAATATTTTGTTCCACCAACTTCCTAGGTCACTAAAAAACCCCAGTCCATGCAGCTTTAATTATAAAAGCAAGATATTGAGCACAATCCCGATCTAGTGTCTGTGCACAAAACATTTTGTGTCCATTGACAGGAATTATGAAGAAACTAGTTTTTGCAAGCTTTCAGTCTTGTACGGATACAAAGCCCTAAGATGAAGTTCAACTTTTTGAGCTCGTCGCTCGATCGATCAATAACAGTGATTTCTTCACATTTTCCAGCTATTTAGAAGCTTAGCATTTTACTCGTAACCCTGTGGTGAATTTACAGTTGATATTGTAAAGCGTTGAAAATACACCCACTTCTCTACATAAAGCTCATACTGACTTGAGTTGAGACTGCTATCTACTCACACGAAAAATGGTAAAGGCGAACTGAATATTGACGCATCAAACTCATCGAGTGTTTCATCAGCATTACATTCGATCAGCAACTAGAAATACATGGTAGGCTCAAAACTGCAACACCTAGTTTCGAAGGAAATGATGAGCTAGCATAAGGAAATGCCGGAAGTTTGCTTTTGGTATAATTTCGTTTTGTCTCAAGGAAACAGTTGCGCCATTGGCATGACAAACGTTAATAAACATATTAACTCATCTTGGCACAATATCGATGCCGTTGTAAAGTAAACATCAACCCAAAAGTGATCTACGGCTAGGTGATCCACGCCACTAGATTTATCGAAATCATAGTCAACTCAACAATCGTAATTTACTATGCCATGCGGTGCCTGTGCTAGTGTAGGCCGTACGTTTGTTGGTAAAAGCGCCGGCAATATAATGCATCGAAACAATGGCACCTTTGGTTACAGTTCAATTGTTCGCATGTTCGCCGAACAAATGTAAGGATCAATATTATTTCCCAGGGAATATAGCGTGACAACCGTTTTGTCGTTTTGTGCGACTCCATTTATCATAGCCTTGTCTTAATGGAAAACATTACTGGGGTAGTACCGACCGGTAAACGGCAACATACAACATTTCATAGTTTTTCAGGTATTGCATTGCATTGGGTTTGCATGTCAATGCATTGAGGCTGGCTGTTAGTGCCTCTACTCGTGGGGCTTTGCGCAGGGAAGAGACTAGGATACATTAGGAGCAGACAGGCAGTTACCGTTGGCATCTAGAGAAACTGACACCGTTATGGTTTGCTATTTCAAGCACTCATTCTGTTGCCGTATCGGTGCATTCAATTATTAACTCCTCTGCAATAACTCAGCTTTTCTCTGTTATTGTCATCGACGTCACATATTTCGTCTGGTAAGCCACCGGATATCTGGTGACAGCCGTGCAATCAAAATGATTAGAGCAGCAACATTATATGGAGTATTTCCGTTCACTCGCTCAGTACTGTTACGACAGATAGCGCAATTTTTATGGTGTAATGGTAAAGTACACCTTTTTCTGGCGGGAAAGCAGATCAAACTATTCAATCACAGGTGGTCGCGACAAGTATTAGCATAAGCACCGGCTAAGCAACACATTGTGAATGGAAAACCAGTAAGAATATAAGTTGTGGGTCCAAGTTCAACCTGATCTTCAGCGTCCGTCATATAACACAGGGAACAGTATGGTGTAAATAAAATGAAAGCAGGTCATAAACCACCCATGACTGATTTGTTTAAACTCGCTCCATTTACAGTTATTTAAAATAAATCTGTAAGCTTAAGTAAAGTCATCTAAGCAAACTGACACGAGGTGTTCATGATTCGCAAAACAAAACTAACGGATGCACTAGATGAGGTCTCTTGGGCGCAAAGACTAAATACCGCATAGAAATTTCGGTTTCGCACAAATTTAAATGTACGAACAGCGATACGCAGTTCAGTGGCCAAATATGATTAACTATCAGAAAGCAGACCTGCGCACGAAATTTGGCATACCAGCCGCATCTTATTCCGTCGCTCACTCTGGTGGTTCATACTGGCTTACTATCCATCGATCCGAAATGCACCCACTTGGCTTGGCCATCGTGTTGTCTGAGCATTGTGGCAGAAAATTCCGAAATCTACCGAGCAAAATTAAAGGAGTGATTGAGACTTGCCTCATTTGTAATTGTGGTCCGTAGGTGAATAAGTTGCATAGAACACGAAGGTCAGCACCACATGATAAGGTGGCTCCACAACAAGCCTATGCTATGACGGGTGTACACGCCATAGAAGTTACTTTAAGATAAGCCACAGCTAAGAGAATTATCCCAAAAAGTGCAGTCTCAAGCCTTATTTAATCTATTAAAACATGAATCAAAAATATTAACATCGCGGAACCAGAATAGTACACAGTTGGTTGAAACAATGTCTTGATCATCTAGTGTTAGCAGGCGGCTCATTGTAATTTTGTGGTGAACAGGGTACGGAAGGATAACAGATCGAGTTAACGTAGTTATTTGAATCAACACGAGTCAAAAATAACAGAAAGTCAACCTGAAACCATGATATCAAGAGAGTATGAGTGCTTTGTTTTACTGAACCATAATTTATTACAGGTGGGAAAATAAACGTCATTTTTTCACCGACCGCCATGCTCCTAAACTACGCATTATCCTTAACTACAAAAGTGAAAGTGCGGTTCTCTAGACTCAATAAAATGAACACCAGCATCTCGCAAATGTGACCATCTCAATGCACCTGATCGTCACCACCTCAGTCTGCAAGTACCGAATTCTAGTGAATCCCTACAGCGCGCACACGTAAGTCATAAGTGGGTTTCGGCACGAGAAGGGGTGTGCCACCTCCTCATTTCAAGCCTGTCTGCCAGTAATGTGGTAGAAACCTTTGCAAAGGTATTAAGGGAGATAAAATGATTTATGGGGTTTTCAATCGAAAAGTTTGATGAGCTACTGAAGGGGCTGGTTGGATATCGCTGGTTAACCCAACAAATTGTGGTTGTGCTGACTCGGTGGGAATTACACAAACCGCATGTAAAGTACGGCTAGGGCCGATGACAGGGAAAATTGGCATACAGTTATTTTATTAGTAGGCAATACCGAATCGCAAAGACCGGAACAAATGCAACAACCCTACCACGCACACAGTATACTTCAAATACACAGGAGTACCTGCTGGAGATATCTGCTCTTTGTGAGATGAACATTTTGCATTTTAATGTTTCCTTCAGCTCTGGAATGACTAGTTATTTTAGCGTAACCATAGTCCAAGTATTATGGATACCCAACCTCCCTACAATTATTACAGGCTTAAGTTACGGAAGGCTGAAAACCCGATTCACACAAGTGCACATGTACTCGGATCATACTAAACGCGCACGTTCAATCAGCCTTCCAACTTGTGAAACATTCACATACGTTTAGCCTTTGAACCCAGAAACAGTCTCGTTTCCAACCAAACACTCATTGTTTTATCCAAGCAACATTTATTTTCCGGACAACTCTCGCCAAACTTCCAACATTCCTGCTCAGTTGACGGACTTTTGCATATTTACATAAAACCATGTTTCTTGCTTCCAGGGTTTGCTTACGCAAACCCTTCCAAGGGAAAAACCTCTTCATCACCGTTTCGTGATATAAAAATGAGGCTATACAACGCCCGAATTGCCTTAACTTTGGCCAGTAAAAGCGCCTGTGGCGAAAGGCCTGTCTTGTTCTTGATTCTCCTTGGGTTGGGAAATCGTGCTTAGAAACTTTTCGTTCGGTCTAGGAACCCGTGCGACTCGCGTGAATTAATTTTTCGCGGCTAAGTTTCAAGAACCCACAGACTTCGAGATTTGTCAGTTACCGTGCTGTGCGAGAATAATTCTGAGTCTCGTTCGTTCATCCGACTAGGAGAGTTGGTATCACATTGTTAGAACCTGACGTATTCAAGAGGCAGTATTCAACACCAAGTTCTGTAGGCACAGGTAATGCAGTCACTAAATCATGGGATTATCAACATTTCTGAGTATTGTATCCTTACTTGAATGACGGTTGAATACCGCTAACTAGAAGCTAGTCTTCCCTTCAGTCAAGCAAACATAACAGGGTCGTCTGAATTGCCTTGGTGGGTCATTTTGCAGCACTTGTGTGAATAGATTGCGACGCGTAATCTCAATGTAGACCGCGATTCGCACCGAAGTGTACGTTAGTCATTTCGATTACTAGAACAGTAACTGATGAAGCAGATGAAAATTAGGAGCTGCCCTCCTGAAAACACTGCACTCTGTGATCCGTTCCGAACTAATTTCATCTCATCAGCTAGAGATAGCACGCATCAAACCCAGTGATTGAACTAGCCAAAGGTCACTACGGTAGGAATCGCGGTTCACATTGCGATTGGTCACGTAATCCATGCCAAAGAGGGCTTCAGAATGATGCTCCAAACAATCATTAATCACTGTGAAAAGCGTTGCCCTTCGTGACCCGGTGCCAGAAAAGATAGAGATCTCGGCTTATATTCTAGGGGTCCTGGGTTCCATTCTTGCTATCTCTAACTGATAAGACCAAATCAGATCGAAACGCGCCTTGGAGTGCAGTTTTAGAGTTAAATGTCCTTTTCATCATCAACGACACTTTTTTCACCTGTGGTTACTGCTGAGGGGGTACGGGAAATTATTCGATTGGTTACGATATCCTTGGCAGTCTGAACACTATTAAGAATAACTCGACATAGCTTGCATGTGCATTAGCTGTACGTTAATCGGATATTCATGCTAATTAGTAATTTACTTACACAGGTTAGATTTTCGCAGTTGGATGAAGTCGGGCGATACCAGACTACTTCTGTCATGTACAATCCTTTCCGTATGTGTCAAAAGAAACACCAGAACAATGGCTTTCCCAAAGATAAAAAACGTCTAGCAGTTTTCATAGGTAAATAGTGTGCTCGACACTTAAAGATATGCAGAAATGGTAACACGTAACTGTGTGCGCACTGCAAATTTCAAGTGTACACATATTTGTCCCATGTCCCACTAACTAGGGTAAAATCATGTAACACAGATAGTGTGAATCACCGCAATTCTAGTTTTGAATTCACGTAACGTGGGACTAGAGATGATAGCATACGAAAGACTGTTCCACAACTGAGATACAGGGAAAACATGTTAAAGTGGAATTCCAACTGGCTATACTATGTCTTAAACTTTGAAGGATGGCCTCTTAAGGCAATAATATGGCTTAGTTTCAATGGTTTTCGGCAGAGGTGGTTAGGATCCCTGAGGATTTGACATACCAATATGAGATCACCTCGCAGACGACGAGAATGTCCACTGCAGACTCCTGTGGTTTTAGTCAAAACTGGTAAGGGAATTGGAGCAAACCATCAACATTTCGCTCACTCCCTTATGAATTCTCAAGATTAGATAGGTCGTGTTTTGTCAAAAGTGTGGCATATGGATGGCCTAGACCACATGTGACCTCCAGTAAGCGTTAAGGCTTCGTAAAGAGAAAAATTATCACTTTGGTCAAACGCCGTCTGCAGTACGCCCAAGATTTGGTTAGCTTTATTCTCTGCTTTCTCTGCCTGTCTTGTGAATATGAGACCGTCCTGCACGAGCACCTAATGATCGATTGCAAAATAAGCGCGCTACAAAACGTGCCCTACTTATCAATATTCGTTAGTGCTCTAGGGGCGTACGCTCATCATTTTGCACTAGAGAGGGTTAAACCCAGGCACGTTCCAAGCCAAGCACTCTAGACCTTGTTGTGGTCGCCCTGAAGCATTATGCGATCTTCTGCTCTCTTGATTGCGCAGCAAATCTAGAGGTCGTCTGCAAAGATAGAAAGTCTGACGTTAACACGGTTAATAGGACGTTTAGGAATACTAGGAGTAGTTGTGGTCCTAGTACCAAGCCATGGGGGAAGCCACACAGAAACTCTGTCGGGTCATAAAGGACACTATGAACTTACACATTCAAGCGTCGTTGGAGCAGCAATGAAGGAATTCAGTCCAGGATAGGATCAAGTATCCCATAGCTCCGAAGTCGTAATAAAGAATACGGTGATCTAGACAATCAATGGCAGGCATGAAGGCAGCATCAACTCCTCCTCAAGCGTCGACGGATTCCGTCAAACTACCACGGGCTAACCATAGGTTCGTCAACATAAGCGCTTTTGGAGGAATCCATGCTGCCTCTGCACGATAATACTGCTTATTTCTAAATATACCATATCTTCTGTAATGACAGGTTATCTGCTCTTAGAAAGCACAGGAAGAAGATTTATCGGGAGGCAGTTTGCGGTACAGTACGCTTTTCCCCTTATAACTGCCGTGCATATTCCATCTAACCATATAGTTGGAACTTGCATCTCGTAAAGATAGCGCTGGAAAACTGAGATAACAGCTCAGTTAAACTCGTGGCAGTTGCTTTCAATGACTTTGGGCGCCTGTTTTCACGACAAGGTGAGCTTTACTTGAGCGGTGTCATCGGTCACGTCAACATATCAGCGGCTATGAAGGAGATGTCGCTATGTCCTGACAGTAATTATGTGTGGGAATGACATGGGCCAGCTGTGCATTTGGTGAAATAGTAGCGAGTTTATGTGTAGGAGCGCTACCTGCTTCTTGCGCGGTTTACGCCCATCCATAGACGGTGATTAGTGGCTGGATGCCTGTTTGTACTTTGTGGGGTCCGTTCCCATGTCTGTAAAGTACTTTCTGAGTGTAACATAACTGCTTTGTTACGCCCCGTTGTTGTTTCATTTTGATTTCGCGAACCAGTTTGACGCAGTGGTTTTGCTCGGTCATATAAACATTCCAGTTATCGACGTTTGGATTGGCTTTGTATGTTTATCAAAGTAAATCTCTCAAAACCATTCGTTTCTGCGTCCTACATAACAGAGAAGGCATTATATTTTGGGCTAAAGAGTTTAGTCATTATCAGGTTTATTACTAAATTGATGGAATAAAGACGAATTCTCCCCAAACAACATAGATGGGTAGTTCAGTTGGAAATGACCAATCCGTGCCTATGTTGAGATTGGATAGAATGCTCTAATATAATACGGGCCTCCTTGATGTCTCCGATGAAGTGTCCTGTTTAACAGATCCAGCGAAAAAGCAGCGTTGCATGATTGCTGCAAACCAAACTGCTACACACTGCCACTGTATGAATATTATGATCCTCACTCCTAAGGCCGAGATCCAGAATGTCCGGATTGTTCCCGTTCTGAATCTCGTAAGGGAAGTAGCGTGATTGTGGTGTAGTAGGCCGGCGAGTAGTCCTTGCAGTTCGGCCATAAACTGCTCTCTAATGGAGATCGTAATCTCTAGATTGTGCAAGTTCAAGTCTGTCACAAGGAGAACGTGAGTGATAAGCTGAACGAGAACGGATTTTGTGAAGCTATATATCTGTCTATTTCTAGAGTGGACATCGGAGGACAGTATACAAAAGCCATTAAAAGTGTGGCAACACGTCCTAGTTGCAGTTGGTATCAACGCTAGCCCACAAGTTGAATCTCGTGGTCTTAAAGACCTGTATGTGCAGGTTACTGTAATGTTTTTAAAGCACACAAACTCCCCTAATCGGTCGATGTTTACTTATGGCGAATATAGCTGTTAAAGCGCTCTCTACATAAATTATTTCGTCGTGCATTCAGGTCGCAATTTTCATTGTCAGGTCCAAAACATCGAGGCTTGACAAGATTGTGGCTTAGCTACTTAGCTGGAAGAGCTCTGATAATTACTATGCATACAGGAGAGCGCATCTTATATCAGAAGAGCATCTGTGGGTGCTATTTTCAGGTGTGAGCAATGTCCGATCGTTGTAAGGCGGGCACCTAATAATTTCTCGGGGAACTGTTGACAGTGAATATAAAATGAATTCGTATCGGCTGATAGAATGATCACAGGATAAAGTTCCGGTTTCAGTAAGTATTGGGAAACTAGCCACCACTTCGACAATAAGTTGTAGTCCGTAGTAGTTCGTTTCGGAAGCAAGACTTGCTGGGTCACCGTCAACCCCCAGTGACTTTGGTCACTGTTGGTTTTGAGGTTTTGTGTTGAGCGTCTCTAGGCGTATCTCTAACGGGAGATACCTACACCACTAGTGCCACGTTTCAGTCACGCTATCCGTCATGTATTTGGACAGCAGCAAAGCTTTTATCACCTTTGGGCCACTGCCTGTGCACATTATTGATGAAGGCAATCTTATGATAGACTCGGTGGTCACGTTATCGAGTGTGAGCGTCTGATGAATGTGGTGCCATTCTTCCCAGTCATTGGAATGAGCTTCACATTCATTGGAAGCTTAAACCTCCTGGAGGCCATGAATAAAGATCGATCTGTAATTTTTCTCATAGTGTTAGTGTTCCGGGTTCTGTTTTTTTGGCTGCCGCTTGCTTCGAGTGATCTCATAGAAGACATGAAAACTACATGTGTCAGTCTGAATGCAGGCGGCTGACAGAAGAATTGCATTAACTTCGTTCACGGATTGTAGCGTCACTCATAGTAGCTATGGTTCCCCGTAGTGGGTGCACGCCATGCACGCCATGTAGCGGATGCACGCCATGCTAGCCGGTTTAGCATGGGCGTCTCTTAATAGATAAATGGAGTTCACTGTTCTTGATCGTCCAGCTGATTATCTCATATACTTGCGCTAGATTCAGGCAAACTGGAACCTACGATGGTCAGCGGCCCGTGGGCTCAACTAGGATTAACCGGAATGTGGTCAGTGATTTGACCGAGTGATGCTGCAGGTGTCTTTCTGCCACCAAACGTGACGGCGTCAGGTATTACCATACAACATGCTCTTGGTTTTTGAGCAGCCGCAACTGACGCATATGTAGTTGCAGCTTTAGCGGTAGCGGGTGTGTTTCAGTGTTCCAGTTTGGCTTGCTCCATATATGCATTCACATACAAAATCCCTTGGATCAGGATGGGCTTCACCGGAGTAGGTGGAATTTGGTAGTCTGGTTCCGGATTGTCCGTGGCTCAGCTACTATTTGTCCCGAGCCCCGACCCCGGCCGAAATCGATTCCAAAGGGAATCATTTGATAACTCAAGATTTCTAAACCATGGCCAGTACGTTATCGCATTCCTGTGCCAAAACGGCTATGCACCTGACAAGTGAGATATCATTGAAATAAGTGCAAAACCAAAATAAGCTTACTCTATTATCCCGCTCTTTCAGTACCTTGTAGTCAAAGCAGCGCGCTTGGCCCGCTATTGTTTGCTTCATCTACACAGTTTCAGGAACTATCTGTCACCCCAAAAATCTGGTCGACAACTCACTTTCCAAGCGGTTGTTATGCAACCATGTTCGTTGCTTCATTCTACAGACTTGAGGCCACAGACGTCCAGGTTCTAATGGTTGCGTAACAGCCAGATAAAATGAAGCTTATATACATTATTAGGCGGCTTGGTAAGCAAGACTTCGCGGCTATTCAACCCATCAAATTGCCTGGTCAGTAACTTCTTGTGCTCTGAGTAAACCCAACGTCTTTGCTTCCTAGTTATTATAGTGATGTATGTGCCTCGATATCGCGAAACACAATCCAGTGGACTTGGTACGATAAGCTTTCACAAGTTAATTCAGAACTGCTGGCGCAAAAACGCTATTTTCTATTCATGAAATAGTTCGGATCTGTTTGCTGCAAGGTATCAACCAGTTATTGTTCCTAAAGATGTGCCGTATGTTGACGATAATCATTTTATCCAAACTTCGTGACAGACGGCCGAAATGAGGAAGAAGACAATAGACATAACTGGATTGCTGATCAAATGGTGCATTTAGAAGAGCAAATGAGAGCGTGAACTTAAAATCAGTCTAGGATTGTAGATGATGTCAGAATGACGTTCACAACTCTTTATATTTATATGTATTTATTTATATATATATATATATATAGCGCACCGTACCCAATCTAGCGTATGCATATATCTTTAGTACATTTATCGGGTGACGTGTCAGCAAATAGCTTTCAATTATGTGTCAAGAACATCAGTTGTTGCTAATTGGTGCAATACTGGTCACTCAGGATGGGTGAGTGCTACATTATTATAAAAAATCTAGATCACCATCGCGTCATTGTTTCAGTTGGCCAATGATAGGTTAAAAACTATAATATAACTGGTGGATTCAGGTTGTTCTGAGTGTGCCTGGATGTCTAACGTATCAATGCCTCAGCGGTTCTACTAATGATAGGTAGCTGTGCACACAAGCAAAACGAGAATGAATGATGGTCAATTGAATTTGAGTACCTAACGAAGCGACGCAATACCATTTCAACTAACAGTGTGGCCGAGTAGAACCAAGGTGCAATAATGAGGGCCAAGCTTGAAAAGATGGAGATAAGACCTGCGTATCCAAAGCACCGATTATGCCTGTGAGTACACTAGTCAAAGGCAAGTCGTCGATTCAGGTAAAAGTTGGCAGTGCAGTAGAACAGCAAAGGGTAATTAAAGAACAATATCTTATTTTTGATATGCTTAACATGATCTTCCATAGCTTTTGTTATATACTACTTCGTTCGAGCTCATGTGCCGATAAGTATTTGTGGAATAGTCTGGGATTGCGATAACTTTGCCTACTGTCAGGTTTTCCTCAACATTTTTGCGAAAGTCGTAACCCGATCTACCGGTACGAATGTCAGCCAGCCATTCGTTCAACATGCTAGTGTATCGATTCCGACAAATTTTCTTCAGCGCTTAACAAGGACCTATTCCATTTGCAGAATTCACTTTAAAAACGGCACCTCTATTGAAGACGGGTGTACATTGTGTGCAAAACATTGAAAAATGGCGTTTGGTTGACGGCTTAGCGTCTTAGCCAAATTGGGCCAAGCACTTGGTGGAATGGTGTTGAAGAGTTTTAGTAACCATTTACTAAACTTGTTCTGTGACAATGCGGTCATGTTTTTGTGAGTTAATGCGTACCCTAGAGCAGTAGTAAAGTCACGGGAGAATATGCAAACAACACACTGAACAAATAGGCTGTCATATACAATTGTTGAATAGAAATATGACGTAATGGTTTAACTTAACTGTTGCGTAATACACCACTTCGTACCATGAGGAACGAAGCCAAGTCACGAATCGCCTGATATAGGGTAAGTGACTTCTCATCTAGGATCAGGGCATTGTGGTTACTAGTGCACTTATATGCATTGATACTGCCTTTTTCAGTCGTATAAGATACACCTCGCTTGGTGCACCAAGTTTCAAGTACCTGGGGGTTCAGATGAGTTTGTGAGAGTTTCACTGAGGCTGGTAAGATGGAGACAGAAAAACCATTTTGATGTCGCAGGTAAAAAGCCGAAGTGTGCCAAATGTAATTAGACTGAAGATATCATTCACGTAGGTTAGATACAGCAAGGCATCAAGAACACTATTTTGTATAAGCTCGGTGGTTTAGCTTCGTGTTTGGATTGCTGTTTTGTATTTGTGCGAAATATGTGCTAAAAGACAGTTACAATCGCAGCCAGGACGGCAAACCGTATCCTATGCCGTATGTGTGGAATTTAGCTAGACGACGGCTAAGGAACACTCATTCGATGGCTATGTGCATGTCCAGGTGGATAGCAATTACAGAGAATCTCCGGTCGTGTGAATTAATAAGTTTGTTTGGAAATTAAAAATCGCAAGTGACACGTGACCTGGTCCAATGAACCGGAGTGGACTGCCGTGATGCTGCGGTCTGTAGGCAATGACAGTTAAATTGGCCTAAACGCAAGTAAAATTTTCACTCTACTGATGCTACGTCACACTCTCTGAACATCCATTAGGGAAAGGTGTACTAAAATGTAAAGCTCATATCGGTGGTGTACTTGATACCAGCTGCAGCCGTGTGCCCCGGAATAACCGCAATTTGATCCACTAGATGGGATGTCACGATTAACGTCCACGTTCTCCATATAAACTGTAGTGTTATTTTGAAAGATTGAAACAGTACTCCATTTGTTATTCAAGGGTTTCGTGAATGCCATCTAGGTCCCGGGGCTTCAGGTAAAGTTAGCTTGATTTGGATAAAGCCCGCGATAAAACTTCAAATGCCCTGTCATACAGATGGATCAGTTCTTATAGAACACATGCAATGAATGCCACGCTAACAAATCAAAAAATGCATTATATGAATTGGAAACACGAAGAGCGCAGATGTGGTCAGAGCTTCGTGCTAATAGAGGTTAAAGATGTGTTGTGATACGATTGCTTCATAAATTGACTTCTCGGGGACAGAGCACGTTTAATGCAGATGTGTGCAAAGTGAAATCTAGAGTTGTTTACTGATCGGTCTGACAAATGGCTGAAATCCTAGGAACGCCATATGACTCGCAAACCATTAATCTTGGCGACAAAAATGTGTCCTGTTGTTGGGTTGAACTGAGAACTGGGATGGTAATAAGCAGCGCCAGAATTGCCATACATGAAAAAGGCGTTCGACTTTCGATAAACCGACGGTGTAGAAACACCGCGGCATGCGACCTAGCGAGATAAGAAATGTGTGGCGAAGAACAAGGGACATAAATATGTCTGCGCGGATCTCTACTGTATATGGCAATGAGAATACGGCCTCCCGTAGCCCAAGTAAGCGGTCCTTCATATTTTGAACCAGTTGTTGACTTTCTTCACTCTAACTTTAGGCTGAGAAGCGTCATTTGCATTCTAATTAGATTACTCTCTTCTGACCAAGAATAACTGCTACTGAGTGCTTTGTCTTGGAAGCTTGGCTTGTGTGTAGTGCAGCAGAAAGCGCTAGCGATGTGTGTATTCACTTAACAAGAGAGCAATTCGTGCGGCCCATGGCCTGTACGAATTTGATGAGCTTAATGACCCGGAACCTGACATTTTCAGTGAACAAACGTTAACAGAAGAACATTGTAAAAGCTGTAAGAATCAGAATTTACTTTTGTGAAATACGGTTCATTTAACCATCAAACATTGATAACTTTGGTATACATGGCTGTGGAGTTAGTCACCTCAGGCCGCTCGGCCGATCTTGGTGGCTTACAAGTCAATGCACGTGCTCAAATTCAGGCAGCTTAGGCAGTACGTCTGGGCAAAAGAATAGATTATTGGCGTTTTTACTCCTAACGAGCCTGTAGCCTGCACGAATTTGTCACCGTCTACCACAATGTATTACCTGCAATAATCGGTCAAGTTAACTTCGTGGATAATGCTTTCATCGTGTTGACCTAGCGCCAAATGGTAGCCGGGGAAAACAATATATTCTGAACGATTGCTATTCGCAAATGAAACATCGGACTATTACGAGTTACATGATCCACACATAGCTAGGTTAATGCCATATTCCTTACAGATAACCTTGAAATGGTCCCGCTTTTGTGAGTATCAAGACGAAGAAGTCTTTAGCAGCTTGCTGATCAAGAAGCACCACAACCAGCAAGACCTAATTAAAGGTAGACATCGCTTTAGTGCATTAACGTAGTTCACTTAACATTTGATTACATTTGACTTAAATACATGCTCGAGCTGTTATAAGATGAATGGTATATGCCAGCGCCAGGTCCTTCAATGTAAACGATTTCAATGAATCAAAAGGAGACCAAGTCTTGAAATGGGGATGAGACAATTGTGTGCCGCTCAAGGCTCATCAGCTGTTAGGTTGAAATGACTGGTAAGATCGTTTCAAATGTCAGGTAGCTGTACAAATGAACTGTCTGCATTCCCAACTGTGTCAGAGAGAGAACTGATGCGATAAGAAAGTAGAAAAAGTGGACGGTACCAAATATGCTATGAATATGCTATATTTTGGTCCCACAGCCTTGGACCAAATCTGCTTGTACCCAAGCTTAACTAATCACCAGATAAAGTAGGACCTGAATGACTGCGTTGACAGTTTACAAGAACCCATGAGCGTAAACCTAAATGGCAGCTACTGATCCGATTAGGTGGCTTATCGTACTGTGGCTTACGCATGCAAAGCGACATCAATGTCAGCCTCAGAGATATTTCACCAGCTCAAACAATGTTCCCAGCAGTTCTCCCATTTGTTCATTCCCGTGGCATCATCACCACCACCGCCACCGCCACCACCACCACCAGCAGCAGCAGCAGCAGCGACCACCACCACCACAACAACAACAATACCAACAACGATAACAACAACAACGACTACTACAACCACAACAATGACGACGACGACAACAACAAGAACAATAGTACCACAGCCATTTGAATTAATGCTTCGCTGCCATACAACCATGAGGACCTATGGAATAAAGAATAATAAGGGGGAGAGAACAGGCCATACCGGGAAACGTTATTGCCCTGTGCAAGCATTCATGGTCAAGGCGCATACACCTTGTGTAGGCAACATACCGTCACAAAAACCTGGCTATAGTGCAAAGATAAGGCGGCATCAGCAAGGCAGCTTCCTTGAGGCTTTAAAGTCCCAGCGTCATAATCAACCATTACTCCGCAAATAACTCAGCACAAAACGCACATTAAACAGGCAGTCCGACTAGGCGACCACAGCAGATGCGCCACTGCTGTCGGCTGCGAGCCATGTCCTGTAAAATCTTGAGCCAAGCACAAGGCGGGCCAAGTGGACTCCAGCCCGGAAGGTGAGAAGGACCGACAGCCCCCAGTTTGGTCGTCAGTGACTTCATTTCCCGGTGCCAAGTTAGCTTCTGTCCATCTCGAGTCTTGCGTAACCCAACACCTGGCAGACAAAACAACGCCCTCCTAGGTAAGCGGTGACCGGACATACGTAGTACGTGTCAAAGCCAACATAATTTATTCAGTGCTATTTCTTGTTCTAAAGAACTTGCTTGGTTATCACTACTTAGTACTCGGCTATGCACAGCATCGTTGATACCACAGGGCAGCATCAATGCTCCGCAGACAACGATGATTAAAGAATTGAAGGCGATTCAGGTCACCAGACCGAAGGCGGTAAGTTTCACTCACCTAGAACAGGACAGCCCTCACTGTAGCCTTGTAAACACGGCTTTTCAGATTGAAGAAAAATCTACTCTCTCGTCGAAGATGCCGCAGGTTCAAGAAAGCAGTTTTGGCTTTGCAACGCATGAACTGACTTCATTTTCTATGCGCCCATCATTGTTGATGCAGCTGCAAAGTTAAGTGAATCGATCAACCACCTTGAGTTCCGCGTTATCAGAAGTCAAGGGATATCAAGTGGTTGGTGGTCCCGCAACAAGACTGCAGTTTGTAGGTGCGAAGCGCATAGCAAATAATGGGACCAGTCTAAAGAAAATCTTAAGGGTTGTTTGTGCCGCCGTAACATCGTCGAAAAGCAAGAAGATATCAACCGCATAATCGAGACCAACTAACCTTACACGAGGAAGGAATTCAACGCCTGCATTTTGAGATTCCGTAAGCGAACACTCCATGATGGAGTCCACGACGAAAGTAAACAAAAACGAGGAAATGGGTCAAACCTGCCGAACGCTACTTGTTGTCGGAAAGCTATCCGACAGGTTACCAATGACCCCGCGTGGCCTGTAGTGTTCGTGTATAGAGCAAGTAAGATGTTCAAATATTTCGTGGAACACCCTTCCACGCAAATATTTCGGACAGAACGCATCCATCGACTGAATCGAACCCACTCTTGTAGTCGTGGAACACAGCTATTGTCGGTCTGCTGTATGCGTGGCGCAGCTCTAGCACCTACCGCATAGTGGATATATCGTATAAACAGCCATGTCCTGAGCGGAAACCTATGTGCTCTTCACTAATTTTGTCACAACTGACGATAGGCTAATACTCCTGTGGTAGGCACAATCTGTGCGACTGCCCTTCTTGTATATCGCTTTTGTAATCGTTTCACTCCAGTTAGCCGGGACATTCTCATCCTTCCAGATACGTTCGAAAAGGGGTCAGTGTTTTGCAGAGGATTTTCCCCTCCATCCTATGTGCAGGTGGCAGGAAATCCGGGCCAACAGCACGAAACGATTGAAGGCTGTGGTCGCATTTCAGACCTCAGCTATTGATGGAGCCTCCAAACTAGCCGTCTATGGCTCGTCCTGCATCACCTGGGTACGAAGCGGTCCGGAGGCAGGGGGCCAGCTGAACTGATCCTAAAAGTGGTCCGCCCAACAAGCCATATGGTGCTCCTTATTGTATATCAGTGCACCTGCGCTGTATCTGTTTTACTAACACATGGTTTCCTTGGACCAGTGGTGCGAATCAGCTGGAAGAGTTTGCGTTTGTTCCCTACTGCTCCCGCCTCCTACTTTCTTGAGCCGGACTGGTCCACCACTTACTTGTCAATAAGCAGGATCTGTTTTACTTCGCGCGCAATAGTCCGTCTGGTCACATTGTGCTCAGAACCAGCCGGAAGCTTTCTTCCGGTTTCCAACTGATTCACCTACATGTCGGATATCCAGTGACTGGTGCGGTGACGATCGATAGTGCAACAAGCAGATACTCCTGCGTCGTGCATGGCGGCCGAGATTCCATTCTACTGAAGTGCCGTGTGATTAGGACAAGACAGCGAAACTTCGATACGCACTGCGTCTTGATAGGATTGTCTGATCGAGGGCCGAGATAATTTCTCCGTTACCAATCGGGAGAGAGGTTTGGTGCGCCTCCCAGTAAAGTTCTTAGAGAAAGGACGGCGTACCAAGGCATGATCAAAATCGACGTAGATATTCCAAAACGAGCAGGGTTCTATGATGGAACTACGTCACCTGTAACTTAGGGCAAAATGATTTTTTTGGGTCCATCGTTGGCCAGCTACAGCAGGACACCAAGTGGCACTTCGGCGCCCACTGTGCCGAAAAACGACGCTACTAGGAAACAACTGGTGCTCCGCACACAGTTACAACAGACGCTCGCCGTTTTCAGTCCGTTCTGAGTTAAGCCCATAATTACCACCTAGCTGAGCTTCCGAAGAGTTCAGATGACCTACTTGCACATTCATATCCCCTGAACTAGTAGCACTGCGTAGTAGCGAGTGCAGTTCGTGACAGAATGTGTCCTTGTCAGCACCAGAACTGCAGTCCGTGTGAGCATAAGCAGAAATCACAAAAACAAAGTAAATTTTGGACTACTTTGTGAATCCAACTTAGTTGACGTCTTCAAACGGGCTACACATAAACGGCTGTTCACGGGAACCCAATCAACCAACGATGGCTCAGCCTTGAAGCTTAGAATGATACCTACACCAGCTTGACCTGTGAGTGCTGCATCAGCGTCCCCGGATGCGTACAACCAATGGCGAGAGGACAAGCCATGCACAGTTAATTAAACAACCCCATTATGGTCAATGATCCTAGTTTCGGACACACAACACACATCAAGGCCCAGTGCGTCCAACGTGCGTGCGAGTGGAGCCCGCTGACGTATGTGTCTTAGTATGAACCTTGAACGCTGCCAGGGAAACGGGACAACGTGCCCTTGTAAGTGACGGTTGCCGATAGCCTTCCAGTGGGTGTTGTGATAAGGTGGCTGCAGTTGGTTTTACTCCAGTGACACTTCGGCTGCTATCAATTAAGCTGGGAATCACAGAAGGAAGGTTAGTAATGTGGTCAGGATGGGAGTAAGAGAAACAGGTGTAAGAGACAGAATGGAGGCGCAAGCAGCAGCATGTTTACGCTTATCTGCCCTGCTGTATGCAGTAGACAAGGCGATCCTTGATAATCTGTGCGACGGCCGATGCAGGATGAAGTTTGTGTTTGAAGAAAAAGTCATGATTGCATGTGGGCTGAGATACTGCCAGGGCGCCCAGACTTAGATAGGAGGACCAGTAGGGTCCGCAATCAAAGCTTTTGGCTCACAAACCTGTCCGCAAGGCATCAGGGAAGTGGCAATCTTTTAGTTTTACAGTAATGTATGCCATCCCATTTCCAACCCCTAACCTGGAGGACCAGGAGACTGAGTTTGTCTGGACTTTAACCATTGACCAACTTTGTAGGAGTAGCTCTCAATAGGCCGGAGGCACCACGCAGCATATCTCTATTTGACAAGAAGGCACGCAAACCGTCGCAGCACGTTAGTGTCCAGTCTAGTTGTAGCATCACCACAAAGACTGGTTTGGCGGCATTATTTGCAACTTTTGCCAGTGTTCAGTGTATCAGACCGCAAAGCTTGGAACCGGGTGCTAAGTGCACCGCAGTCGATTAGCCGGGCATATGTACGGAGAATATCGACAAGACACAGTGCAGCTGCTATCAACGCCGGAAAATAGACATCAAGACGACCGACCATGAAATTCTGCTATTTCTAATTTAGCGTACTGTGAGTTTATACAAGTTCATACCGTAGATGTAAGTAATGTAGAATGCTTCACGTATGTGAACTTAAGAGTCAAGGCTTTTAGGGGCAATTCGGCTACACCGTGAAGAAGCGCAACGTGCTGTACAGTCAGTGCTGAATCGTAGTTGTTCGGTTTGGGTCTACTCAGCATAAAATCAAGTGCCAGTTTTGAATCCACTGCTAGTACGTATAGATGCCCGTAGATGAAACCGATAGATATGGTATGCCAGCAGCTGCAATCAGGTGATAACAAGTTTTCAACTAAATCGAAAACTGTTCCTTTCAAAGCGAAAGTAAAGCTCGTTGTCTCAGTGTCTAGAATGGATCCAATTGGTGATATGGAATGATTACCAGACTAAACGTTTGTCCCATGTGATTGCAGCCTTCAGGTTGTCACGCGTGCTGTTCTACTGAGGCCAGAATGGCGTCACCAGTAAGCTTGTAACCTTGCGCTCACTAACGTAGACGCATTATGCTGAGTGACGAAAACAACGGACAATTTTCGGAAGGTTTTAGGAAGCAACTCAATTTGTTTATGTGTTTATTGTGGCTGCGTTTTGCCCTTGAGACGACCCTGTTCAGGCCAGTCGGTTTCAAAATCATTCCAAGATATTGTATGTACTATTTTCGTCGAGCTTGGACTGAACATTGTGGAAACCCGAAGGCGATGAATCGATGAAATCTGGTCGATAGCTGTGTACTTAACAGAAAACATCCTAATCTGCACTGGTGTCTGTAAACAACTGCTGCTTTTATCGCCGATCAATTTGCCACCGCGAAATGCAACGGGGTGGAACGACAAAGTAGAGAAAACGCGTCTGTTGGGACACCGTATCGGTCCGCCACCCTAGAATAAGATATATATATATATATATATATATATATATATATATATATATAGTTATAAATCCACAGTGCGTTGGCGCGACCATGTTAGAACAAACACAATTGATGCACAACTTTGCAAAATGCTGTAAAATCACCATTGACATACTGGATATATGTGGGTATGTATAAGAATGCACGTAGTTATGAATTTTGTCCCATGCTGAAGCTGATGTTGCATTCGTTCTGCTTCGTTCACCGCAGTTGGGCTATACCCACTTACAAAATATCGTTTTTACGCTGGATAAATTTTATCCCACTTTAATTGGTTTGTCCTGTATACCTGAATAATCTTCTATTAATTTGCACACCTTGCTTACGCTAATTGCGCTTAACTTGATTAACTTATTTGCGTTTATAGCATTTATTAGGTGACTTCTGGACATTTGTACTTAACGCGGATACATTGTTAACCAAATTACTTCATGTGTCAATTTAGCGAAGAGTTATATTTACATAGCCGTATGCTTTAACAGATATGTTTTATTTGATAATGTTGTTTCAATTAACTGGCTGTTGCTTGATATCCCCAGTATGGCTGCGCTAGATGTGCATGTTGACAAGGTGCCTACCTGTCTATTACCCGTTACCTTCTTCATACTTGCTCCAGTAGACAGTTGGTCGTTGCTGGAGGGGACGGGGTGCACGGTCCTCGTGGCTGTGTTAGCGTCAAAGAGTGGTTCCATGCATTCAGTGTGGAGCGGACTGCGGTCCAGCCACCGCCTAGTGTGCCCTTGGTTCCCCAAATACAGCGTGCTTGTGTTTGCCTGTGAACGAGTGTAGGACGGCTCCGTTGATGAAACGTGGCTTCCATCTACATGCCTCCCGATCTTATTCCTTCGAGTTTACACTGGATACGGGGTGTGTGGTTGTAGCTGTGGGTGGTGCAGCGCAAACCACCCATGTTCCCACTTTAGGTGCAGGCGTCCTGTGGCTAGCCACATTGACATGCAAATCCGAAACCGAATGCCGCCAACCATCCACGTATGACTTCAAGTAGCTGTGTTGCCTGAATGTTTGAATATGACGCTGCGATTGTTATTGTGTTCAGTCAGGTCGTCAGCGTGAGAAGGGTTCAAAGGAAACCATCCGCTTGAAGAACTGACGTTCATAGAGTGAGGAGGGTTACCCGAAATAGCGAGGGGCATTGATTTTATTTAGTGACGATTCACATTCGCCACGTCGCAGTGTCGTTAACCGGAACTATATAGTTTTTTATAGGGAGTACCATTGCCAGGCGGTAACCCACCACATCTTGGAACACTTCTGCCGTACCATTCTCTGAACCCGGATTAGCCCCAAGCACCCAGTTTTCACCAGATGGAAGTTGTTCGAAAATTTAGCGGTCGTTCAGGACTGGACCAGTGACATTCTCAATTGGTCTTCAGGTGGGGTGTTGATGATCCAGCAGAATGGCTGTTGAGGTAAAGCTGTTTTTTTCAAAAAAAGTTAGGCTGATAACAACCCGCGATCTGTGCTGTTCCCCCAGCAGTTGCTACAAACGGGGCATATACAATCTCAACGTAGTATTATATGGTTAATTTTAAGTGAGATAATTGCACGTTGTTTACTCCTGTTTGTTAGCTACACGAACAAAGTTCGCACGTCAAACACTCTGGAATTGTGAGAAATTCCTCTTGATCCAGACTCGCTGGACCTACAATGTAAACACTGTATGAAAACCCGATATACCCGATCTTTCCATTCAACTACCGTGGAGAAGACTGCTCCCTTTTCGATAAGCTAGGGTGTCCCCTACCCTATATCATGCATAAGAAATGGTTTTTAGAACAGTGAAATCAACGTAGAAGATTTATTAGTGGATAATTAACATTAAAAAGCGGAGGGTTGCGTTTGCTTACTATATGCCTTCAGTAAATGGTGGGAGGGAATGGGGAAAAAACACCAATTCCAACTTCTTTGCCCCTCATGCCGTAGGGTCATTGCACGGAGTGAAAACATATCTTCATCTTGGAAAGTCAATTTGAAGTACACGTTGTGTGGATGGATTGCGACGCGCAATCTCAAAGTGGACCGCGATTCCCATTGAAGTGAACCTTGGCCAGTCGATCAATAGGACCGTAGCTGATGAAGCAGCAGCAAATTGGGTGTTGCCCGCCTGAAACCACTGCACTCCATGACGCGTTTCGAGGTTACTTCCTCTCATCAGATAGAGATAGCAGGCATCGTTAACTTCGTTAACTGTGTTACAGCTTCCCATTACAAAGTTTATCCAAGCGGACCTTGCCGTCTTCTTTGTTTACCATCCATTATCAATTTGAGTTTGATCCATGATAGTCCCGAATAGTTTTGCTAAATAATTTAGGTTAATAGACTGGGTTGCATGCTTAGCATTTTGAACTATTTGTGCAGATGCTCCTTGTTGTCATCTGTTTTAAATGGAGAGCACGCGTTCAACCTGAAGAGGTCTGAGATCTAGAGGTCAAGTTTAGTCATGTATGGCGTGCGCAAGGTCGCCCACTCCTGTATGACCTCTTGATTCCTCATTCTAGATTAGTTGGTGAATTGAGCATAAAAAGTAAAATGACTTCTCTGGGCATCTCAAAGGAGGTAATCAACTGGATTTCACTAGGTTGTCCGAGAGACAAACACAATGACCCGCGCTGATCTACCTTTCTGATGCAAACTATTTAATTGGTATTCAATTGCTAGTTAGTCTCAAGCTTCGTGAAGTTATGTCAAATAAATAGATCTAACACTTAATTGCTAGGTGAGAATAGGGCACACGTGACGCGAACTGGAGCTGCGCCATATACTAAGACAAACGGCCAATTATCTAAAACCCACTGATCATCACTAGCTGAAAAGCACTGTTAAGAATACTAATAACACTAATAGGCATATTTATCAACAAGTGAATGGCTGTACCTAAATCTAGCACAGATCATAAATACACGGGTAATACAAAGCTATTGCATGCGCAATATAAAGTTGTGCAGAGTAAACAATAACGGTATATTTCTCAACGCTGGATGGTCTGATCATTATGTACAGCGGATTCGAATGGAACAGACTTCTCCCGAGTTTTCCAGAACGATTCTTATACTATCTTTTTAGTGTCAAGGCTAATTAATCAGGTGAGATGTCTGGAAGATTGTGTGGTTGTCAACAATAACAAATGTTCAAGTTAAGTAACGAGGCCAACCATGGAACCGTCTCCAGGGGACCTGCTTCCATGCGGGGTATTCATCGATGGATTTCATCCGCAATAAAATGCACCATCTGGTCGCGTGCCGGTGTGCCCCTTAAAGCAGTAAACCATCACCTATTTAACTCATCTTTAGGACTGTTTTTATGTGCACACAATATGGACACTCTAGCCACATATATCGAGCCATCAATCGGTATATTGAGTTAAGCACTTTTTCCTCCCCACAGAGCCAATGGCATTGTACCTCACATGAGTATAATGACGCTATTCAACCACATGTTTTTCTATAACAGAAGCACCAATGTCTCTACTTTATACAGTACACTCCACTGATCGTTGAATATTACTTCAATGTTACCTAGCACGTCAGGTTATCGTGGTATAAGCAGGCCATTCAGCTGCCCTGGCAACAACCCGCTCCGACTAACCGGGATGATTACGCTATGCATACTGCTTTGACCTCGAAACGGACTCCTTGTATTCCACGGCCAAACTCACTGCCTTGTGGACAAGTTTTGAACCAAAGGCTTTGGTCGAGAACCCCAATCGCTCTGCTGTCTGTGCGTGAGCAGCCTGATAGTATCCTGCACACGCAATACTACGCATCATTTCTCAAGCAATTTCCTGACGCTCTGGCCACCGCAAAGGATAATCAACGGTGCCCTATCCGTTGCATCGAACAGCGTGGATAGGGGTTTGGATGCTACTGCTCAAACCTTCCCGTCTGCTTATACACCTCTTTCACTTTTTCACCCTTATCGTCCCATTCTAACTTCAAGTTTATCCAACCGTTTTCAGCCCCCAATTCTTGGCCCACTCACACCATGCGTTGATTGGCGTTTATCTTCTAGTTTCAAATCACAGGCAAAAGCAGAACGTCATTCCTGCCTTATTGACAAGTCCATGTCTAACCAAGCGGTCAAACCCAGTTCATCCGCTTCTATTTGGTGCCCCCGATCCTCCTTCAGATTGGCATGTTTCAACGTACGCACATTGTTACAGATCGGTCAAGCGGCACCACTTACTGAACACTAGATACCCTGTAGATCGATATCTACTGCCTATCGGAAACCCGCATACAAGACCCGAGCTCTGTTCTCACACTAGCAGTACTTTCTCATTGCGCCTATCCGGTGACGATGCAGCTTCGAATACCGGCCAGCCGGTTTTGGTATTTCCCTGACTCCCCGGACCGAAGCTGCTCTGGTTGATTGGATCCCAATCAGTAGCCGAATGTGTGCGAAACGATTGGTTGGCTCTTTTAAAGCTTCGAACTCATTCGGGGCTAATAGGTGTCTATTCGTCATCGCTGCCTACGCCTCCACAAACTGTAGCGATGATTCCGTGGAAGAAGATTTCAATCGTCAATTGAACGAGCTCTTACGCCACAGAAGAAGCGCGGATACTCTAGTGCCTTTTGGGGATCTGAATGCTCAAGTTAGGAAATTGTCAACTGAGGAGCTGCATCTGGGTGACCAACTTGGTGCAGGCTCTCTTAATGATAACGGTGAGCTGTTACTTCGTTTGTGTGAAGATACTCGCTTATTTCTTGCGAGCACTAACTTCTGATACAGTACCCGTCGAAAGGTGACATGGTGCCTACCAGCCTTGAACCATCCATAGACGCAAATCGATCATATCGCTTTCAGTTATCGCTGAGTAGGCTGCGACAAAAACTGTCGCTCAATTTGCAGCACATGTAGACACTGACCATGCACTTGTTTGTGTTGATCTGCGCGTGCCTTTGGCGATCGCCCTCAACGAAGCTCTGAGCGCATTGACAACAGACAACTGGCGAAGTCAGGTATTCTGAATGCTTATCGACGCAAGCTTGCAGTCTGGTTAAAGAAGCGCATATTGAATACATTTGAAGGTCACTGATCGCATATTAACCAGACCTTACTAGCAGCAGGTAAATCCTCATGTGGTAAATCTCCTCATCATTATAGACATTGGGTCTTTTCGCGAACTCTGGACCTCACCGATGCTCGCCGACACATTCCGGCTGGAAGCAAACACGAGACTCGCAAAGGCATCAGGGTAATATTCCGTGCTATCCTGAAGAGTGCCCGTGAAGCTTGGTGGTATCATCCTGCGTCAGATATTGCAGTGGCCGCTGCCCTTGGTAACCAACGGAAGTTATTCAGTCTGCCATGGAAACGGGCAGCAGGAGACCTACTGTTACTGAAACAATACGTGACGAAAGTGGACAGCCTATACCCAACTTGTCAAAAGCTTTGGCTCCCTAGGGTGAACAATTTAAAATCAATTTTTTAATAGACCGGAATTGTTAGATCCCTCACTGGCCAGCGATCGCCTTACTCCCAGGGTTGTCTCATTGGATCTGCGCTCTCGCTCAGAAATCGGACATGCGATCAGACTGTTGAATTTAAATAAGATCGCGCGACCAGATGATATTCATGCCGCCCACTTCGAATTCGCGGGCCTTGCTCTTGTTGATGATTTACACTAATTACTAGTGAAAATGTGGGAGCAGGAAACTGTCCCAACGGACTGGTGCCGCTTCGTTCCTGTACCGGTCTACAATGGAGGCTGGCGTCCAAAGTGCGGCGACCGATGAGAAATCAGTCTGATCCCCATCACCTACACATTGCTTGATTCTGTCATCATACAATGAGAGACTGGCACTCGTGAAAGCCAGAATCGAGAAAACATGTCGGCTGTCCTCATAGTCAGTGATGCATGGACAACACATGCACATTACATCAGTTGTTTAAACACCGTCACATATATTGGAGACCCACAGTTGTCGTGCACCTCGACATCAAAAGTGCCTTCGGTTCAGTGGATCGTCGTGAACTTCGGGAATGTCTGCTTAGTAATGGTGTGCCAGAGAGGTATGTAAATAATATGCGAGCGCTTCACGTGCGTAGCTCAGGCAGTGTGAGGGTTTAGGGCAAGCTGTCACCGCCCTTCAATATCTCCAGCGGCGTAAGACAAGTATGCCCGCTGTCACCTTACCATTTCAACTCCGCTATTGACGAAGTCATGAAAATCGAGTTCACAGAACACGAGTTGGAAAGTGTGGAGCTAGTCTCAGGTGAACGAATCCTTGACTTTGCGTATGCCGACGACATTGCCCACACCTGTGACAGCTCACAAACGTGCGAAGCGGCACTGGACAGATTAGTACCGGCTATCACCTGTTTCGCGCCATACTTTGCACCCTCTCCAAGTTAGGCAGGGACCGCCTCCTGCATTGAACCTTGGTGAGGATCAGCTAGAATTCGTTAATAAATTCAGCTATCTAGACAGTTGTATTAGCGCCGTTGGAACTGAAGACGAGGTCACAAGCCGTATAGCAACAGCTCGAGAAGCCTTTGCTAACCTTCACCATCTATTGCACCGGCACGATATCATTCTCTTCCTGAAGTGTAAGGTGTACAATGCAGCCGTATTTTCGACCCTACTGTACGATTGTGAAATCTGACCCCTTAGATCAGTGCACATAAAGAGGCCAGTTAATTTCGACCACCGGTGCCTTCGCAATTTAGCTCATATCTGATGGGAACACCGAGTGAAAAATGAGCGCATTCGACGCCTTCTTTATGGTGCAGGAAGAAGAAGCGAATCGCTCAGCACCGTCATTTCACGCACCAGCCTCCGATGGCTGGGCCAAGTGTTGAGCCTGCCTGCCCACTGACTGACGCGACATGCGTAGTTTGTGCACCTGGGGTACAGATGGAAGAAGCGGAGCGGGAGTCAAACGATAACTTGGTCACGAGGAATGAAGGCCCTTAGTTCGAAGTTGGCCTCGGTTGGAGGGTCTCGGCTCTCTGGTTGGCAACCGAAGGACGATGAACACATTTGGTTGCATACACTTGTTGAGATGGCTACAAGCAGAGTTCAGTGGAGTTTGGGCTGTGAAATATTTCCTCCATCTACATCGGTTTAACCTCCCCTTCAACCAAGATGTCAATTAGTGGACATTACATAACTTTTCGTGGCCCAATAGACTTCACTTAGCTCTCCGGAACAATGTCCATCCGTTACTGCTGACCCAGCCAGCGTGCCTCTTTTCCACTTTTTTGCTTTGCTTTGCATTGTGGCACCATAGCTGTGTTTTCCACCTGCAACTAGCGTGTATAATGAATGAGTGAATGAAACCAAGCATTTAGTTATATTGTTCAAAACTTCTATCCCTTTCATTATCGCACTTGATTAATGTTTTGTTTAACCCCTCATATCTTGGTGTACTAGCCTGAAGATGAGCCAATGAAAACGAGCTCATTCACTACATCTTACTTTTGAAAACTAATAACTATGTTCAATAAGGTCCAGTCTAGATCGTATGTATATACGTAAATGTAATGAATTTCAACTTATACTGCATGCATGTATGTGGCCAATAAGTTTGAAACATCATTGCAACATTCGCCTTAACGAATGCCTGTAGCTTGGTTCTGGGAAATGATGACTTCACCGAGATCGCCGCTTGCATGTTCAAGGTGCAGAAACCAGCAAAATTCACCCATCATAGAAGGCTTGTATTTGCCACAGTAGCACTGCACCATGACGGAAATGCTCACCATGTTCATCGATAACAGATCCCATTGTAAAGGGGAAAATCATAGCTGATTATGTAGAAAGTGCATCTTGAGTGACATTTGATCACCAAAAGCCTGACAGTCTGCAATGAAATTTTATAGTGTATCTGTAGTTCGCTGCCTTTGTTCTACCCAAAAATCCTCTACACACTACCTTGGATGATTTTCAAGCTTATAACTCAAACGAAGTCTACTGGCATTCGAGAGCACGATCTGCCATTATTCGGCGAATATCAAGCCCAGTAAGTACCCCTCCTTTAAGCTTCACATCACTGATCTTCGGAAACATTTGTTTCAGGTACTGGAACTCAAAACCAACTCATTTGGGAGCTTTTACAAAGCTTTTAATCAAAAGATGCTTGATGTGCAAGGGTGGTATATGCTTTGTACTCATGGTTCCTGCTGCAGGCTCCATCTTATGTGGCCACTTTTCTGTTGGGTACTGCTGTTGAGTTGCCCTACTATCCCATAAGCACAAGAAGCAGCAATATTTAAGAAGCTACCTTGCATACCCAATAGGAATCCAATGACTTTGAAATCACCACAGATGTTCCAAAAGTATTTATCGTAGTAAAGTGCCGCGGATATCTCTTGCACACTTTCGTAAGTCTCCTTCATATTGGTGGCATACAACAGGGGCTCAGTTGGGTACACATTTCCATTGTGGAGCAGCATGGACGAGTGGACGGCAAACGCCATCCACCACTGGTATGCCACACGCCAATCGCCTTCACTAGTCCTTCCACGTCGGAACAGTAACAAAAAGTCGCCTGTCATAGAAGCAGGACAATTTGGGCTAGATGAGATGATGTACCAAGTCAATCAGCTTTGATTGTCCAATAAGATATAGCTTAACATCATCAAACTCAAAGTTTTCGCAGATGTCAGAATCATTTGAAGTTGACGGTGCAGAATCACTACTCATCATCTGTGACGTTTTCCCTGGAGGCATTGGAATGGGTAATGTGAAATAATGAGGAACAGGTCGAATAGCTGATGGAAGATCGGGGTAATGAATTTTGTCCTTGTTTCGGATGGAGATTACAATGACACCGGTTAGGCAGAAGTAGCAGTATATCGTGTGATCTTTCGGCTCAATCCACACATTGGGGAATGCAAGGGGGACCTTGCCTTTGCCCCTGAGCCACTTAGTCTGATGAACATTGCAAGACACCCAAACAACATGCGGCGATCACTTCTTATCCTGATCGCCCAATCTCATCCCGGAATATGCGTGGTAGGCAGACTCCAGCAGTGAAAAAATGGGCCTCCACTGCGACTTTGTAGTAAAGTGACCACAGACGTAACAAAAGTCACTTGGATCATTGATACAGCTACATCCTTGAACCATGATCAAGGTAACAATTTCGTGATGACAGCTCTCAACTGACATTCAGTATCAGGTGGAAACAATGGCCAAGCTCACCACATTCTTACAGTTTCAGGGAGCTAATTGACTAACCACATTTAATCATTCGAGGCATGATACGCGCTGCTTAGCTGAACAGAAACACTGAAAGTAAACAAAATCCCGACGTAATTAGAACGTTTGGTTTTCATATGTGTAATCAGCTAACTTGGTACTACTAACAGAACTATATGTCGTTTATGGTATACCAATGATGTTGAGTTGTGTTTTGGGAATTGGCTACTTTAGTCCCTCACCTCAGCAGACCGAACCAGTCGTGCCCATTACTGAAGTACAGAACGTTATAAAATACCTGAAGGTAAAAGACTAATAACAGTTATGCTAAATAAAAAAGAAATGGCATATTTCGCATCTGAACAAGAATTGTCGACGAATTTTTGATCCATTTGCACAAGAAAATTGTCGATAACAGAAGAATGTAAGGATTATCCTTTTTTAAAACAGTATTGAAAATCACTTTTAGTTTAATCCATCACTTGCACACGATCGAAGATACAGTTTGTATTATCAATGAACAATGATAATTGCTCTCTCTTACTTGGCTTTCGCCTCCGGGTAGGAGGAAGTAATATGTAACATTATAGCATGAATGTAAAAAAGGAATCATAAGTGAACAAAAGTAAAAGAATATTTTATCTCTCGATGAGGCGAGACAAGAAACTAGGTAGTTACTTCCACAAAAATGTGTAGTTGGATCATCAAGGGGAGTTGTTTTCAAGTTATTCATATGGAAAGTGGTTCCGAGTCTACGTTTTCGTTGTTCAACCATTTGGGACAACCGAGATGTGTATAAAGTGATATCGACGAGTTTCGTTAATCGTTGGGTAGTTTGTGTTGTGATATTTCTGAACAAAAACAAAGTTGATTAGGAATACGGAACAAGGCCCTATCACAAAATATGTGACAGATATGGACGGAGGTCGAATCAGAGAATTTTATCATTTGCAATGTGACGCTCTGCCCTTCCTCATACCACGTGGCTATAATCGACTCTACGTTTAGCATATCACCCATATCGTTTACTGCCAATTCCATATGCGTTAGAGTGCGGAAAACCCATTTGAGCCGTCCGTTCTTCAATTCTGTAGTAATTTGTTCCACAAAACTGTGTAGCGGTTCAGAAAGAAATTCGATCTTAAGCAAGTCTGCTTTTGCGATTTGTAACCTGTTGTATCTGTTCCTCGTATTATACTCAAGGGAAGTTGAAAAACCACCTTGATATATGAGGTAAAGGCACATCTGTGGATCATATCAAATATTAAGCCCTGGATGAGTTTTGATCTTAACTCGAAGCGTTCCATTTTCGTCTCAAAGCACAGGCCATAGTAAGATCGCCAGTTTCTCATTAGGTGCTTCCTTAGGGAGTGCTGTAAATTTCTATTGCATTTATGTCAACTTTTCTCAGGTTTGAGTATAGTAATAAGCAATATTTAATAGGGGGTGAATGCAATTTTATATAGGTAGATTTAAGTTTCATTAAAACTACAAGATTCCTGTAGTAGCCCTACATGTTTACGGGCTTTTTCAACAGCATACTACAAATTTTCAGCGAAATTGAAGGAATTCGAGTAGTGTAGCCAAAGATCACGAATTGTGTAACAGGTGGACAGTATTTTACGGTTTATTAGCAAAGAATATGGTGCAATACTGCACCAATAGCATATGCAATTGCACTTCTCGGAGGAGAGTTCGATTCTCCAGTTGCCGAACCAAGTTTATAGCTCATGTAGACCCTCTTTTATGCCGACTAGAACGTTACTGATATTGTCTGGATCGAACTTGTGAACTATTTATTGTTATTGGTGAATACATATAGTTTGCCGTGTTTGATGACATCGGATGTCGTTCATGTACATCAAACACAAAAGAGGCCCTAGAATAAACTGTTGAATCACGCCACTTGTGACTTGTCTACGTGTGGAAATATTGCTTATTATCTCGACTGTCTGATGCCGACCAGAAAGATACGATGACATCCAATAATGTAAATTTCCAGTTATACAGAAGAAACATAGTTCTGCTATAAACTTCCCACGTGGTACCCGATCGAACGTTTTATACATATCAAGAAATATGATGGTCAAACTCTTACCATGGTCAGTGAAACGTGTAAGAAGTTTAGCAATTTTACTTGACAAGAAATACATGACCATTCAATTGTTCTACACAGAATGGAGGTATGGCCGAGAGCTAGAATGGTTTGATGTGCGCCAGTTCATATCTTTGTGCAACTATGGCATATTTCCACACATCGGAAACAAACCCAGACCTCGTGGATAACATAGACATAATTTGAAGCAGTGTGAGGACATCAAGGCCTACGAATTTTCAGCACAGCAAATGATATTCCATTAGGGCCGGGATAAAAACGACATCCTTGAGTTGACCATAGTTCTAATGTCCCATTGCTCGAATGCGACTGTACTGGTGGTGTCAATAAATTTAGCAGTGATGTTTAACAACAGTAGCATGCACGGCTCCGTGGAAAGCAATGAGGAGGATGCATTGAAGGCCTCACACATCTGAGCAGGTTTAGCGGAATGGTTGTTATCAGATAGTGTAAGGGAAGGTGGTACGTTATGCATGAAGTTGCTCCTAAGCTGGAATAAGCTGATCATTTCCTTTGGTTAATTTCATGAGGCTAATATATTTGTCTCATCTCTGAGACGTTTTGAGGATCGATTCGCTCATAACGATGATATCATTTGGTGATGTTAACGGACTAAAATTGTTAGTCGTTTTAAATATAGATCGTATCTGCTTCAGCTTTTGTGTTATATGCGACTGAATGGAGTTGCGATTCATCTTGAGGAAACCACACCTACGACACTTCGCGTGAAGTTATCTAGACACGAGAGGACATTTCTGTATAGTATACAGCTGCATGTTGAGATTTAAGAGATAAGAAATAGCTATTCCAGCCTAGTGATCGCAATTTGATTGCAAAATCTTTCTACTTAGTATTGTGATGGCTAACAAAATTTGCCATTTGCTAGATGCTTCCTGGTTAGAGGCGATACCTTTGAAACAAATCTCTGCTATCTTTCGGTGACTCCGAAGCAGATTGGGGAGGACTTACGACTTTTGTAAGGATTAAGTCTAGCAAATGTTCGCCACCTATTGGATAAAAACGGTTGCATCCAAACAAACGCATAGATTTCTGAGACAAAAGGCAAAGCTTTGCGTAGGGTTCCTGGTGTACATCAAACGATCTCAGATATTTTGATCTCTTCAATTATTTTCTGAGTTGCCGGCAGCTCAAAAGCACATGCGAAAACTTCAGTGAAGTGATTGCTGAACGCTTTACGACAGTGTGGTGTGTTGTACACACAACCAATAAGGATGGTTTTGCACCTTATTTGAGTGTTAATCCAAAGAGTCATTGAGGCCATTTAGAAGTGGGTCACATACAGAAGTTGCGTTGTGTTCATACACATATGCGGCAGCCACCACAATGGCGGGATATGTGACTACTGCTAAAGTTTCAGAAGTTTGGTATGTAAAAGTGAGTGTCAGAACTAAGTTCTTGTACCCAAGCCTCTGTGACAAATACTGTAATGAGTATACGAAGCTTAGACTAGGTACTCGCACGAGATGGGACAAAGAAACAATAGGCTAGTAAACCTATACCATACGCACAGTCTAGGAAGAGAAATTAGAAAGTAAATTCCTGTAACCGTGTTTGTATCATTCAAATTAACTACAGTAATTAATTTAAGAAAAGGTTTGCAATCTTAATGGGAAAAGGCAGGAAGTGGAAGACGTGCTGGGGCGTGGCAAAACGGTAGAGCGAAGCAGATTGCTAATCGGCAGACTGTCATGGATGACATATTTAACCTGGAAGAGTTCAGGAATTCCAATATCATGAAGGATGGGTCGGGCTATATCGCAGTTAGCTAACAATTCGTGATGGTCTGCTGCCGTCCTCCATGGCTCAGTTGCATAAGCTGCAGGTTAGTTGGCACAAGCCACTAGCAGTCCTGGGTTCGATCCTTCGTAGAGTGCCGAAGGATGCGCATGACTGACGAGCCCCAATAGCGCGAAACGGAGGTCTGGTGCTTTTCCGGATAGGTAGTTGACTTATCTGAATTTTTGGCTGACTGCGACGAACAAAAATACTCGTCAAAATCCTTCTACTCATAAGTGATGTAAAGTGCCTCATAATGCGTGTTTGAAGCAAACATATTTAACTTTCTGTGATGACAGAAGTGACGTGTTTGGAAATAGGGATATCATGTCCCCAGATTGGTAAAACACGGCTGGCCTTCGTTGGCGTGCCCCATAAAATTTTTCTGTCCTTCCTACACTCTTACGGAGCCAGCAAACCATTGCTAAGCTGGTTTAATTCCTGCCTAGGAATTCGGACACAGAGTGTTAACATAGTATCGCAACTCTCCTGCTGGATAGAAGTCACAACGAATTCGTCCAAGGAAGTGTCCTTGGACCACTACTCCTCCTAATGTATATGATTAACAAATGTGATTCCACCAAACTTGTTTGCGGACAATATTAAACTAGTCTAGTACTTTCCACCCGATAGCCTTAAATCGGGCCTTAAGAACATACATGAGGACTTATCTGCGCAGGAGTCTTGGAGTAAAAATTGGTCCATGAAATCCTCCGCTGAAAAATCGCAATTGCTTGTGTATGGATTCTGCATACCGGATAACTCTATCACCCTAGCATGCATAAATATCCTAAACTCCTCTTCAGTTAAGAACATTGGAGTAATATATTCCGCGTCGCTAAACATTTCGGAACATGTCTCATATCAGATAGCAAAGGCCAGGCAATTGAAAGCATATGTCACTAAATCCAATGCTCTACCCGAAGCGAGAATGAAAATGCTTACGATAATCGTAAGACCCATGCTGGAGTACTGGACACTTCTTCATAAGCGCCTACGTAGAAAGGATCGGATAGATTTAGAAAATATGCAGCGTTCCTTCATGAAATTCACGTTGGCCGGTCCAACACTCCAATTTTTGCAGTGATGTGAATTTTCCCAGTCCTTTCTGCGATTTGACCCGTTGGACGTAAGGCAACAATAGGCCTTACTCACTGCGTTAGTTGACATGGTGTTTAGAGGCATAACGTTTTGATCACCCACCGTTTACCTATCCCTAATATTAACTTCATGCAGTATTTTTAGTGTGTCGCACTAACAGCGCGTAGTTAACGAGCATCCGTAAGTGGTGAAAGACAAAGAACTGTAGATACATCAGGTATTGAGGAATTCCGATGCAACCAGAGCAAAGAAAGTAGAAACCAAATGGGCACTGAATTCAAACACAGTAGTTGCACGGCAAAGTCTCCTGAGTCAGTTGCACGTATTGGGGACGAACACGCACTCAGTAGCACTCAGACAATCCCAGCACTCAGACAGTCACATGTTGCAGGGGTACTCCGCTAACGATCCAGTCATTTGCCTCAGGTCAGTTTCGGTAAGCATCTCTCTTAAATTACAGACAGGCCTTTCACGTACTCGCTGCGGTGCCGCGATGGCATTGAGTGTCTGGTTCTCAGGCCCCTGGCACAGAAACAGCCCGCCTATGCGACATCACGGGCGTTGGTGGTCAAGTTGTTACCACGCTGGCCTACTTGGGAGAGGCAGTCAAGCCTGGTTTACACGTTTGCAGCCTTCAAACGTTGGACCGTTCCCTTGGTCATTCTCGACCGTGGCTACAAAAGTATATTGTCCTCTCAGTGCAGTGAAACAGATTTCATCCCCAACTGGTGTCACCCACAGTCATCCTACTATGCGACTCGAGCTTAGTTAGGAATCACAGGGTACTAAGCGGAGTCTGACCGGAGTAGTACTGAACCGGGCACAATGATTTCACCCTACTACGAAACTGGCAGACACAGATCCAGGACGGTGGTTCTGCTACAAGTTCAGAGGCTGCGCATACAGCGGCAGCCGTGATTACACAATTCTAACCTTAACCACAACCATGTGCAAAGAATTCATAATTTTGCGACAACTAAGATTTTCTTCACAAAACAAGACGCATGGTGCAAGATTCTTAGATAGATTAATCCCGGTATTCTTACTTAGTTTAAATATCATGGAATCTTGATTTTACTCTTTTCCTACTGCATCACATAAGTTTCGGTTAGTTGAAGTTCTGTTTTTTAATATTCGGTAGCGCTGCTTGCCATGCGTTTTTCTCTGTCAAATCGTTCCGAGATCACGCTTGTTTCACTTTGCGCAACTTCGACACTACAAAGTGCATCCTGTTTGGCATTCAGTGATCACCTCTCCTGTTGCCAATCTCGTCGGTCTGTTGAAGGTAGACAGAATAAATGCCAGTCTCGACTAAGACTGTTAGTATTTCGAGCACGGTAGGCTGAACTACACAACGAACAACTGACAGTGTCAAAAGCCCAAGGAAGCATAACATTTCAACAGGATAATCTGAATTCAGCTACTCCGCGTATTTTTGTCAGCATTTTACATATGCTTAGCGGATTGGATAGATTGCATACAGAGATCCTCATGGCGTAATATACACCACGTGCATTCATATAGTCACTACATGAATGTCACTTTCGTTTTTGTACACACACTGCCGAGCAAGAGGAACAAGTAATGTTGACACTTAGCAACTGTTACGCCGCAATCGAATTTACAGTTCAGAACGTACGTTACAACGGCTTCCAAATTTAGATGTTCACTTAAATGAAATATACATTTTATGCTGCCCTATGTTTGACATTTTTGTCCGGTTAATTGCGATAGAGCTCTTTTTCGTACCATCTATATTATATCTATGGAGCTTCATTCAGTGGAAGCGGTTGCATGTGGACTATAACGCTTCTTTTCTACAGTGCACGATAATGGACGTCCGGAGTATTTCTTAGCAAAGCATTCAAATGGGAACGCGAAAACTGGGAACGAACGTGTGCTCGACGTCCCTAAGAACATAGTGTTCATAACGATACCATTCAAATGAGACCAAGATGGCAGAAGATCCAGATATCGCCTCCGTCAATCAACAACATAGGTAGTATGCTGCTAAGCATGTGGATTGGCACCGAGATTAGAAGTTGCTGTTTCAATCCACCCTGTACTTGACAGACATTTGCACTTCACCATAGCGCTGCCTGAGTATATTGCTGTTGCATTCACTGTGAATGCATTGTAAGTATGCGTTGTGGAGCCAATATCATCGTCCAACAAGTCTTCAGGATCTCACTGCTTTCTGATGACCACATGTATTGGCGTAGCTTACACGTCGGCAGCAATGTATGTCATTGCGTGCAAAAATGGCTGCTTGTTTGGCTGCCTGTAATAGTTGTTCATGTCCGGGTTAGCGTGCGCGGATCCCGCTGTAAATTATTCACACTAAGCTGCAAGGACGTCGGTAAATGAGAGAACAGTGTTTGGCTGGTTTCAGCATTTGCCTGATTTACCAGAGTTAACTTCGTGCGCCGCCACTATTTATTAGCTCCGCCGTACTGCCTTCGGCGATGATGTGACATTTAGCAGTGAGGCAGTTTTGTAGCAAAGTGATGTGATTCATTGTCGAGTGATGCGATTGGCGACGCCTTGATGCTAGCAGTCAAGTCACTGGGTGTAATAGAGAGGTTTCATCTGCATTCATAATCTTTTAAATGGTTCCATTTTGTAAACCGCTTGTGACTTCCACACTGGTGTGGATCACCGACCTGGAGTACCTGTGTCCAAATCGAAGCTTGTTATTTCTATTTTCTTATGGGACAAAAAACTCGGTTCCGCCAGACTTCCATATGAACGGGCGTTTAGCTGGTGGTACATTTTGCAATCTGTCACTACTCTTAATATATTCTGTCACATTCACAGCGTCCATGAAGCGAAGTAGTACGCGACAACTGCAATGTTGGCGATGTGAGCTTAAGAAGTCACTTTTCTTCTTCTCCGCTTCAGCTCATCCGGAATGCAACGAAAATGAGCTGGCACGTAGAGCATGTGATCAGCAGGCTTATCGGAGAACAGTTTATGTGTCTTCGGTTTCACACTTCATGTAAACTTCTACAATGATATTACGAGATAAGGTGCTGTAACGCGCTCGTGTGGCTGAGCTTATTGAAGTTGTGCCAGAAGCTATTGCCAACAAGTTCATCTCGATCTGCTTTGCCTACAAAGACTAAAAGCACTTTGTAGGCTGCTGCGCAATCTGGTTCATGGTAATACCCATTGCAATCGATTCAACTTAACATTAAATCGCAGTTAGACGCGAGACCTAGGTAACAAAGATATGACCCTGATTATACCACGATGCAAGACACATTTGCGGTCTCACTGTTTTCTGACCATATATGCTTCTCTATGGAATTGACTGTCATTCACCATCAGGTTTTGTGAGACTGTGCAATCGTTTCGCAGTAAGTTGGGAAGCTACCTCTACCTGGACACCATTATGTCGCATTTTCGTGGGGAAGGTCATTTGTATATCCATTCACTGGTAGCCCATATAATGTCTAATGTGTGTAATATTACCACTTTCTCAGTGTCTACAACATACTCAAGCTGCAAATTTGCCTCCTGCCATCGCATAAGACAAACATCGGGAAAATATCTCGTCAGGAATCCAGACAAATATAAGATACCTTGATATTGCTCATGCAAGAGCATGACATCACCTGTGCATGTATGTTCTGTGCCAAATTTTGTCACAGCTTTTCACTTGATGAGCAATATGCTTATTATTCTCATTATTATTAACATTAATGTTATTATTATTATTGTCGTTATTATTTTCTTTCTGCAGGATTTGGTTTCTACCAGGTAATACTAACCTGGAGACTAAATGCTCCCCTGAGGCTGTGCACCTTGGACCGAGCACATATTGTATGATCGATATGTAACGGATTGCTCTGACAAGCGATGGAAATTTGGCACAGCGACACCGGCTACCGGCCGGGTCAAAATACGGACCAATTGTAACCCTTTCTGACGAAAGCTCTGTTAAATGACTGATGAGGGAGAACGTTCAAATACCTCACCCTAGGTTGATCAGCTACAGTCAGGCTTACTGTTGTTGACTTCAAGCACTAACACTCTCATCCCTGTCTGTCTTCCGTTAACAAAAATGTGAAAACCTACTCGGGAGCATACCCGTCCACCATAGACGCATACGTCTAGCCCTGTGGTTATTCCAGGAAGTCCCATTGGCTAATATCCCATGACCAATGAGAGTGCTACTGATAGTGCGGACATGTAATCCCTCAGAGAGAGAATGAATTTATACTCGCGTGAACTTGAATGCACAACACGTTATTTTGATTTTTGTAACACCTTAAGTTATTAGCACTATGCGTGGAATTGTCTGTATACTTTTTGTCGTGTTTTCACATATAGTACTATCCCAAATAAACTAGTGCTAACTCTGACACTGTCCATGGATCTACATGGACGCCACGCCTTTTCTTAGCACATATTTGCCACTAAAGTTCCAATCCTATTTAACATGAGTAGCACCAGCTCCACACAGGATTCCACGTAGAAGCTGATGAATAGCAAGTAAATACGTACCACCGTTAACACGCACTGCGGTTTTGCCAACGCCACCAAAGCTATTTCGAACTAACTCGACTGCGTTAATAACGTCGAAAACTTAGAGTGCACACATAGCGCTTAACATTCCTTATGCTTTTTCAGCAGAGGAAGTGTTAAAACGCCTGACTAGACATTAAAATTAGCATGGGAGACGGTTACCAGATATCAGACCAGCAAAAAGTCGAACTGTTTAACCCTGCGCTGTGAGGCTCTTTCTAATCCATCTGCTATGATTGCCTTGCCTAATCAATGTACGCGACTCTGCCGACTGACACCGTATAAGGATGTAACATTTCGACATCCATCCAGTTCTAGGTTAAGGAAGAATCCGACTGGGTTTGCCACAATGCAACCCACCACAAGCCTGAGTGCGAACGCCTCAAATGGAGTCCAAAACTACGTTCAAACATCTGATTCCTATGCCTAACAGGCTCCTTTTTAGATTTACCGCGCCCGCACAGCCGCCAACCCCAATGAATCGGCAGTCCATGTTGTTGTGCCAGCAGATGCTCAACGTAGTAGAAAAATGCCTGAAACCAGCAACGGTTATTCCGACTGTACTCAAACAAGTTCCTTTACTACGTGGTATGATGCACTTCGTCCAAGCAGGTACAAACACTCAGCAAATTTACCTAAACAACATGGATATGTTAGATCACTTCGGTTAATTGCCTGTACCTCAACAACAAAATGCCCTATCTAAGTTCCCTACTGAGTCCCTCCTGTCTCGGTATTGTATTTGCAAACTCTAAAGAGCACTTTGATTATCCAGCCAAGTGTGTTACCAATTTGGGGACAGTTTATACCTAATTCCAAACCCTTAACTTATGTCATTACAGAAAGTTAACTATGTTTGCTTCAAACACGCATTATGAAGCACTTTACATTTTCCCTTCGTGATATCGGAATTCCTGGACACTTCCAAGTTAAACATGTCATCCATGACAGTCTGCCGATTAGCAAACTGCTTCGCTGTACCGTTTTGCCACGCCCCGGCACGTCTTCCACTTCCTGCCCTTTCCCATTAAGATTGCAAACCTATTCTTAAATTAATTACTGTATTTAATTTGAATGATACAAACACGGTTAAAGGAATTTACTTTTTACTTTCTCCTCCTAGTCCGTTAACATCACCAAATATTGTCATCGTTATGAGCGAATCGATCCTCAAAACGTCTCAGAGATGAGACAAATATATTAGCCTCATGAAATTAACCAAAGGAAATGATCAGCTTATTCCAGCTTAGGAGCAACTTCATGCATAACGTACCACCTTCCCTTACAATATCTGATAACAACCATTCCGCTAAACCTACTCAGATATGTGAGGCCTTCAATGAATCCTCCTCATTGCTTTCCACGGAGCCGTGCAGGTTACTGATATTAAACATCCCTGCTAAAATTATTGACACCACCAGTACTGTCGGATGCGAGCAATGGGACTTTAGAATTCTGATCAACTCAAGGATGTCATTTTTATCACGGCCTGGATGGAATATCATTTGCTGTGCTCAAATTCGTAGGCGTTGATGTCCTCACACTGCTTCAAAATATGTCTATTTTATCCACGAGGTCTGAGGTTGTTTCAGAGGTATGGAAATATGCCATGGTTGAACCAAGATAGAAAACTGGCCCACGGCAAATCATTCTAGCTCTCGGCCATACCTCCATTCTGTGTAGAACAATGGAATGGTCATGTAGTACTTGTCAAGTACATTTGCTAAACTTCTTACACGTTTCACTGACCATGGTAAGAGTTTGACCATCATATTTCTTGATATGTGTAAAACGTTCGATCGGGTGTCACGTGGGGAGTTTCTAGCAGAACTATGTTTCTTCTGTATAACTGGAAATTTACATTATTGGATGTTATCGTATCTTTCTGGTCGGCATCAGGCAGTCGAGATAATAAGCAATATTTCCACATGTAGACAAGTCACAAGTGGCGTGATCCAACAGTTTATTCTAGGGCCTCTTTTGTGTTTGATGTACATGAACGACATCCGATGTCATCAAACACGGCAAACTATATGTATTCACCAATAACAATAAATAGTTCACAAGTTCGATCCAGACAATATCAGTAACGTTCTAGCCGGCATAAAAGAGGGTCTACATGAGCTGGAAACATGGTGCGGCAACTGGAGAATCGAACTCTCCTCCGAGACGTGCAATTGCACATGCTATCGGTGCAGTATTGCACCATATTCTCTGATAATAAACCGTAAAACACTGTCCACCTGTCTCACATAATTCGTGCTCTTGAGCTACACTACTCGAGTTCCGTTAGTTTCGCCGTAAAATTGTAGTATACTTTTGGAGAAGCCCGTAAACAATTATGGCTAACACAGAAATCCTGTGCTTTTAATGAATGTTAAAGCTACCTTTATAAAACTGCATTCATATCCTATTAGTATATTGCTTAGTAATATATTCAAACCTGAGAAAAATTGACATAAATGCAATAGAAATTTACAGCGCTCCCTAAGGAAGAACCTAATGAGAAACTGGCAATCTTACTTACTATGACCAGTGCTTTGAGACGGACATCGATCGCTTCGGGTTAATATAGAACTCATCCAGGGCTTAATATTTGATATGATCCACAGATGTGACTTTACTCATATATCGGGGTGGTTCTTAACTTCCCTTGAGTATAATACTAGGAACAGATACAGCAGCTTATAAATCGAAAAAGCACTAACTTGATTAAGATCGAATTTCTTTCTGAACCTCTACACAGTTGTGTGGAACAAATTACTACAGAATTGAAGAACGGACGGCTCAAATGGGTTTTCCGCACTCTAACACATATGGACTTGACAGTAAACGAAATGGGTGATATGCTTAACGTGGACGCGATTATAGCCACGTGGTATGAGGAAGGGCCGAGCGCCACATTGCAAATGATAAAATTCTCTGATTCGAACTCGATCCATATCTAACACATCTTTTGTGATAGGGCCTTGTTCCGTATTCCTAATCAACTTTGTTTTTGTCCAGAAATATCACAACACAAATACCCAGTGATTAACGAAACTCGTCGATACCACTTTATACACATCTCGGCTGTCCCAAATGGTTGAACAACGAAAACGTAGACTCGGAACCACTTTCCGTATGAATAACTTGGAAACAAACTCTCCTTGATGATCCAAGTACACATTTTTGTGGAAGTAACTACCTAGTTCCTTGTCTCGCCTCATCGAGAGATAAAATATTCTTTTACTTTTGTTCACTTATGATTCCTTTTTTACATTCATGCTGTAATGTTACATATTTCTTCTTCTTTCATGGAGGCGAAAGCCAAGGAAGAGAGAGCAACAATCATTGTTCATTGAGAATACATACTGTATCTTCGATCGTATGCAAGTGATGGATTAAACTAAAAGTTATTTTCAATACTGTCTTACAAAAGGATAATCCTTGCAGTCATCTGTTCTCGAGAATTTTCTTGTGCAAATGGATCAAAAATTCGTCGACAATTCTTGTTCAGGTGCGAAATATGCCATTTCTTTTTTAGTTAGCATTACTGTTATTACCCTTATACCTCCATATATTTTATAATCTTTTGTACTTCATTATTGGCCACGACTTGGTCGGTCTCCTGAGGTGAAGGATTAAAGTTGCAAATGCCCATAACACAATTCAACATCGTTGTTATACCATAAACGACATATAGTTCTGTTAGTAGTACCAAGTTAGCTGATTACACATATGAAAACCAAACGTTCTAATTACGTCGGGATTTTGTTTACTTTCAGTGTTTCTGTTCAGCTAAGCAGCGCGTTTCATGCATCGAATGATTAAATGTGGTTAGTCAATTAGCTCCCTGAAGCCGTATGAATGTGGTGATCTTGGCCATTGTGTCCACCTGATACTGAAAGTCAGTTGAGAGCTGTGACCACTAAATTGTCACCTTGATCATGGCTCAAGTATGTGGCTGTATCAGTGACCCAAAACATTTTTTCTACGTCTGTGGTCACTTTACTACAAAGCCGCAGTGGAGGCCCATTTTTTCACTGCTGGAGTCTGCCTACCACGCATATTCCGGGATGAGAGTGGGCGATCAGGATAAGGAGTGGTCGCCACATGTTGTTTGGGTATCGTGCAATCTTCATCTGACTAAGTGGCTCAGGGGCAAATGCAAGGTGTCCCTTGCATTCCCCAAGGTGTGGAGTGAGCCGAAAGATCACACGACAGACTGCTACTTCTGCCTAACCAGTGTCATTGTAATCTCCATCCGAAACAAGGATAAAGTTCATTACCCCGATCTTCCATCAGCTATTCGACCTGTTCCTCATTATTTCACATTACCCATTCCAATGCCTCCAGGGAACACGTCACAGATGATGAGTAGTGATTCTGCACCGTCAACTTCAAATGATTCTGACATCTGCGAAAACTTTGAGTTTGATGATGTCAAGCCATATCTTATTGGACTATCAAAGCTGATTGACTTGGTACATCATCTCATCTAGCCTAAATTGTGCTGCATCTATGACACGAGACATTTTGTTACTGTTCCGACGTGGAAGGACTGGTGAAGGCGATTGGCGTGTGGCATACCAGTGGTGGATGGCGTTTGCTGTTGACTCGTCCATACTGCTCCACAATGGAAATGTGTACCCAACGGAGCCCCTGTTGTATGCCACCAATATGAAGGAGACTTACGAAAGTGTGCAGGAGATATCCGCTGCATTGTACTACGATAAACACTTTTGGAACATCTGTGGTGATTTCAAAGTCCTTGGATTCCCATTGTGTATACAAGGGAGCTTCTTACATATTGCTGCTTCTTGTGCTTATGGGATAGTAGAGCAACTCAACAGCAGTACCCAACAGAAGAGTGGCCACATAAGATGGAGCCTGCAGCAGGAACCATGAGTACAAAGCATTTACCACCCCTGCACATCAAGCATGTTTTGATTAAAAGCTTCGTCAAAGCTCCCAAGCGAGATGGTTTTGAGTTCCAGTACCCGAAACAAATGTTTCCGAAGATCAGTGATGTGAAGCTTAAAGGAGGGATACTTACTGGGCTTGATATTCGCCGAATAATGGCAGATAGTGTTCTCGAATGCCGGTTGACTTCGTTTGAGTTAGAAGCTTGGATATCATCCAAGGTATTGTGCAGAACATTTTTGGGTAGAACAAAGGCAGCGAACTACAGATACATTATAAAATTGTATTGCAGTCTGTCAGGCTTCTGGTGATCAAATGACACTCAAGATGCACTTTCTACATAATCAGGTGGAATTTTCCCCCTTACAACGGGATCTGTTCTCGTTGAACATGGTGAGCATTTCCGTCATGGTGCAGTGCTACTGTGGCAAATACAAGCCTTCTATGATGGGTGAACTTTGCCGGTTTCTGCACCTTGATCATACAAGCGGCGATCTCGGTGAAGTCATCATTTCCCAGAGCCAAGCTGCAGGCATTCGTTAAGGCGAATGTTGCAGTGATGTTTCAAACTTATTTGCCACATACATGCATGCAGTATAAGTTGAAATTCAGTACATGTACGTATATACATACGATCTAGACTGGACCTTATTGAACGTAATTATTAGTTTTCAAATGTAAGATGTAGTGAATGAGCTCATTTTCAGTGGCTCATCTTCAGGCTAGTACACCACGATATGAGGGGTTAAACAAAACATTAATCAAATGCGATGATGAAAGGGATAGAAGTTTTGAACAATATAACTGAATGCTTGGTTTCATTCACTCACTCATTATACACGCTAGTTGCAGGTGGGAAGCACAGCTGTGGTGTCCCAATACAAAAGCAGAGCGAAAACGTGGAAAAGAGGCACACTGGCTGTGTCACCAGTAACGGATGGGCATTGTTCCGGAGAGCTAAGTGAAGGCTATTGGGTCACAAAACCGCATGTAATGGCTACTAATTGACATCTTAAATTGAAGGGGGAGGTTAAACGGATGAGGATGGACAAAAATATTCACAGCCCAAACGCCATTGGGATCTGCTCCTAGCCATCTCAACAAGTGTATGCAACCAAATGTGTTCATCGTCCTTCGGTCCCCAACCAGAGAGCCGAGATCCTCCAACCGAGGCCAACTTCGAAGTAAGGGCCTTCATTCCTCTTGACCAGGTTATCGTTTGATCCTCTCTCCGCTTCTTCCATCTGTACCCCAGGCGCACAAACTACGCACATCGCGGTAATCAGTGGGCAGGCAGGCTCAACACGCAGCCCAGCCATCGGACCCTGGTGCGCAAGATAACGGTGCTGAGCGATTCGCTTCTTCTTCCTGCACCATAAACACGGCGTCGAATACGCTCATTGTTCACTCGGTGTTCCCATCAGATATGAGCTAAACTGCGAAGGCACCGGTGGTCGAACGTAACTGGACTATTTATGTGCACTGATCGAAGTTGTCAGGTTTCACAATCGTACAGTAGGGTCGAAAATACGGCTGCATTGTACACCCTACACTTCAGGAAGAGAGTGATGTCGTGACTGTGTAATTGGTAGCGATGGTTAGCAAAAGCGTCTCGAGCTATTGCTATACGGCTTGTGAATTCGTCTTCAGTTCCAACGGCGCTAATACAACTGTCTAGAAGCTGAAGTTTTTAACGACTTCTATCTGATCCTCACCAAGGTTCAGTGCAGTAGGCGGTCCTCGCCTAACTTGGAGAAAAGCTTTGCATTTGGAGGGTGCAAAGTATGGCGCGAAACAGGTGATAGCCGGTACTAATCTGTCCAGTGCCGCTTCGCACGTTTGTGAGCTGTCACAGGTGTGGGCAATGTCGTCGGCATACTCAAAGTCAAGGATTCGTTCACCTGAGAGTAGCTCCGCACCTTCCAACTCGTGTCCTGTGAACTCGATTTCGATGACTTCGTCAATAGCGACGTTGAAAAGGAAATGTGACAGCGGACATGCTTGTCTTACACCGCTGGAGATATTAAAATGCGGTGACAGCTTGCCCTAAGTCCTCACACTGCCTGAGCTACGCACGTGAAGCGCTCGCTTAATATTTACATGTCTCTCTGACACACCTTTCCTAAGCAGACAATCCCAAAGTTCACTTCGATCCACTGAATCGAAGGCACTTTTGATGTCGAGGTGCACGACAACTGTGGGTCTCCAATATATGTGACGGTGTTTAAACAACTGACGTAATGTGCATATGTGGTCGATGCATCACTGACTATGAGGACAGCCGGCTTGCTCATCTCGATTCTGGCTTTCACGAGTGCCAGTCTCTCTGTGTATGATGACAGAATAAAGCAATGTGTAGGCGATGGGGATCAGACTGATTTCTTTACGTTCGCCGCACTTTGGACGCGAGCTTCCTTTGATAATCGGTACATGAACGGAGCGGCACCAGTCCGTTGGGACAGTTTCCTGCTCCCACATTTTTACTGGTAATTAGAGTAAATCATCAACAAGAGCAAGGCCCGCGAATTCGAAGTGGGCGGCATGAATATCATCTGGTCGCGCGATCTTATTTAATTTCAACAGTCTGATCGCACGTCCGATTGCTGAGTGAGAGGGCAGATCCAATGAGACAACCCTGGGAGTAAGTCGATCGCTGGCCAGTGAGGGATCTAACAATTTCGGTCGAATAAATTGCTTTCAAAATGCTCACCCTAGGGCGCCAAACGTTTTGACAAGTTGTGGATAGGCTGTCTACTCTTGTCACGTATTGTTTCACTAACAGTAGGTCTTCTGCCGCCCGTTTCCATAGCAGACTGAATAACTTCCAATGGTTACCATGGGCAGCGGCCACTGCAATATCTGACGCAGGATGATACCTCCATGCTTCACGGGCACTCTTCAGGATGGCACGGAGTATTACCCTGATGCCTTTGCGAGTCTCATGTTTGCTCCCAGCCGGAATGTGTCGGCGAGCATCGGTAAGGTCCAGATTTCGCGAAAAGACTCAATGTCTATAATGGTTAGGGGATTTACCACATGAGGGTTTACCTGCTGCTAGTAAGGTCTGGTAAATATGTGATCAGTGACCTTCAACTGTATTCAATATGCGCTTCTTTAACCAGACTGCAAGCTTGCGTCGATAAGCATTCAGAATACCCGAATTCGCCAGTTGTCTGTTGTCAACGCGCTCAGCGCGTCTTTGAGGGCGACCGCCAAATGGCACCTGCAAATAAACACAAACAAGTGCATGGTCAGTGTCTACATGTGTTACAAATTGGGCGACAGTTTTAGTCGCAAGCCATCCAGCGATAACTGAAAGCGATATGATCGATTTGCGTCGATGGATGGTTCAATGCTGGTAGGCGCCATGTCACCTTTCGACGGGTAATGCATCAGGAGTTAGTGCTCGCAAGAAATAAGTGAGCTCCTTTACACAAACGAAGTAACTGCTCACCGTTATCATTAAGAGAGCCTGCACCAAGTTGGTCACCCAGATGCAGCTCCTCAGTTGACAATTTCCTAACTTGAGCATTCAGATCCCCAAAAGGCACTAGAGTATCCGCGCTTCCTCTGTGGCGTAAGAGCTCGTTCAATTGACGATTGAAATCTTCTACCACGGAATCATTGCTACAGTTTGTGGAGGCGTAGGCAGCGATGACGAATAGACACCTATTAGCCCCGAATGAGTTCGAAGCTTGAAAAGAGCCAGCCACTCGTTTCGCACGCAACCGGCTACTCATTGGGATCCAATTAACCAGAGCATCTTCAGCCCAGGGACTCAGGGCAATACCAAAACCGGCTGGCCGGTATTCGAAGCTGCATCGTCACCGCATAGGCGCAATGAGAAAGTACTGCTTGTGTGAGAACAGAGCTCGGGTCTTGTATGCGGGTTTCCGATAGGCAGTAGATATCGATCTAGAGGGTGTCTAGTGTTCGGCAAGTGGTGCCGCTTGACCGATCTGCAACAATGTGTGTACGTTGAGACATGCCAATCTGAAGGAGGATCGGGGGCACCAAATAGAAGTGGATGAACTGGGTTTGACTGCTTAGTTAGACATGGACTTGTCAATAAGGCAGGAATGACATTCTGCTTTTGCCTGTGATTTGAAACTGGGAGATAAACGCCAATCAACGCATGGTGTGAGTGGGCCAAGAATTGGGGACTGAAAACGGTTAGATAAACTTGAAGTTGGAATGGGACGATAAATGTGAAAGAGCTTTATAGGGAGAGTAAGAAGACGGGAATGTTTGAGCAGTAGCATCCAAACCCCAATCAACGCTGCGCGATGCAACGCATAGGGCACCGTTGATTATCTTTGCGGTGGCCAGAGCGTCAGGAAATTTCTTGAGAAAAGATACGCAGTGTTGTGTGTGCAGGATGCTATCAGGCTGCCCACGCCCAGACAGGAGAGCGATTGGTGTTCTCGACCAAAGCCTTTGGTCCAAAACTTGACCACAAGGCAGTGGGTTTGGCCGTGGAATACAAGGAGTCCGTTTCTAGGTTAACGCAGCGGGCATAGCGTGATCATCCCGGTTAGTCGGAGCGGGTTGTGACCAGGGCAGCTGAATGACTGCTTATAGCACGATAACCTGACGTGCTAGGTAACATCGAAGTAATCTTCAACCATCAGTGGAGTGTACTCTATAAGATAGAGACATTGGCGCTTCTGTTATAGAAAAACATGTGGTTGAACAGCGTCATTAAACCCATGTGAGGTACAATGCCATTGGCTCCCTGGAGAGAAATGATTTTAACTTAAAATACCGATTGATGGCTCGACATAGATGGCTAGAGTGTCCATACTGTGTGCACATACAAACAGTCCTAAAGATGAGTTAAAAAGACAATGGTTTACTGCTTTATGAGGGACACCGGCACACAGCCAGATGGCGCATTTTAGTGCGGGTGAAATCCATCGATAGGATACCCCGCATGGAAGCAGGTCACCTGGAGACACTTTCATGGTTGGCCTTGTTAACTTGAACATTTGTTATTGTTGACAACCACGCAATCTTTCAGAAGGATCACCTGATTAATTAGCCTTGACACTACAAAGATAGTATAAGAATCGTTCTGGAAAACTCGGGAAAAGTCTGTTCCATTTGACTCCGCTGTACATAATGATCAGACCATCCGTTTGGACTGTGCCCCGCTGCGTTAAAAAATCTACCGTTATTGTTTACTCGCCACAGTTTTATATTGCGCATGCGATAGCTTTGTATTGCCTGTGTATTTATGATCTGTGCTAGAATTAGGTACAGCCATTCACTTGTTGAGAAATATACCTATTTGTATTATTAGTATTCTTAACAGTGCTTTTCAGTTAATGAGGATCAGTGTGTTTTAGATAATTGGCCGTTTGTCTTAGTATATGGCGCAGCTCCAGGTCGGGGCACTTGTGGCCTATTCTCACCTAGCAATTAAGTGTTCGATCTGCTTATTTGACATAACTTCACGAAGCTTGAGACTAACTAGCAGTTGAATACCAATTAAATAGTTTGCATCAGAAAGGTAGATCAGCGCGGGTCAGTGTGTCTGCCTCTCGGACAACCTAGTGAAATCCACTTTATTACCTCCTTTGCGAAGTCCAGAAAAGTCACTTTAATTTTTATGCTTAATTCACCAACTAATCTAGCATCAGGAATCAAGACATCTGTCTGGACTTCTCCAAAGCTTTCGAACGCCTGGATCACCGCATCCTACTTCACAAAGTATAGAGCGACGGAATTTAGAGATCTTCTTGTTTGGATTGACATCACCAACGCAAGCTCCAATTGCGCGTTAGGGCACCTGTCGAATGACCAGATTGAGGTGGAATGTGGTGTCAAACATAGCTCGGTGCTTGGACCGCGTCTGTTCCTTCTGTTTATCAACTGCGTGGCCATTGCTGCCTCCACAAAATTCCTGTTTTTCGCTGATGATGGCAAGATATGTTGAGGGATTAAATAACATGGAAGATCATACTCTACTCCAGCATTACCTAGGTTACATTTATAAATGATCGAAGATGAATCTACTCTAGTTTAACACTGTTAAGTGCAAGATGATCCATCTGCGTTACAAGTCAGGGAGCCTGCACAAGCTTGGTGACCACAACTTTCAGGCCTCTCAGGAAAGTGACTTGGGTGTATTGGGGAAGGACGTTCTTGGATGCTCAAAACAAGTGGAGTAGGCGTCGAGAATCGGCACTCAGCACTTTGGCCTTCTTAGCAGAAGGTTCGCTCTGTTTGACCTCTCAATCCTCGCACTGATGCCTAACGCCTACATGAGATCGCAGGTAGAATAGGCTATCCAGTCGTTGCAGCCTTGGTAGAAACAATATCTCGTTGTTCTCGAGACTGCTCAAAGAAGGGCAACCAAGTACGTCAGGGGTCTCTTTAATATGTCCTATCAGCTTAGACGGAATTCGTTAAGAATGTACATCAGGCGATATCGGCTTTTGCGGGGGGATCTCACAATGGTTCAACAGATTCTGAAGAACCCAAACCATATTTGCCGCCCGCTGCTGGAACTAAACCACAAAACAAACCTAAGATATCATCCACTGAAACTGACAATGCAGTATAGGCTTCTGAGATGCCGCACAAATTCTTCCCTCCGTGTGTCAGCCGTGGACCGTTCTGCAAGCGTACCTCGTTTTTGCCCCCAATCTAATGATATTTAAAAAACGGCTTGACGAAGCGTTGTTGCATTTGCATTTGATAACTTGTTAGCCAGTTGGCAACAAAACGCAATCAAACCGTGTGCTTCGAAACTCCAAATAAAAAATCGAGGAATTTATGTTTTTAATACACGAAAATCTCCGCTATTCTACATAAGTCGTTGGTGAGTCCACCAAAGCGCTTTCCACTTTATCATGAATTTTTATTTTCACAATAATTTCCATCCCACTGGACTTATTACGCATTGCCTTTTTAACAGTAATATGCCATTGTTCTATTATCCCTACCTTACGATTGTGACAGAGTACGAAGTCAGTCGTGGGGTACAATGTTATGAGTGCATTACAAATACCACGTACAAAAGTCATAAAGAGATAACGACGCGGCTTCCCCCACACTACTTTCCGTGCAAAACTTCGCTTGGCAGGATCATTCCGTATGACATCAGTAGATAATGAATTATTTTACGCCTGTAACACTTATTTTTAATGAACATTGTGGACAAATTGTGATATTCATTGAATTTTTATAATGATCTTTCATGGGCGCAAAAACGGTTAAATCTTTCGAGGGGTTCACGGCATTGAGATTTTGAAAGGTAAGGGAAATTAAATCCAGCAACATTCTAACCTCTTCGATGAGTTAGTTTCAGTCAGTGATATCTCAAACTGATGCTATGGTCTCCTCAACATTTGACTAAACTCGTGGCAAGGGGCACTCAATAGCTGACGTAAAAAACGAAGTCCTTGCATAACTGTTAACCGCATCCAAGCAGTACTGTTAACAGGATGAGGCTTTGTTTGCAAAGCGGGAGAATACTTCATGGTTCTAGTTCATTGAAGAACTGAAGTTGCGAAGCTTGGGTAATGTATCAGACTTGAGGACACATGTAAGCAGTAAGAAGCGTACGCAAAATGAATGCGCCAAAGCTTCAGAGTACTTCTTGAAGGAGATTCCCCTATTGGTTGCCCTTCTTGATACCCTTCTGGATTATTCTGACCAGTCCAGGCTATCATGTGGAATATATGGAAGTCCAAGCCCTATGAAGAATTCTCTAGTCTTCGTTTACTTGGCTAATAGAATAGGTGTGCTCTAAGCAACTTTACACATACCAGCGTTGATTATTCATCCGCCTGGATCGATCAAATCAAAAAGCCAACAAACGTGTATTGGAGCACCACCAACTCACAGCTCGTATTTTGAGGTCATCAAGAAGAGCAGAAAAGCCCAGATGATGCTGAACCTCTACAAGAAGCTGATGCTTACAAACCTGACACAGTGCTCTAGAAGTTAACTGAGTTGATTATGGATCACCGGGCTGTTATTACATAACGTTGTTCACGAAGGAAGCTTATCACCCATCCAAAGATTGGGTCATCACAAGATAACTGTGAGTGTGGTTGAATTCGTTCCGACGGACCAATACTAGTTTCGTTGCTGGATTGTTCAGACAGATGACATATGCTCCATGCTGGCTCACATTCAAGAGGTATTGACCAACATCAATTAGCAAACAGTACAGCAGTGTTGTTATGACACCTCCGCAGTTGTTCATACCTCGTTACCTAATGTTTGGGAAGTAGCAAGTTCGGCGATCGACTTGCTGGGAGATCTAGCTGTGTTTACTGCGTTATTAAATGGAAAAACTCGAAACAAAGTAGGACCGAAGGTGAGTGAAACGTAAGCTAAGGGGCGCTGAGGAAAATGAACCATGAATTTGTATGGGGTAGGCAGCAATGCTTTACGTTCCCGTTGGGTATCCTGTTGGAGTTATCGAAAAATGTTAAAAACGGTTAGTACTTTTAATGTCTAACAGAAAAATCTTTTCATTCGTAGTACAGTATTTCTATGCTCTGCGCAGTTTCACAGCACCAATAGGTAATAAATAATAAATCCAATATATTTCCAATCAACAGAACGGAGAGATAGGGCTAAGTAACAACATGTAAATGGCTGCGTACGTCATACAAACATCATCTAAATATGGGTAGTGTCGTTATAGAAATGACCGATTCGAGGAGAGTATTCCGCGGGTGACATACACTAATGAAAGAGTAATTTCCGTGACATTCCAGGCTGATGTACTTTCCTATTAGTTTCATGAAGTGACCTCTCAAATTGGTATTACTGCTGTGTTGTAGCAAAAAAGCAGCACACATGAATTGGATAGTGCAAAGTCAAGTACGTCATTATCAGGTCTCCCCGTAATCGGTGAGAGCGTTCACTGAATACTCCCAAACGCTTCGGCCTTCGGTCGTATGGTAGATTGCGATTTCCACAAACGTACTTGGAAACCCGACGTTGGTCCGGTTCAGTGAGGTCGTGCTTCAGCTATGGATACCAGACTTAAACTGCGTATTCGGCAACGGGGCGAACACACGCACAGAGCATTTGTCGGAAAATAGAAATGTCTATTTGTCCGAACGCCGGCTGCAACAAACCGCGGTGTTGATTACCAGTTTTCGATGCCCTTTGTACAACACAAATTATGCTGAACCAACACGCCAAGGCCGCGTTCGACTGAGGATCGCTACAATACGTATATTCCTAGCCTGTAGAAGTAGATACTCTAGTGTCGCATAGGGAGTACATTGCACATGCTCGCTTTGAGCTGCAGCAGATTTTGGGTTGACAACTAAGGTACCCTATCTAGGTCCCATTAAAGCAAATTCTTATCGGCATTCACCTTAATCCTGTTGATGTCATCAAAAAACAGTAGGAAACTTGAAGCAATTTCTTGTGCAGTGTCAATAATAAATGCCAAAAACAACCGTAGACCTAAGAATGTGTCTTGAGGCACACCACACTCGACTTGTATAGTGTCAGAGAAGTAGCTCCGGACTTGAACCATTCATGGCTGATGAAAAAGAAAGTTAGCGATTCAGTACAAGAAAGGGTCAACGATCTCGGACCACTGAAGCTTGGAATGCAAAATCTAATGTTCAAGACGATCGAGTGTTTCAAAATATCCAGTACCCTCATGTTGTCTTAATCTTAAAGGATTGATACGTCATCGGTAACCGATTATTACGTCGCTGTGGGCCGATTTCACTACGTCTTGCCATGTCCTTACTGGCTACCATTGTGATAGCATTTTGTTTGCCATCATTCGGTATTTTTCTGTTCTACACATATTTATATGCATGCATTGGAAGACTGATTCATGGTGATAAGATGTCAAACGATTTCTTATGTTTAGCTAACAAATAGGCGACGTAGAACAAGAACATCGCTATCCATCAACCGAGCAAATGCGAAACTGGTTCGCCCGCCTTTTGCAACATTGATAGTTGTATCTTAAGGGGACATTAATGGTGCCAATGCAAAACCTTTTTTGAAATGCATCCAGAAAGAAAAGTTTCTGTGGGTTTCATTTCTGTGTTTCTTATCGTGGTCACTGAGAGCTATTGCGCATTACCGATGGCGGTTAACCTGGGATCAAACTGCACCACTAATGCAATAACAAACTAAGACGACTGATGCAAAATCCAGCAACCCGTTGGAACCTAACGAAGAGCCATCAATTCGCTGCTTGGCAACACATATGTGTGCTACAAATTCCTTCGCGTAACCTGCGCTTTCTGAAAAGCAAGCGAAAATGATTGATGGAAAGTTGCCAGCTGTTCCTTCAGATTTTCCTCTGCCAAGCATTTTGTGCAGGGCATTAACTTTGCGTGAACATTCAAAGTAAGCGATGTCATGGGGCAGTGTCTTTATTTGCGTAACCACTCCACCGTTAAATGGAATAACTCCTTTTTTATTGATCGAGAACATCACTTAAGACTCGTTTTCCTTTTCATCGACGCGATGATCCTTCCTTTAGGAGCGCTCATTCTTGAGCGTTTGCCGGGAAAATAACCAAGATGGGTAAACTTCAACGCAGACTCTCCTCATGTTCCTGACCACTGGTGCGTTATATACTTCCATACAATGTACATTGGTGATATCGTACAGCTAAATTGGTCTGTTGGAGTAGCCAGACTTGATCCTTCTGCTTTGCGATAAAATTATTTTTCATTCATCCTGTTTTGTCCTACATACAGTGGTGTGAATGTATGAGAGGAGCTCACTTCGCTGGTTATAGCTGGGTGCCATCATCATTCAATCGCAAACAATAATCAAAGGCTGCCGCGTTTTAAAAACTGACTGATGTATTTTTTAGCTCTACAAACACTGGCCAAAATAGCTGCGCGTAGTAAATTAATGTACTCGTTCCCTTCGCAGATTTAAATAGTTATACGTTAGCAACTGCACCGTTGGATGTGGCAAATCTGGTTAGTCGGATTATGATGTGAAATAATGACTGAAATTTTGGCCTAAATTTATAGTGCAGTTTTGTCTTTGTGATCTCTGGGTTCGTGTCAAAATAGAAGGAATAATGATATTGCTTCCCACAAATACTGCATCTCAATGCAAGTTTTCTCGGCGCTTGAGCCCACACGGCAGTGATCGAAAGCACCTTTGTGGAAGCATTACATTTGCAGCCCGGCAGACTGGTAGTAAACGGGGGACGGTCGAAAGTCGTCCCGATTATGGTACTGGCGTAGATTTGACAGAAGGTCATGTGACGTTCATATTTTCAATATATTGTTGCATTCCAAACATGCAGTAGGTAGCACCAGAAAAAATGACGAGCCCTTTTCCTACATTCTAGAAAAATAACCCTTTCCTTTCAAACACGGAAATGTCGTTCTAAATTATCCATGTCCGTCGGTTATTTGAAATCATCGGACTGGGATAATCTGCACGAAGATAAATCTGGGTAAAGCTTAATCAATATATGTCGGAGCGGTAGATGTGCAGAGTTTCCTGTGGTCATTTGCAGTCACTAGAGAGGATACAAATTTGGATGCCAGATGGTTAGATTGTATTGACACAATTAATTCAACTATTCGGTGGTAACCCATTTACCTACGTAACGTATGGAATGTGTGAAAGGATAATATTATAGTATACATAATAGAACCAACGAGGTTAACTGTTGTCTAGCGATTCAGTACTACCAATAGCCGACTGGACTAGTCGGTTTAGCAATCTTCCGACAGCCGGTGTTGTACGCATGGCATCCCCAGGAGCTTTGTGAAAATCGTCATCGCTACACCATCTGGAGCATAGGCGTGAACTGATTTATCCTTACACTCGCAAATTTTTCAATGCAACAGTTTCACTGGTTATTTAATTAATCCAAACCCACGATGGGTGTCGCTTAAATGCTACCAGGTTCAGCAGTAGACTAACTGAGATAAACTTTTCAGGTAAAGCGATAGGTCGCTCACTCTCTTTTACCGAATGCCTTTAATGTTGGAGATAGCTGCTTTTGGTTCAAGTAAAGCTTTTCAATCTTCTAGGGCGAAAATTAGGTGCTTTGCGTGATCAAACCGCTTGGCCCAATTCGATGAGTTCTGAACCATGTGTTTACTCAATAGGCCAAAATAAGGGAGTTAAGCTCAGAGTTCATGCTGTTTCGAACTATATAATTTGTAGATGCTTGATACACTTCGCGTGCTCGTGTTCATCATTAGCAGTTTTGCGTCAACCATGACATATGTAGTTAATACCTCAGGCTATCCGCGACCATCAAATGCAACGCGTTAACTAGGCAGCTGGTAAAGAGTCAACCAATCAAGTTTTATAGCCCACTGTCCGGCTTATTATAGTCGTTGCACACATGCTGAACACTGCTGAACCGAATACTCATTAATTGTCTTAAGCGAATGACTAGTTGGCATTCTGATGAAGACGAAGTTCAACAATTGTAGCATTTCGCAGCGCAACAAGCATGCCCAGCTCAGGCTACAGGTTCCCACAGGCTATCAACATCTTCGACCGATACACTTATAGACTTCAGTTCACCGGATCGCGTTCCGCACGGCATTCCAACTTCCGCTGCGGCATACGAATTTCCGTGTGCTCTGTTTTGACAAGGATGTTAGGATAAGCCGGATCAAAACGCTGCTTTATTTTCGAAAGCATATATCGGTCAGACTCAGGTTGCCGTGGATATAGGGACATGCATTACTTTTATCCTTTTATTTGAGAAGCGCGGTAAGAAGATGAAAACTGGTAGGTGCATTTGCTTCGTATTGTCTCTCAATATCATTAACAGCAACTGGTATGCAATTTTATAATTAACTATGGGTGTGATCTAATAAACATAATGTGGGAAATGAATGACGGAACGTCCACCCCTATGTCAATGACAACTTTAAGCTGACAAATAATTGCTTTTTGTGCACACAGGGCTGGATTCGTCCGGCTTATTGCCATAGCGTCGGCGAAACAGAGGAAGCGAGGATTAGGGTGACGTAGCACAAGTGTGAATACGGATCCGAACCCTATCCAGTGACGCATGGCCAGTACGTGCCTTCCTATTGAGAGAACTGGTTGCCTGCTTGTGTACGGAAATTCGGTGGGGCAAGGATGCTGGTCATTTTCACGTTGAACCTACTTTGCCACGTGTTCACTTCCGGAAAGCAACGACTAAACATGAAGTGTTTCGGTGTTGCTCCTCCCAACCCTGACACCCCATAACCGGTTTCGTCCTGCTTTGGACTCATCAGGTGGAGGTGGCCTGAACTGGGGTGGGAATCAGAGCCCAGTGGTTCACGTCTGACGTCCTGAACACTATGCTACTGAGATCTGCGAGACACCCTTGGCAAAGCGGGAAGGAATTCAAAGTTGAATTTGGGGAACCCTCTGTGTGGTTGGGTTGCGACACGCAACCTCTATTGAGGCCTCGGTTCACTTTGTTGACCTCGAGCATTCAGATCGCAAGGACTGTATCAGAAATGGAAAGTTCCGTTGTTGCTTTTCACAACACTGGCACACCATGACCGTCTTTTCGTCCTGGTTTAGACTAATTAGGTGGAGGTAGTCTGAGCTGGGGTGGAACTCATATCCTAGTGGTTCACGGCTGAGGCCCTGAATACTATGCAACTGAGACCCGCGAGCCACGTTTCGCACAGCGGAAAGGAATTCAAATTTGAATTCGGGGAACTTGTCCATCTCGTAGCGAAGCTGAACGTTATCGGGCGGGTCCCCAGGTTTCAGCTAGGGGAATGCTTTCCTTATAGAGGTAACTGTGAATAAGTTTCGCACGCACTGCAGGGGGTAATCAGCGACAGTTTCTCAGAGCCTGGAGAGTACTGGGCTCGTCACGGGGTTCTAAGTTAACTACCACAAGAGTTCCTACGGCGCTATGTCAAAGCCAATGTGACCGGCTATATGGTCACTGACCACACAATTCTGTAACCGGAGGTAAATACTTACTAAAGGGCGGATGAACAACCTTGTTGGCCACCGGATTCTAGGTGAACTACTACCGCACACTAATAAGTCTTATGAATCAAATTGCTATCAACGGTCTTGTAATTCAGCGGTTGGTCAAACATTTCAGAAAAGTTTTCGGTCCTCTATGCGCCACACACGGACAATTCTTGTACCCTCCGTGGTTTACTACTATTCGAAAGTCGTGTTACCGGCTCCCGATGGTTTGCGATGAACCTTAATCGTTCCGCAGCCTCGCGATTTAAGCTTTTATGACTCATACTCCGGGTGGGGTCCCCTAAGTCAACCCACTTCCTCGGCGTGCACAACTGGGAAGGTATCTGCCCACACAACACATGAAAGTAAAAATGCATTTACGCGACTCTGCTCTTTATCAACGCTTCTTGTCTTCGCTTTCCTCGGCGGATGTGCTGGCGGCCGATCACGCTATGCCACGCGCTACCGCACCACCCACCACAGGTTTTGTTCCAAGCTTGCTGAATCCACCAATCCTTGCCTAATTCATCTCGGATACCGGATATGCGAAAACTTTTTGCCTTGAGGAACAGCTGTAACAGTGTCGATGGGCACCTCAAGACCGTCCATCTAGCACGCATTCGGGAAGACATGACATTTTAGTCTTTGAAAAGCACGGAAAGAAGACGAAGGCTGGTAGATGCATGCATTTCGTATTGTCTCCTCAGTACCATTAATAATAACCGGTAAGCATAGATATAGCTAACAGTGGGTGCAACCAGACAAGCTTAAGGTGCAAAATGAATGACGGAAGTTCACACCTACGTCCAAGGCAGCTTTAGGCTAACAAATAATTGTTTCTGAACACACAAGGCTGGCTTAATCCGGCTAATTGCGACAGCCTCGGCAAACCGAAGGAAACGGGGATTAGTGTGACGTAACACAACTTTAAACGCTGAGCCCAGCTCTAATTGGTGACCTGAGTCTAATAGGTGTTTGCCTATCGAGGAAGCCGGCGGTCTGCGCGAACATGGAATCTGACGAGGGTAGGCAATCTGAGCAACTTCACGTTGAACCTATCTTGGCACATGTTCCTTTATTCGGGAAGTCAGCGTTCTATTGGTTCTGCCTATGTAACTTTTTCCGCAGTCACATACAAATTGGTATACACAGTGTGAGTTGGCCCCAATAGGCTGAGCTTCTTTCGTTGGAGGTATGAGCAAATTTCGGGTTCGGTTGATAACGACAACTTGTGCAGCATAGTAACTTCCTTGTGTAGCAGAAATTATACGCTTGGTTGTCTTCAGCGTGGCTAAGTCACCTTTGAAAGGTAACTCGATATACACTTTCTTCTTGGCTGCCGTGTGCACCAAGTCCTTTGGTCCTCGTGGTTGGCTGTGTTTCTCGATAAATCTTCGAGGGTAGCCATTCGCCATTAGTGTTGCTGTAATGAACACCAGCTCATCGTCCAGACAGTCGGCCGAACAAATTCGTCTGGCACGACTAACTAGAGTCTTCACAAGTGTCCATTTGTACCGCACTGGTGTGAAGCTGGTGAAGTGCAGGTACTGACCGGACCAAGTCGATTTTCGGTAAATTGACCTCTTAATCAATCCATCCTCCCTGCGAGTTATGAGTATGTCCAGGTATGGTAGACAATTGTACTGTTCTATTTCACATGTAACCCGTAAGTTAGCATGAGCACCATTGAGTCGTTCTACCAAATGTGTGAGCTGCTGCTCCGACGAACAGAAAGCCAAGATATCATCGACATATCTTTTGTAGTATGGCACCTGGGCTATTTCTGTAGAAATGCTTCTTTCTACCATCAACATGAAGAAATCAGCGAGCACAGGACCTAATGGGCATCTATCAGCCTTCGACTTCTTTCCGTGCTTTTCAAATTGTTGAAGGGAACTAACTGCTTTAAATTTTAGTCTTTGTTTACCATTCAAGTTGTCCGCCTTCCATGTCCGGATGATCATTTGGATAGGGTTGCGGGCAGCCCTTACTCACACACTGGAAACCATTTACATCGACTTGATGTACCTTGCTGAGACCTGTTTGCTGGACTCCAGAATAACCCTATGATTGACATCACCTTCTGGATGCTCCCACGGTATGTTCACACTACACAAGTGATAAAGCCGCGGTTTTGACCGCTGTGGGAATTGCGTTAAGCGCGCACACAGAAGCTGCGCTACGTGATTGGATCCCAGTTACTAGCCGAGTCTGTGTGATTCGACTAGAAATCTCTGTACGACTGTCCAGCCGTTAACCTACCAAACGCTGCTAGCATATCATAGTGGCGTATGCTCCCACGGATTACAGCCAGGACTCAGCTACATTGAGTTCTAACATCAGATCATGCATCGTCCCCATAAGAAACGCCTAACGGTTATCGTGGTGCTGGTTGGGGGCTTAAACTAACAGGTTGGTAGGCTCGATACCTCGATGTTCTGCATGGCTATAATACTTGCAGGATGGAGAACGGAGAACACAGTCTACAGCTGTGCTGATCGCGAGCCATCCCCTTGGAGTACAAACTTTCTGCGTTCACGGCGCCAGTACGACAACTAACGATCTCCTTCGCCTAGACAGCATTGAATGCAGATTGAACTCATGGCTATCCGTTAGTGTTTCCCAGGCTGTATAAAGGACTGCAAATCAATTTGGAGTATTACCTCACCTCAGGTCAAGCACTTGTGTGTGCCAAAGTTCTTCTGGGCTTTGGTAGTACCCAAACAGCGTCGTCGGAAACGGTTTGACATAAACAAAATTGTCACTCCAGATCTTCTCAGTGCCTTTCGGAACTTTGCTTATAATCTGAAGCGTCCTCCACGTCCAGGTGTTGAGACTTATTAGACACATATACAGAGTGCCAAACACAAGGCCACCAGGTTCATGCCCATTTTCACTCCGCGCAACTTCAACCAATCGAGTTCCGTTTGATTTATTCAAAAGATGGAGGACCACCGGACAAATCCTGCTGGTGATAAATACAACTCATCGTGCAGAGATACCAACTCCGAGCTCAAACAGTTCATTAGGAAAGACCAGGAAGCATGGTCGATGCGGAGTTTCATCGAGATAGAGCATGATGCATTCCTAAGGTACTAGCGCAGAATCTTCTCCATTAAGTGAGAAATTATGCAGGTTGTAGACATCAGAACAGGAGTCCAATAACAAGCGCCTTTTCGGTAGATGTCACCGACGTGACACACCAAAACTGATAAGAGTAACACGAGTTAAAATATCAGCCAAGGGTGAAGTTAAAAGGGAACAGGATTTTCCAAATTTGGTTACGATAATCGCTCCGTAAAATGGAATAGTCAAAGAACCGCATTGCTGCTTTCGCTATCGCAAGTGTTGTGCAAAACTTAACGTACTTGATAAGTCGTTTGAGCGCAACAGGATTCTTGGACGGTTACAAGCGAGAAAAATTTCCCGCGTGCAGATATCAGAGCAAGTCAACGAACAAGCTCCTTTCCGGTGGAACTCGTCAGGTAAGTGCACCAAAACTGATGCGAATAAATCGAGTTACAACATCAGATAAGGGTAAAGTTAAAAAGCATCTTTCACGAAAATGATAAGGTCAAATGGTTGGTTGAAAACGGAGAAGGATATGTTAGGGGAATGTTCCTGAGCAGGAGGTCAATGTGATATGGGAGCAGGGAAGAGAGAAAAGCTGAACGAATATTGTTGGTGCATATAGCCATGGGTTATGGAAGCGAACAGGGATCGCTTCGACTGCGGCAAATTACCTACCTCAGCCTGGTGGGTAGCATTCACATACGTATTGAACGACCTGAAAATATTGGTAGGTATCGATTTCATGAATAAACATACTGTGAGCCATTTCGCTCTCGGACTTGTTGTTGGGACACGCTTGCACATTTCTCATGATACCATCCCAAACAATGCAAGAAAGCAAACCTGTCATAACTAAGCGATGACATTCCCCTAACCCACAAACACCTTTTCCTTGGAGTCTTTTCGGAGTCGCATTTCTGCTATTCAATGCGGTAACGTTAGCTGATCCAGTAGGTTGGTTTTCGTTCTGCACTTTTTCAGCTTTGAGAGTGGCGCACATCTGTCAGGCGAGCGTTGTGGTACAAGGTCAAATGAGCGGTCTGCGTGGTCGTGCGGTCCGTGCGATGGGTTATGCAGGCGCACTGGCTGACAAGATCACAAGGAATGGCGAGTGACTGGAACTGGAAGCTGAACACAGCGCTGAACACTGATTGAGAAATGACGAATTCCTTCACAGCGACGTTGAGAAACTCCGGGTTGGAATACGCTTAGTCTTTTCGGGCTGTCTCGAGAAATCTGTATCGGGTGGTGACACACAGAAAGGCAGTCGGCTCAAAGGAATTGAGTTATCCGCTTGCGCTCAATCACGAATGACAGTGAAAACGGTTAGTCATGGTACGTCCTTTAAACGTCGAAGATAATTCCACGCATGATGAATCACTGGGTAGGGCTGTAAAATCCGCTTCGAATGACGTAGAGTGACTACGCTTCGAGAACATGGTGAGAGGATAGAGAGGAATAATCCAAATGACCCAGCAGCACGCGCGTCACGCGTGTGTGTGGATGAATGGATTAACCCAGTTTCGTCCGAGTATCTACCAATAGCGCCGCAACTGCTCACAACACGAAACGCAGTCCTCAAAGAACTATACTATCGGTTCCGCTAACGTAAGTACTGTACATAACTTGCCGAAATGGACAAACCCTTTAAGCATAATAGAACGCTTGCTATTTTCAGAACACAAAGTATCCATAGGGTAGACATCAAGAACTAACGCTAGCCAACAATCTTGTTTTCAGTGGTCCTCCATTAAGTCAATACATCAGGCTTGAAGGACATGAGCGGATGAAGGAGCACAAATCATCTTGATCCAGAAACCGAACTATGCCGATTAAAGAAATATCATCCTCAACGAACATTCGACATTTCAGAGGCTAGGAGAGGGTGTGACACGACCGACGTAATCGAAAATATGTTGCTAAAACTGTTACTCTGCAAGAACCAATAGGGCGTGACTGCCTCTGTTCGAATACACGCGTCCCAAGGGAATGGTTATCCCACGCATTTTTGACTTGCCGAAAGTACATAAATAAATAAATAAATAAATAAATAAATTGTATATTCCTCGACTATGCGAGAAGCTGTTCTCTATAAGGAACAGATCAAATAATGGTACAACTTTTCCATGACATTTCATCAATACATTTTCAGAGATAAACATGGATGCAATTGCAAATTATGTTACACAGAGTAATCAGAATCGTTCTGCTATTTTTGCCTGCCACTGAATCAGGATTCTTTACAATCACATGATAGATATTCGGGCCGAGAGAAAAAAATGTAATGAAAGGGGCTGTTGTCCGAAATGATATGTGTATGTGCTTTAGAAATTTATTCAGGCACCATGGATACCGTTTTCGAATGCGTTATCTAGGGACTGTGATGTCCCGAACATCTTAATCACGTTTTGGACGGTTAAATGCTTACTAATAGCAAGCTTAAAATTGCAAAGCGTATAGCATGTTCTGATATCACTTGGAAGTTTGTTCCAAATCTTTGAGTATTGGGTTAGAAAGAAATGTTCTCTGATTCTCGTAGCAAATTTTGGAATCATGACCTTTACCTCTTTGTTACGTATTGGGTATCTGTTGTTTACAGATATGTGAACACCGCTTTCAGGACTGCGAATTTGACAATTTATGATTCTGTAAAGAAAACATAGGTTCAGCTTCATTATCCGAAGCCAAACTGGGTCAAATCCAAGTTTATCGCATCGCTCCTTGCATGTCAACTTTGAGGAATATCCACATAGCTTTTTCGTGAAACGTCTCTGGACCCTCTCAAGAGCGTGCTGGTCAGACTTCCGTAGATTAGACTGTATCATTGAACAGTATTCCATACACGGCAATACATATGTTTTGTAAAGGGATATGCGAGATTCCGTGAGGTAAAAATGATGGCAGATATAACCAATGGTCTTCATGACTTTCGAAACTTGGAAGTCACAGTGTTCAGAAAAGTTAAACGTAACTGAATATCGCACGCCCAAGTCGCGAATTGTCCTGCATTGCGAGATATAGGCACCTTGTAGCAATAAACTGTCTGGCGGTACTTGGCATTTGTACGACAAAATATTACACTTGTCCACGGCAAATGACATCTGCCACAGTTGGCACCAGGAGTCAAGGGCGGATAGGTCATCCTGAATGAGACGTACGGCTTCCTGAGTATTTGCACGTGGTTGTGAGTAGACAACTTTAATGTCATCAGCAAAGATAAATGCAACACCATTTCTTATTCTCTGGAATATATCGTTAATATAAATTAGAAAAAGAAGTGGACCAAGAACACTCCCTTGAATCACTCCACTAGTGATTGCTTTCGGTGTAGAGAAATGATCGCCTATGCGCACAACCTGCTGTCTACCAATTAGATATGAAGACAGCCAAGAGAACATCGCTTCTCTAATGCCTATAGCCTTCAGTTTTTCCAGTAACCTTCTGTGAGGCACTCTGTCAAAGGCTTTTTGCATATCCAGGAACAGGATTACGACACTGTTTCCGTTGTCAATGGCAGCCGTTGTGTGGTTTAAAAAGTCAGTCTGGCATGTTGCGCAGGATCGACCTTGCATGAAGCCGTGTTGCGAATTGCTGATAATGTTAGCTTTGTTCAAGAATATAAATAGTTCATCTTTTACTATCCTTTCCATTATTCTAGATACGATGGGTGTGTGATTTATGGGACGAAAGTTTTTAACCTCGTGGGCAGCGCCATTTTTATGTCGCGGGATAACAACAGAAGTTTTCCATTGAGTAGGGTATACTCCGTTGTTAAAAGAGAGTGTGAAGATGTTGAGCAAAAGCAGAAGGAAGTCACTACCACTGCGTTTTATTAAACATGGGGGTAGTCCATCAGGGCCTGCGCACGTTGAGGAGTATAAGCGAGCGACTTGACTAGTGATTTTCGCTATAGTGAATTCTACTGAAATCCACTAAGTCCCATATTGAGAACGTGTTATGAATAAACCCCACAAATATTGTTTATCAATCTGACACCTATTAGCCATCACGTAGAGTAGAAGTCTGAGTTGACTGATAAATAAAGCTATTCTAACAGTTCGAGTAAAACATGGTAGTTACTGTAGCTTGTTTTTCCCCTTATTAAACGACGTGGTAAGTAAACAATGACCCAGTTTTCTAAGACATCAAGTTAGTCGATGTGCTGCTGCGATTAGCCTACGTCCTAGTAAAAGTTATGTGGCACTCAGTGAGATCCTTTTCTGAGTGCGTAGTAGCCCCCGGTAGTTTACGTGACTTTTCGGGGTGCAATCGTAATCCTGCTTTGCAAATAAGTCCACTTAACTGACTGAAATTTCTAGGCGACACACATTTGGTTTTACCCCCTCTCATCACTCCAGTACACGAGAGTTTTCGTGGTTTGTTACACACTTCAGCTAGATACAGCATAAATGCGACACGAACACGGGACATTAATACGTAGACGGAGACAGACAAAATAAGCTTTATATATCCAGATGCGTACATTTTCAACACTTTACAATATCGACAATGGATGAGCTAAAATTACCGTATCAGAACCAAGTGTGTAGGAATGTATAAAAGGACACTGTGTAGAAGTGTCACTTGAATAAACGGTCCGTGCAAAACCGAAACAATTCAACAGTTCCAGACAAAATGATTTAAAACCAGCGTTGCAAAGCTACATTTTCAAGCTAGATCGGACCGTCCATGTGTAATAAGCGTCCGATCGAGCGTTCTGAGGGCTTCCGGTTCCACGGGCGTACGTGGGTCGTATTTGACCGATGGGGCTGAAAGGTAAAGGAGATCCTTCGTAGGCGGCTGCAAAACCACCCAGTTAGTATCCGAGCTGGATGAACGGTGTGCTGGGGTCACATCTGGTGACTACCTGGGCGGCACTGTTACAACTGCTCGTAGAGAACCGAGTGCGAGGCGACTAGATGGATGGCGTGAAAGCGCACGATAGGTGGCTAACCCAACAAGATGGAAGATGAAATGGAAATGTATAGAGAAGAGGAAATGACGCTCACAATGAAGGCTACGCTCGACGACAACTTACTTGTTGACTTGCTACTGGGACACTGACGTGCTGCACATCTTCTCGTGCGCAGTCTCTTGCATTTTCCTCAAACATTACGCGAAGGACAGCAGCGGTGACCTAGCAAATAGCTTGACAATTATACATGTTGCAATATTCTGAGAAAACAAATGGATCCTTAGCGATATTGTAAAAACGATGTTCAGCGATAACGGCACGGCCGATTTTTTAAAGGTCCCGCCGAGGACTTAGTCCCAGGTGAACGATTCATGGTGAGCAGCGGTTGCCACATTGTTTAATGAATAGTTTGAGGGATCAGTTTGAAACACACCTCATGTGGATGGATTGCGACGCGCAATCGCAGTGTTGACCGCCACTTAGTTTGAGGCGATTTACAACCAGTTCGGTCACTGGGAGTATATCTGAGATAGGTGCATTTTGGGTGTTACTCTTTAGTTAAAAAGATATCATCAAGGTTGTAAATACTCAGGTTACGTCTATGTGCGTCATGCTTGCTATCACGATAAATAAGTTTCGCTTATTGCTCATACTTTGCTATATAGGAGTAACGCGATCTACGGAATAAATGGCTCAATTCAATATCAGCGACGTTGACAGCAATCGAACTATAATTTGACCTTCTGAGCTTTACATGCAATTCTTCTCTTCAAAAGACATTTGAAGCACTTGGAAAATATGCCGAGTCTTACCTGTCGCAGTGCGCCGCTTCAGGTCAGGAAGTCGTATTTCGGCTTCAATAAGCTCTGTATGACTTCGGTGTAGTCGACATAATTGACGCCCTATGGTCTAAGATTTTTGCACGCTGGCAGGACAGTGCAAGACTGATTGGAGAGCCGCGTAAGAACATAGACATTTCAAGGTCATATTGAGAGTTTGTAGCCAAGTTCGAGCCAGTTAACATCATACTACCCCTAAGGATCTGATTAATAAGAATCTCATCTAGATCATTGTTTCTACTAGCTTGGAAGGCTTATTTCACAGAAAAATGGATCGTCTTGCTTACTACAATGCCTTCTGCAAGGCGGTAACGCGCATGCAAGTGAAGATTGAACCGTGTCATGTCACAAGTGACAACTTAGCCACCTCAAGCGTCACCGATCCAGTGACCCAGTGGTCTTGTAAAATGACGTCAGTGAGCTTTAGTCTTACAAGAAACGAATAGGATGAACACCACAGACGATCCCGAAGGGGATTAAATGACCTGCAATCAGTTTAAGAACTGAATCCGCCTGTGACTTATGCCAAATTTATAGTAATTGGGTACCCTCAACAATTCGAAATACACGGACCAAGTTCAATGCCGACAACGGAAACTGGAAATTAGATAATCGGTCAAGTGGTGCAAACTTAAATAAATAAATTCTTTATTCTCGTGCAATGCGAGACACGCCCATGTAGGCATGATCATGTTAAAGGTACAACTAAATATCGGGGAAGGTATAAAAGATGGTGCAAGTTAGCCATGAACTTTGGATCTGTGAGTTCATACATGTGTGTGGGAGTGCATGTGTCGATCTGTTATACGATCGGTTATACTTGCGAACAAAGGAAAGGATATTTAAAGCAATTAATTCTTTTTAAAATGTTGAAATCGCGGTAAGAAGATGAAATCTGGTAGGTGCATTTGCTTCGTATTGTCTCTCAATATCATTAACAGCAACTATGGGTGTGACCAAATAAGCATGAGGTGCGTAATGAATGACGAAACTTCCACCCCTATGTCAATGGCAACTTTAAGCTGACAAATAATTGCTTTTTGTGCACCCAGGGCTGGATTCGTCCGGCTTATTGCCACAGCGTCGGCGAAACAGAGGAAGCGAGGATTAGGGTGACGTAACACAAGTGTAAATACGGATCCGAGCCCTATCCAGTGACGCATGGTCAGTAGGTGCCTACCTATTGAGAGAGCTGGCTGCCTGTGCGAGTACGGAAACTCGGTGGGGCAAGGATGCTGGTCATTTTCACGTTGGACCCACCTATACCAAACGGTTCATTAGGTATTTGAACTAGCTGACGGATTTAGTTTTTCACTACCAATGACAGTCGAATTTTTAAAGGAATCCTTACTTGTGTACACAGAAAAATTCCACCTCCACTTTCAGAACACGCCGTACTGTCAAGTCGATGCGGTGACAATGGGTAAATCTCTAAGCCCGGTGCTTTCCGCTTTCTTCATTTAGATGATAGAAATGAACGTAACTACAAAAATAGACAAGTTGTCATACTACACGCGTACATGAATGACATATTGGCCTTTCGTTCGTCGGAGCAACAGATTGTTCCTTTAGTGCAGCAGTTTATGTGTGCACATACACAATTGTGGGTCACCTGCGAATTGGATCAGAAGAAGTCTGCCGGCCTTGGACACCCTTATCAGGTCGCAGGAATTACGGACACTTTTATCGGCCTATCAAAAGAGAAGCAACAGGGTCCGGCCAATACCTGCACTACACCAGATTCAAACAATAGTAGCAGAAGCGGACCCTTTGTAATATATAGATATATATATTTACAGGCAACTTAGCGCATAGCGCAAATAACTTTACCTGTCAAAAAATCAACATCACTTGTTGTTCATTCATGTCCGCACGTGAATGAATCTAGTCTCTCAGTGCGTGGCTACATGCATGCACCATCAGTGACAATCATTTGTCTTGGAGGTTAGCCAATGGGACACCCTTGTTGTAAGCATGGGGCATGCTCCTGAGCCGCTTGACACGTTGGTGTTAGCCGAAGACAGACAGGGATGAGAGTGTCAGTGCTAGAGGTCACCAACAACGTGCTGGGCCAACCAGAATGAGGTGTTTGAGCGTTCTCTCTGTGCACCCCTTTCAACGGAGCTTCCGGAGGAAAGTCAATATTGGTTCTCATTCTGACACGCCCGGTAGCCGCTGTTCGTGGGCATATTTTCAACGCTTGTCCGCATAGACCCCAGTCTATCGGGTACACAATATGTGATCCGTTCAAGGGGTTTAGTACCAGTGGCACATATGAGATGCAGGTTAGTATTGCCTCTGGTCGAAACAATAAACCGCAAAATACTACTAATATTAATAAGCATATTTTCCGTATGTGAATAGCTGCGACAATCTTTGGCACAGAACACGCAAGCCCACGTGATGTTACATGCACTTTAAGAGCAATAGCAATCTATTTTTGTTAATTTTTCTGTATTTTTTTGTAAGGTATTTGCCCCATTTGTTGTTCTTATGAAATGATAGGAGGTTAATTTGCAGCTTGCGCATGTTACAGATACTGCGGGCTATTTATCTTGCGCA